>VYZV01032455.1:24493-86477 GCA_013401275.1 Pandion haliaetus | reverse complement strand
GAGGAATCTTCCCCCTGAGGAAAGGAGCGGCAGAGACAATGTGTGGTGAGCTGACTCAACCCCCATCCCCTGTTCCCCTGCGCCGCCGCAGGGAGGAGATAGAAAGCACCGGGAATGGAGCTGAGCCGGGAAGGCAGGAGGGGTGGGGGGAGGTTGTTCTGATGTTTGGTTTCCCTTCCTAATACCCTTGTGGTTTTTTTTTTTTATTTGATTTGTAGTAAATTCAATGGATTTTGTTTCTTCCCCAAGTTGAGCCTGTCTTTTGCCCGTGCCCATAAGTGGGGAGTGATCCCTCCCAGTCCTTGTCTCGACCCACGAGCCTGCCTTTGGATTTTCTCCTCATCCCAACGTGGCCAGGGGAGGGGGTGGGGGGTGAGTGAGCGGCTTCGTGGTGCTTTGTTACCGACTGAGCTGAAACCGAAACCACGACACTGGTGCATGTCTTAGGGTGAGTAGTCAAAGCATGGATACAGTGCACTGTCTGTTCTGTATTGCACCCTCTTTCCTGTTCTGAGAATGGATAAGGAATAGGTAACCTTGCAAATTTTTGTGTTTCACTGCCCAGGAGCTTGATCACTGGTGCAGAAAATACAGGGGAGGAGCATTTTTTTTTTTACTTACTTCCCTATAGAATTGAGCACAAAATCTAGTCTTCTGTTTTCAGCAAGCAGTCAAGAAAGAGTTTTCTTTTTTTTTTAATTTCAAAACACATTGTCATTGCCCAGAAAAAGCAACAATCCCATACTGGAAAATGGATAGATAGCAAAGACTTATAATTCTATTACTATCTGCAGTAATGATGCAAGGAGCAGGAATATTTTGTACTCTCAGATGAGTTATTCCTTAGTGAAGTGGATGGCTGCAGAGTCCAGAGAATAATTTCTAAGTGGGTTTTTCTTTTCTCTTTCTTTGACGTGCCACTGGATTTTCTGCCAGTGAACAGAACTAAGAAGCAAAACCAGGTATTATTTATGCAGTGCTGTAAACCATCTCTCACATCAGTCAGCACTAGACATTTGTAAAGATGGCCTTACTGCTTATTCTTCTGTTTGCTGATGAAGCATCTTCTTAATTATTATTGACAATTCTTTTCCTGAACGACATGTAATATTTTACTAAACATATGGATATCTAAACCAAACTAACCCATCTTTTTCATTGTCTTTTCCAAAGGGTGCCTGCAAGATGCAATCCACTTTCCAAAAGGATAGGAAACCACCTCTGCATTGAGGACTGGACACATAACAGAGATAACATGAAAAAACATGCAAAGGGCATCTTTCAGCAATTACTTAGAAACTAGAGGAAAAAACAGCTCTAGCCAATTTCAAATTTTCTGCCTCTCAACTTTGTCACTTTTCTCCTGACTTCATTTTTCTGAGAAAGAGTGAAGAGATCTCCATAGCTCTCTTTATATGATTTACTTCATTCCTGTCTTTCATGTTCCTTCTCTGTCTTCTCTTTGCTTTCTGGTCATACTGGTATTTTCTAATGACACCTGTTCCTGAAAGTACACAATCTACTCATTATAAGCAAATGAGCCAAACGTGCCTGTAAATGACAGACAAATCTGACTGAGATTTGAGGGTGAGATACTCTAAAGAATGTTGTCAAAATATTTATGACATGGAAAGAGTGCAGCTGAAGCATGAGAGAAGAATTGCTGAAGATTGCAAAGAAAGACTGGAATGAAGTTACCAGGATATGTGGGGTATGGAGAACACATGTTGCCACTCAGACTGCTTGTTTGTAAACAGCAGATTGCAGTCATTGAGGTCCAACTAATTGCACTGCCAAACCTTCTGAGAAAACAGACCTTTTTCAGTACTCCATCAAGTTTTTAACATCCAGATAAAAATAGTCTTAGTTGATCAGGTCTATGAGAGAGTGAATGCAGTATGTGGGGAGTAATTCAAGTCAAGATGTCAGATAACAGATCTTCCAGGTTTTCCTGATTATCTTCAGTGGTGAAAATCACATGAAGCAGGCTACACTTCTGGAGGTATTTCATAATAACAAAAAGTCTCGTAATAGATATATTATGATCAAAAGAAAGTTTGAATACACATCTGTGTTTTGTCTAGAACAATGGAAACATGTTTATTATAGAATAACATCTAGAAAATCAACCTACTGCTAACAAATATATTAATGGCATTTGGACACTTTTTTTTCCCCAGTTTTATCTCTAAATCAAAAATTCAGACTCCTGGTACCAGCAGAGACATGAGGGTTGAATCAGCTTCTGGATTTTTGACCCAAGCTTGCTCTGGTACCTGGTAGAAGACAATATTTCCATTGTATTTTCACTAGAGCATAACAATGTTATTATTTCTCATTTCTACATGAAGTGTGCCTTATATAAATGATAGTTATGTTAAACCAGAAAGTATATGGCAAGCTTGGATTGTGGGGTTCAACTACTGCATTGGCTGTTCATGTATCAGGTATCCAGTTTAAGCTAATGAGGTAAGCTTTCTCTGTATTTAGAGGAAAGAAATACGGACTAATTTAACTGACTTCAGATGCATACATGTAGGCATCTTTAATAGAGATATCTTCCTATATGCTAGGTGTGTAAGATCCCACTATAATCAATGGAGATCTACTCAAAACCTTCAAAGGAATCTAGAGGGTGACTCATCCCATCCTAAAGCGGACACATGCATCCGCTCAGTCAAGCATCACTGACTCTGTAGACTAAGAAACTATATTCGTTTGCCCAAACATAGGTTTTGAGAGCTGTTTGAGATGCCCTGAGATACTCTCCTGGCCTCAGCAGCTATAAGCAGAAAGGAGCAGATCTTTCTTAGCTCATTTTTTGTACCTGCTTGGGCCATGGACATGATGCAGCTATCCTGAATTTCTACTGACTACAGTGTTTAGGCACCTGCCCTACCTAAATGTGGAGCTGAATCCCAGCCTTTGGGCCAAATTCATCCCTCAGATAGCCAAGTGAAGGCACTGAGCTGAATTTGTTGTGTTACGTAATATTGCTTTTAAGTCTTGTACACAGCAATATGGATCATTGGAATTTTTTTACTTCAGAAATGCCACTTCCAAAAAGCATCTGCTAGAATCTACTGCCCTGTGTCAACCTGTTAGCAGTAATTTTTGTGCTTCAATTACTTTGATTAATATAACATATATCGAAAAGCTCCTATTTCATGTACAAGGTTGTTATCGACAGAATATTTGCTATTAAAATGGAAAACAGCCCTCAGCTAGTGCAGCATATTTGTTCAAATGGGAATCTGGATAAAACGGAGAGCTGCCTTTGCCTTGACAGCTATATAAAGAGGAAAACAATGGGGTCCATTTCAGGACTTTTCATTTTTGGAAGAGATATAAGCCCAGTCTTCATGTCTACTTCATATTCCTGCGAAATCATTACTCCTTACACTTTTTATGGGAGAGAACAAAAATGCATTTAAGCAGAAATGGCTCTCCAGCAGGCCCTTGGTTTGGTGGAAACTTCACAAAATGAGACAACTGGCATAGCAAAATACACCTGAGTTTGGATTAAAACTTTCATATTCATATCTTTGTAGTTTTATTGGTGCTGTGGCTGTAACTAATTGAGAAATCCAACTGAGTGGTTATAACATAGCAAACGTTAGCTTTTTTTAAAAATGTCTTTATTTTTTACCTTTTTAATGTGAAAAAAGTGTAAAAAGTAAGTGTGAAATAATATTTTCCAAGAAAGTATAAAGATTCTCGGAAGTTCTGCAGCTGAGTGGTGATGCATTATAAGCTCTTTTCTGGGATAGCAAGGAGTCTCCATTTGAGCCTGGCACCTGAAGCCCATTGTGCGAGAAGAACATATGTAGGTTTCCAGATGCTATTCTTTAATATGTCCATATATTCAATAGACTGCAGTCTCTAAGTTCAGGGTACGCTAATTGCAAGCTGCTCTGACCATATGGAGGCTGTTCAGTTTTACAGCAACTGAAAGAATAACAGGAACTTGTAATTGGGGGTCATAAAATAGAATAGACCATTTAGAAGATAAGATGGAAAGAAGATAGGTGGAACAGCATTTATCACTGATAGTTGTACTTTATGTACCAGAAGAACTAAATTTTGTATGTTTTGGCTGAAAAAGAATGAAAAGCACAAGGACAACTTTTTCCTGGCTGATGTGGTCAAGTGTTTCTTTGCTGTTCCTTGGGCTGGGCTCATTACTGGAAGGGACTCAGTTCCCCTGACTGTGGTTGCAGTATCCATTTTTCACACCAGGCCATGCATTCAACAGCTGCAGGCAGAAAAGCTAGAACTGCAGCACTGACAGCCAATGCAAATACACGCCTTGGTTTGTAAAACTCAATCATATTTGCCCATTTCTCACAAAAAGGACATAGTCTGGTAAAGACAGGAGCAGAGCTGCTGCTTAGAAACAAATAGGCCAGCAACAGGACACTGGTGCTCCTTACTTGTAGCCTAAGAATAATCTTAGTTATGCAATTTCTGGGTTTTCAAGTTTTTTTTGAATGGATGGTAAGCTAATCTTTAGCCCCATTCCCATCCAGAAAAGGATTTGATTAGGATCTGTTGCCATTTCAACAGTTTTTGGCCACTGGAGACCCTATGTTCAGTATTTCTGCTGTGCTTAGTTGTCTCTCAGTCCCAGCTATGGAGCATCACCCATCTCCCCCACTTTCCCCGCACAGAGGTGGGTACAGCATTCAGCAGCTGTAGGAGCATGGTCAGCTCTTCTTTTCTATTTAGAATATTCCCCTGTAGTGTGTACCTGAAAAAGGGAAAAATGCAAAACTCATCCATGAAAAATCTTAAGCCTAGAATAGGCCTAGTTCTCCTTTTATTTATACGTGTTTAACACAGGAGCAACTTGGGGCCAAAATTGGGCTGATGTAATTAGACTGAAGAATTTAAAAAGATTTATGGGAAAGTTGTAAAGCAAGCTCCTGAAGGGCTTTGATTATTTATGCCCTTTGTTCTCCCATTCAGCTGATGCCTCATCCGAAACACCTGTCACTGACACTGATGCAGAAAGAAGGCGAAATTGCTCCCAGCAGTCCCGGGAGCTCAGAGAGCTATGGGGTGGTGATGGGGGCAGCTTCCCTGATGACTGAGAAGCCTTTGCATAAACTAATCCCATCCAAGGGCTCTTCAGGTGGAACTCCCTTTTCTGACAGTGTAACACTAAATGACAGCTTATCTTTTGATCCAGACAGGTTCAAAGTTGCCTTTAGTCTTCCGAGGCTGTTCCAGCCCCCTTAAGATTTTTCTTTTTCTTTTTTTTTTTTTTTCAACTTTATTTTTCTCCTTTTTTACACAGCATAAAATCAAGTCTGTGAGCATTAAGATTCAGAGTTTCTAAAGCAGTGTTCACTGAGAAAAAATAAGATGCAGAAATTTCACATCTGAGCTCCCATTCCAATCGATGGAGAGACGTAGACAATCCTGAAATGTGATTCATCTTAACCTAAAATTAGGCCTCCTAAATAGGACAGCTAAATTGCACCCTAGATTACCTATGGCTCTCCTCTGAGTACAAAGCAAGCCAAAGGCGATGGGCTCAGATGTAGCTGTCGAGATTGCAAATGTGTAAAGCTAGGTGAGATGAATCCCACTCACAAATTTTGAAGAGTAGTGCATCTGCATAGGCTGAACAACCACTTTCAATATAAGAACAGAGAATAAAATGTCCAAATCTTTCATCTGTGTTTACTGCAGTGTTGGAAAACATTTTGGTGAGGTAGTATTGCTTAGACTTTACTCTATTTTGAACTTTGAAGTACAGCTAGGAGACCAGTTCACACTGGGAAATTTATTTGTTGAATTCCATCTTGTTTCTGTATGTTCCAGGAAGAAGATCATGGTTCTCTCAGATGTTTTTGTTATTTGATCTAACTCACTGAATTATTTCTGCTGCACTCTCTTAGTCTGCTTTTTGCTCATGAACAGATCATTTTACACACTGAAAATTTCATGTTGCTTCCATCAGACACAGAAGCATATCTAATTTTTCTGAATTAGGATGATAGAAGAAAAAAAATTAATTATTTTGATGAACACAGTTGGTGCTTTTAAATTACAGCAATAGTTTGCAGTAAATAGCTCACTTTCTATCTGAAGATGTGTGTATTTCCTAAACATTGGTTTATCTTGCAATTAGATCATATGAATATTATATCAGTTAAACAGATTATGTAACTTAATGTCAACAGCTTCAATGGTTTGCAATGAATTTCACTCACTGCCCTTTTTCCTGTAATCTGGCTATCTGCACAGCCAAAAGGTTGCATTTGCTCAAATGGACATTTGAACATACAGCTTCCATGGTTAGGTACAGCCTGCTTGGAAATGCATGTGCAAGTTAACCACAAAGTCTGTGCGTCTTGTTTTTTAAAACTTAAATTCTACAGTTCACATCCACATACCTAAACTATGAAATCCAGTCTATCTAACTGCAGACATCTAACGTGCTACATTTTAAATACCAAAGCAAACCAGTCATCCTAAAAAAAGATCTGATATTTCCTATAGAGTCAGTGGTGAGATGTCTTCAAAGGAAGATCCTGTCTGCCTGGATTTCTGGAGGACTGATTCACTAGGCATCTAAAATGCAGGCCCAGATAAGGTATGTAAATTAGGCTGGCTGAATCCCATAATAGGCACCTCTTCTTTAAGAATCAATGTTCCCACAGAAGTTAATGGAAACTGAGTGTCTTTATAGGAATTAGCTTAGGAGTTTACCTAAGTGCTGGAGGAAATTTGTAGCGGAGCTGGAAGAAGGATCTACCAGGTCCATTCTTAGGGCCACACTCTGTTGCTAGACTTTGGCATCTAGTGCCCTTTGAGGTGCCTGAGGATGTCTGAGACCTAGGCATGGGCTGTAGGTGTGACAGAGACCTAAGACCTAGGTCCTTCTGGACTGAACCTAGAGGAGTACCCTTGGTCATCTCAAAGAACACTAGATGCCTTTATACAAGAAACTGCACTAAGGTCCTAGTTTTAACTGCAGAATTTGAGAAGCTACGTACAAGCTGTTACTAGGCTGAAGTGTATAATGGATTTATTAGCTGAAAAATACAACAGGGCTTTTTCCTTTCCCTCTTGATCAAGTTCTATTTGCAGTTAATATTTTTACTCCATGCCCCCACTTCCTCAGACCTCTGGTATTCTTATTTTAATAATCAAATGCAGGAAACTATTTTTACGTGTTTGATAATTCCTTTGTCATAAAACACCAACAAAGGCAATTTCTTTCATACCAGCCTTACTGGCAAATTTGTGATTTCTTCACTCTTCACTGTTATGTCTGATAACTAGGTATCTTCTGTATCTTTATTAATGAATAGTAACAAGAGCACATTAGAAATAGGGCCACCTCTTGATTAAGCCAGAAGCCTGAGGGATTGGGATGTAGTTTTTCTCATTACTTCCTTATATGATCATGCCTACTTTCTGTTGTGATCATGGGTGAACCACTTCTATCTATATTTCAACTACTGGCAGTAGATCAATGTGAGAAGAGAATGTCACAGAGAACCACAAACTGAAAGGCGAGTCCATGCTGCAATGGGCCATGCAGCTGTACCAGCTCGTGCAAAAGCTGCTCAGTGCTCAGGCTGACACAACCGGGCTGGTCTCAGGCCAGCAACCAGCTGAGTTGCTCCGTACCTGTCCAATGCAGGGATGTGGATCTGTGGGGAGAGCCATCTCCAACCTATCTGCACCCAATGTGTTTCCCTTACTGTCCTTGTATAATAAAGCCTGGGTTTCTGAGACCACAAACCCAGGGCCATTCCCTAGACTTGTTGCAGCCAGCCATGTCTTAGTGATCAGGTACCAGTAATTGAAATTTATGCTCATTTACTGCAGCCAGTCTAGGCTGCAAGGTGCTGAGCTCTTTCCACTACTGAAAGAAGAGCTGGCATAGCTCAGCGCATTACAGGATTAGGCTCAGTTGCCTAAACCAGAACCATTTTTCTCCCACCTTCCCAGCCCTCTCTAGCTCTGTAGGTATCAGCCATTATCTTTTAATAGCCTTAATAGCACTATTGTTGTTCTTTTTTAGCTAGGTAAGAAAATCCATAATCCAAGCTGTCTGAACTTTGCCTGATAAAATGTTTGGAGAAAATTGCCACCCACATACTGTATTCCTCTGCAAGGTATGGGAGCATTTCCAGCACTTCTACAAGATGAGAGAACATGTGTATTTACAAATGCAGATACTTAAGTTTAAACATAAATATACTAATGCAGACAGGAAAACTGGATGGGGAAGTGTTTATATGTGATTTTAAAAAGCTATCAGGATAGACATGCTAGTCATCTAGCTCTTTAAACATGAGTTTGCACCTTTTTTTTCCTTGTACCTCTTAATACTTACATAATGTTACAAAAAGAGGTAAAGCTATTTACTTGCATAGAAGGAAATCAGACTTGCAGAAGCCAAAATCTTGATACCCAAGTATGTGAAACTGAACATTTAACTTTGTATTTTGGCAATCTGGTAAAAGCAGACTGATGTCCTAATTAGGATAGGAACTGTCAATGG
This sequence comes from Pandion haliaetus, assembly GCA_013401275.1. Lineage (NCBI taxonomy): Eukaryota > Metazoa > Chordata > Aves > Accipitriformes > Pandionidae > Pandion > Pandion haliaetus. The sequence goes on along the minus strand of VYZV01032455.1, from coordinate 77,950 downwards.
CAGACTACTTGGAATTGGATTGTTGCTCTGTCTGTCTAGATAAGGATTTTAGGTATCTGCCTTAAGTACATGTATTTGAAAATACTAGGTGCCACGTTTGTGTCCAACACAATGGTGCAACACTATACAGTTAAGGGTCACTACTATGCAAATGGATGTGAGTTCACATGTCCATGCTAGTATTGGTATGGGTGATAATATAGCCAGAATTTCAATGCTAGTAATATATTCATAGCTCTGGCCAATAGGACTGACTTGTAGCATTAGTTCAGATAAAAATAGTTATTATTGCAGAATTACAGACTTTCAAAAGAAAACATTAACTCCCCAAAAATCACACCTCAAAAAGCGTAGCTTTTTAAACTCTAACTGGAAACCACTAAACCCAGTCTCTAATAAATAACCCCAACAATTTTAGCATTTGTCCCAAGGACCCTGTCTCTGATACATCCCAAGACAACAGCTGAGATGAAGAAAATGTCATTCACTTCATTCTTCAGATGGGGAGAAAGAAGCCTGTGAAAAATGTATTTTGTATTGCCAAATACTGCTCCAAAATGATGGGTATGTATCCCCTGTATGGAGGCGGTGTCTTGAGTTCCAGTCCTGCCCTTCATCCCTGCCTGGTTGCTTAAATTATAACTAAATTGTCGATGGATAGCAACAATACATTCTGCATTCATTTCAATTATTCAGTGTATTCCAAATCTTGCTTACATCCATTATCACTCAGTTACCACAAACACAGATCCAAAATTTCAGTGCATGGAGAATTCTCTCCTTCATTACAAGTCTGAGGATCTTAGTAGTAGTCTTCCCTACCAGGCCAAATCTTGCACCTTGTAGGGCAATAGTTCCCTTAAAGAAGGAAATACACCATTAGATTTTTTTTTTTACAAACCACCAAGACATGACTAGTGTTTCTGTTCCTCTTCTACACTCTTCTTTCTGAGTACTCTTCTTTCCAAGGCATCAGGAAATAGATGCCTCACTCTGCTTGTAAACTGCTCATAAATAGGTTCATTTCATAGGATCACTTTATAGAGTTTTTATTTGAAATAATCTAATAAATATTTTGGGCAAATCCGTTTATATTTTAGCTCCTGAGCTTTCAACAGTGGGTTAGCCTGAATGCTGTTTAATACTTCTAATATCAAGAATTCAGCTTTATAAAAGATCACATAAGCAACTTAGTAGGGTTTCTGTCCTCTTATGGGATACCTAACCTTTCTAAACGGGGGGCCACTTCTACTGCCAGCAGGGAGGAGCCCAAGGGCATCTGAGGTACTGGCATGAGGTTGGCTTGGATGACACAGGGCCATTGGGAGATCTGTGCCTTTCTGGCACCTGGAAGTCAAGCAGGATATAACAGAGCATCTAAAATGGCTCCAGATGCCTATGTGTGGGCTGGTGAATCAAGTCTTTCTGCCTGAAACTCAATACAAGTGCGAGATGGTTAGTCGAGTTGGCAGAGCTTCACCCAGTTTCCCCTCAGCGTGACATCTGATTTGGAAAACAAGGCCACTGTGCTTTGCTGTGGACATAAATCAATACAGAATCCATCCCCTCATCCTGCCAGCAGAGAAACAGGGTACAAATATTGCTTTCCCAGTCTACTTTGCAATCATGAGGCCTCTATGCCATCTTCTCAAGGCAGTATGGGAAGGCACTGCCTAGCCCCAAATGAATTTCATTTTGTGAGGGTGGCTTAGTTCTACCCATGGCTGAGTGCTCATTCAGTTCTGCCATCCTATTTACATCTGCATGAATGACACTGGAAGAAGGCAGCTCTTTCTGTTGGTCTAGGTTTGCATAGGAGCCGAATGGATAAGCCATCACACATGCAAACATCCCAGGAAATAGGATCAAAAGTGACATTATCAAAGGTAAAAGGGGAGCGTTCCTGAGTAACTGCTTTCAGTGGTTACCCAACTCTATCTCATGGTGGACTTAGCCAAAGAGTGCTCGTGAACAGATATTTCATTTCAGTCAGCGTACTGTAGGTAACATTTGCTTTACATTTTCCAAGAGATCCTGCTTCTAACATCTGCTTATGGCAGTTGTTAGCAGTTTTATTTATTCAGTTGAGTTTTCTGATGATAACACTTGTAGCTGTTCTTCACAGTCAGCTGTGCCTCACATGGTTCTCTGGCTTCTATGCTTTGGGATGTAAATATTCCCCCCAGTGCCTGGTCAATTGCACAGGAAAGTCCTGCAGTCCCTCTTGACACTAACAAAGGCGGTGGGATTCAGTCTGAGACAAAGCATCCCAAATTCAGGTGTCTGAATGTCTTGGATCTGGCAGGGTCATTGCTATAATCCTGAGGCAGGATCTTCCCCAGCTGCAACACAGTCAAATTGAGAATATTTCCTAAGGCAGGTACTTCCAGCTTTTTTATGCCATAGGGAGACCAGGCACCAGATAAACAGTAACTCACTGAATTTGTTACTCTGACCAGCTAGCCGTGAATTAACCATCTACTCCTGCTGTATTGTCATAAAGATTGGTCCTGCATGTAATAGCATAGGTTGTTCTAAATTAACAGCAAGAATTTAAGTAACCCGCCAGTGAATGCTTTGATATAAATGTAGGGGAACAGTTTTCTCCAGAAGGTTTTCTTTTATTTGTCTTCCATTTACAGGTCGTTTAAGTCTTCCTGTTTACTCTCTCATTGTAATTATGTCTGCTGCGATTTACCTTTAATTAAACTAGACAGAGCCTAGAGAATTTATACTGGTTACATATAGTTCTAAATAATTCAGCAGCTTTTGTGTAGTACCTTTACTGAAATGAGAAATTTGGAATGAAAGTTCTCATATAGCCCGAAGGAGTGTTAAGATTGGAGAATAAGGTTTTTATAGAGGCATTTGTGTAAATGTAAATAACAGAAAATGGCAATATGCCTGGGAACCCAAAAGTCTAGCAAAAAANAAGCCCAGGAGGTAAAGCAAGGGTATTACAACTGAGGCAGTCTGAGAGCCAGCTGGGAGGACAAACAAGACAACTTTTCATTTTAATGGGAATACCTATTTCAAATACTCCCTGTCTTTGGTTTTCAGCCAGCCCACAATATCACAGTGACTGATGCCCTATAAACATACAGGCACAAAACACAGCGGTAAGAGATAGCTGAATTAAATAGGTCCAGCAGTTTGGGTGAGCATCTCAAATGGTTTCATCAAACGTTGTTGTCCGTAGCTTGACTGTGAAGATGAGTTGACTATGTTTGCTTGTCATTTTGGCTAGAATCGAAGTTTTTAGAGTACAGAAGAGATAAGGTACATTCGTTAAGGGAGTGGTTTAAAGACCTGAGATAGTTTTTCTTTTTTCTGCTCATTCTTGCCTGGGATCTCATCTCTTTATCACAAACATCGCCAGGTGCTTTGGACACACATAACCAACAATTTTCTCTGGCTAAGGTTTTTTTTTTAGTTATTAGCAGTTTCCTACTGACGTAGGATTGATGGAAATTTGCTATGTACTTGCCCCTAAAGAGAACCAAATGAACACAGCATAGGCATGAATTCATGTGAATTCATTGGCTTTTGGATACTGCTTAACCATAAACTTCTTAAAACTAGCTGGTGTTTCTACACAGCAACTTCAACATCCAGGCTCCAAGTGGTGTTTACAAACACACAATGCATCATGCATTGGCTACTAGGTTTAGAAGGCACTTTATGTCCTTGAAAGCTTATTTGTTTTCTTCAGGCATGTAATTTGTGCTAATAAATGACATTACCTCTGTTTACAAGCCTATATGCAGAATAAATTTCTTTTAGCCTGAACATGGCAGTTGTGTCTGGCTCACCAGGATGGACCTTGCCAGTGGAAACTGGAAGTCTTCTATGCAGCAAGCAGTATTTCTGCTATTTAAACCATGAGTCCTGTGAAGGCCTAGCTCGTTTTCTCTCGCTTTATGATTTCAGACCAGTATAAAAACCTCTTCTGACAAAACATAGACATTTGTTGGTGGATTAAAACAGAATCTCAGTTGTCAGCAAATCTCTATTGATCCCTTCCTCTGGCTTCCAGAGACTATAAAGCTGGAGCTGGCAGGTAAGACAAAATGAATGGGTGCTTTTTTGTATGCTAATGGCATGGTGAGGTTGCAGACAGCTGTCAGCTCCTCACTCTTCTTGCTCCTTCCATCCTCTGCCCTCAGCTGTTGTCTTTGAAGACTTTGCTATCACTTTAGTCCTCAAGCCAGTGCATGCAAATTTGGCACTTTCAGGCAATATAGAGCAGGATGCTGAAGCCAGAGGTGCAGGCCTGCCTAGGTAATTCATGTCCTTGGCGTGCAGGAGGGCAGTGAGAGCAAGCCTGAGTGCAGAACTGGTACATCCACCACTACTTGGGTCCACCCGGAATGAGAGCTAGGAAAGTACCAAAAGGAGATTCTGCCATGAATGAGCCAGAAAAACTCAGCATATATAACCCATGTGCTACTTTCAGTAGCTGTTACTGCGCTTGACTCTTAGCAAGTACTGTGGTGGTGGGGAGGGTGAGCTGGCAGATGCTCTACCCAAGTGCTGGGTTTCCAACCTAAGTAGCTGCACTTATGAGCAAACCCCAATTCATGTCAAAAAATAAGGTGCCATCATATTAGTTTTTCTTTATTACAGAGAGATTTAATAACTGGTCATCAAGCAGCATTTTCCAAGATTAGAAGTTGGTACTACCAATGACACTGCTGCTCCCCTTCTACAATTGTATCAGTATAAAAGAACATTTGCTGTATGAGAAGGTCAAGTCATCCTGGTAATAAGCATCTTTATATTGGAGTATCTCTGCTCAAACTTGGAGTGGTGGTAGTATATCAATGTGGCTAAAAAATTCCTAACTGGAATGGATAGTGGTAAAACTATGTAGTGTAGTCCAGCTCATTATTTGGATTCTTCTGCAGTGCATGCTCTCAGCTTTAAATCAGTATAAGTTCATTCGACAAGGGGAAGCAGGTTGAGGGGGCCAAAACTAGAGACCATGAAACAGGAAAAAGGAAATATTTTCACTACTCAATTCCTACTTTGGCTGGATTTTGAGTCCCTGCGGAAGGATAGATGGGTATGAAACCCTGTGGTGTGCTTGGGGAATTTATAATGCTGTAGAAATGCTGAGACTGTAACACCTGAATTTTCAGAGACGATTTAGGAAATAAAGCTACATTATTATGCTAATGTCTGCATACCACCAAATTTCCTTCCAAAATACTGCTATGATTAGAGCATATAACTTGAGAAAAATAAATAAAGCAATTACCTAATAAGTGGATGTATATTTTTAGGAGAGAAAAACTTTTCAAGCTTAATCTGGAAAAATAAATGTCTTCTAACTGACTTTTATTTTCTGTTTTTCTACACCAGGGACCACACACACAATAGAAAATGCAGCACTAATTCCAGATAGAATAAAGTTGTTCACCTAATATTAAGAATTGTACATATATTGGGAAGGATAAAACATATGCTTCATGTTTTTCACTTAATCAATAAGGATATTTATAGACCCCCAACAAAGAAAATATTTTGTTCAACTTAAACATCCCACAGCTGACAGGAAATATCAAGCCTTACATTTTAAAAAGTAAAAAACTTTCCAAATGCAACAAAAGAAAAATCCTTTCGATAGTGTGCACTGCACATGGGAAGACAGATGAGAGATGTGTGGGAGCAGTGTTTGTTTTGGTGATTTTTCCTTCCTCAGGCAGCTGTGTCGACTTTTGCTGAGAACCTTCGGGTAAGTTTGGGGAGAAAGGAGATGCTCACCTGAGTGCTGGATGAGGAGGGGAATGGTGAGTTCAGCAGTGGACCTGGTTTGGACTCTAGGTGGGGTCAAAGGACCTGCACAATACTGGGCCGAGTCGCTTTTCTGCCTCCATCCTTCCTACTTACAAGAGGAAAACAGTGATTTCTGTTTCCTTCTGGGGCAGAGGCTGACTTGTTCCATGAGTGTGCAGAGCAGCTGTGGCAATCTGAGACACAGCATCATTGTGCCACAGAATATATGCCCCAATGCTAATTTCTCCCCATTGTAGTGACATGAGACAGGGGAACAGTAGTAAAACACGAGTCCTTGCAGAGCTGGACCCTGCAGAACCGGATCATGAGCCCAGCGACGAGTGAGAGGCAGGCTGCATCCTCAAGCGTACTGTGCTGTCCCAAGGCATCGTCAGATGGGTGTTTTCACATTCATCCTCATGACCTGGAATTTCTAATGACTCAACAACTCTAAAATATGTAGTATCAGTGCTGGGCTTAGGGATATTTATTCATCCACATTTATTTGACTCTAAAGAGCCACTGGAATCATCCATACATCTCCCCTTTGCTTTACTACTTGCAGACACACACTCACACGGGTTTTGTTTACAAGCTGAAGAAACGGTTGTTATTCATGCAAAAAATATTGGAGGTAGCAATGTGGATAAAAGGTATTAGCATATGAATGTTCTGTCCCTGCTCTTGATTGCTATTCATTCTTGGCTGCTCCTTGCTCATTGCTGGAATAATTTCCCAACTACATAAAAAAAAGGATTCAATGGTACCTGTGTGCCTAATAGTAACACAGATAGATAATAAGTAGAGAGAGTGAATATATTTGAAGAAAACCAGGATCAGCTTGCAAGCAATTTGTGAGCAGGAAAAAGAACAAAATGATGATAATTATTTTCTGTATTTAAATTAAGTTGAGAGAAGTCTTTGTAATGAGTTTATGGTAAGCATACAAGGGAAAATCACTTTCTCAGTTGTTTGAAGTATGCAGCAAGTCAAGGTGAATCGCTGTCCGGACCCATTTGTGTTTATATTCTGCACTCACAGTCTACAGAATGCTTACCTGCTTTTTGAAATGCTCATTTGGAAGCTTTGGCATCCTTTGAAAACCAACTTACTAACATCAGCGAATAACCCAATACAGAATTCTTGTGGAATACAGCAGGATTGTTGTTAGCTTAAAAAATAACTCAGTTAAAGAACAAAATTTTCCACTATGTGTGTGCAACAATTACATATTTTATAAGTTTGTAAAAAGTCACCCATTTTGATGGAATATTGGATTTTAGTCCAAAACCCAGCAAGTGCCAATTTCTTCACAGTCAAATTTGGAAAAGAAAAAAAGCGAGGAATTAACAGCAGTATTCAAATTGCTAATAGTCAAAGTGTGCATTGAGGAATGAATGCAGAGGGAGTTTTAGATACGCTCCAAGCCTGATACACATTATTAAACTGATATGCAGGGGTAGTGGACCATTCTGCTATGGTGCTGCAGAAGGAATCAGTTTCCAGAAGATGAAATTCAGACGTTCCCATAAAAAAGAAACTAATGTACAAGGTGTTTTAACATATAGAGGTGTCACGTGTGAGGTATCTTAGGTTTTGTTCTGGGCTTACAATTGTATCATTTGCATACTGTAAATATTAGGTATTGATATTGCAGTGCTGCAGTTACAAACTAGTTGTGGTTGGACCAGCGAAAGGTTTTTTTAATAAGATCCTAATTCTACTTACATTCATATACTGACACAAAATAAATTCTCTGTTTTACAGACTTTCGGCTGCTGTTGAGATCTGAGTCCCTGTGTGGTGGATGGATCAACTTTGTTACTGTTTGATTAATGTAAAGAGCACTTTCAACACACCCCTGGGCCTCCCAAAGGTTTTATTAAGGACATTCTTTCCTTTTGAAAAATGCACGCATGGAGAGCAATTTAAGAGGATTCAGGCTTAATAAGACGAGAGAGACTGCAGAGAAAACAAAGGCAATAGCTAGTAAAAATCCATACTGTTGGATGTTGACTTTTTCTCTTGCCCTTGGGCTGTATGTACAGAAAGTATCCTTTTCTCTCACAAATCCCATCTGTCATTTCTAATTTCTAAGAAAGGGTCTGGCAAAGAAACTTGAAGAATCTCACAAGTGTTAGAATTACTGGTGTTGTACACTGGAAATAGAACAGATAATTTCTTTGACAGAAGAGATTTATGTCAGATAAATGCAGTTCAGTTATATTGAAAGTTGCCAAAATGTGCAATAAAAACACTTAATTGAGATATATCCTCATGTTGAAACAAACTGTTTTCATAGTGTCAGAATATATTTATCTCTGTAGATAAATGTTTAATTGTGGTTTGTTATTTCAATTCTTTTTATTTTGGCCTTGTTTTGCACTAGCAGCATTGTATTTATAACACAATATTAGAATGCAATATTTAGTATACAGTGTATAAACATATTCACAATGTAAAATTTCAGTGTTGCTAAACTAAAGATTTGGATGTCCTATATTTAGTTTGTTTTACATGCTGTTGCAAGGAAAATTTTAAAATACAGATTTTTTTTTTTTTTTTTCCTCCTGCATCTCAACAAGATATCAGGATATCAGAAATTCCTAGAAAATATTCTGTATTCTGTACAGGTCTTGTTAAAATTAATTAATATTAATCAATCCTATCAAGGAAAAAGTAGACTTCAAGAGATAAGTGAAGAACAAACAGTAAATGGTTGATTAGTAAATGATTTGTCACAAGCGCTGAAACAGAAATCTCAAGCAGACCGTGAAACTGGGGAGCAGGGTTGTAGCTCCCCAGTTATGTGGTGTGATCATTTATTTCTTCATGCATATACATTAGGAATTTATTGCAAAATATACAAAACTTGCAGTACCTGATTTTGCCTTTTGTACACTACCAGTTTAAGACCAACATGAGGGAAGAATCTAGCCATGTATTGTTTATTGATAGATTAGTTAGAATATTCATGGTGCTAATGTTCCTGTATCCAGCTGTGCTCTCAAATAAGCCAAAGGTAAACCCCCTATGATGAGACATTGCCAACTGCTTTTAAAACCTCATCCATAAGCTGCAAAGCCCATTTCCAAATATAGGTAATTAATTCCCCTACTATTTGGATGCATAAGAACTGATAATTATGTATTCTGGTCACATTTATGGGGATGTTTGCAACTAGCACCTGACTCCAAATGTATGATAGTATCTATGCTTGCTGCACACTAAAGGAAATCTGGAGAAATTGCTTAGAGATTTCAGCTATTTTTGGTAAGACTAGCTATTTTTCTTAAGGCTAGAGTGTTTAGCATAACTGGGCAAGATTTTCGATTTGAAGAGCAGGTGGTGCTGTGGTTTTTACCCTGATCTTCAGTGGAATCACAAACTTTCACTCAGGATAGGAGTTTTTATGCTCATTTGTGGCACATGTCCCAGTGACTTGTGACAAAATGTAACTGTGGGTATCCAGACCAGGTGGGTGGTTAGTCTTTCGGCTGTATGCTCTGCTACTGCATAGTCTCACTAACTGTGCACAGAAGCCTAAAGAAAAGACTAGAGAGGATTCATGAGGTAAAACTGGGGCTAGAGCACGTGAGATGTTTTCCATTAAGGGTGGTTCTAACATCATTGCTGGCATAGACAGGGAATCCTTTCTCAATGTCACCCAAGAGAATCCCTTGTAACTACAGAGGATGGTTGAAATCCTCCCAGGGCCAGAACCGGGAGCCCCTGCCTGTCCTGGGATTAACCTGTGTTAATCACAGCAGCAATCTGCAGTGAAGCTTAGCAAAAGCGATGAAGTCCTCATTACTCATTGGGACAGAACAATTGAAAATGCCACAGAATGGTAACAAAGAAAGATCTCAGCAGTGGCGTTTCCCATTCATCACTGAATTTCCTTTCATCTTCTTAGCCTTTTTTTTTGCTGAAGGGGATATCTTGGATTCCGTAATCTCGTTTTAAGGACACTGCTAGCACATACAATGAATCTGTGTTTTATGTATCGCGTTGTTCAAATGGGCTTATGACTCTACCCTGAGCAAAGTGAATTAGTATGCAAAATGTCAATACAATGTTAAATTAAACACCACATAGTAACGAAAGGCATTCAGTTTGGTAAAGGAAAATGAAATCTTGACTGAGCAGAACCGATTATTGTATAAAACAGAATGGATAAAAGGCTTGACTCACCCATTGTCTAGACAAATCACTTAGAAACGTGTGGGTTAGCTTTAGATCCATTCAGATAATGTAAAAGCTTATTTGTAATCTGTTTGCCAAATTAGAAATATTTTTTTATTTGACTTGTTTGTAATCTGTTAAGAAATAGACAGCTTAAGAAAAATAGCAAGAAGGTAAACAACTTGCCCAATGGTGGACAACAGATCCAGAGTAGGCCCAGGAAATTATTTCTGACACATCATTTGGCCTCCAGAAAATGTAGTTATGATTGACTTAAAACTCTTCGTAAATTCCACTTGAATTCAGCAAACATTTTTGCTAAGCAAAGCTAAAGAACACAGGAAAAAATGGAGATACTGAAATCAGTTTTTCAAGGTAGGGTCACACAGAGATTTGGACTTCTTTTTCAAAGGCAGCGAGAGTAAGAACATGATCCTTATCACTTCTCAAAGCCGTGATTAGGGCACTATGGAAAACCAAGTTTGATTTTCCTCTTTGCCTGATCTACAATGCAAAGGTTCACTGATAAAAAATGACTTTCATCATCCCAAATTTATATGCTTTAATGCTTTGACTCAATGCCGGCTGTGCAAGCAGGATGCTGGCCAGGGAACACCACCTCCTCCAGTCCCTAACAGCCTTCCTGGCCACAGGCAGGACTGTGACCATCACCTCTCCACCGGGGTTGGAGGGAGAAACCCCCAAGAGCCTGCAGGCTGTGGGAGGCAGGCGCCAGCGAGGTGCTCAAGGGCATCATGCCACAACCCTCAGTCCTGCAAGATTTAATGAAGTCAAATATCCACAGGACTCCTCTGTGGGTACGGCATGGGTAATTTCATATTTGTGAAGATAGGAACTCTGCCTCTGTGACTGCCTACACACCTTCCTCTCTTTTGTCCTCTACCTCTCACTGAAAGAAGGAAAATTATAACTATGTTTACAAGAGCCTGTGAGAATTGCAGGCTCTGCTGAAGCCTGTATTTTCCTCAGTGTTACAATGTTTTCTAGGATCAATGAAAGTATTTTATTTTTTATTACTGTTTCAGCACACTGATGAAATGTTTTCTGTGTTTTTTTCCAACTGGTTTTCTTTACAGATTTTTCACACTAGAAAATACTTCATTTTTTTCCCGCTTCTTTCAGCATGCATATAGGAGTGCTTTTGACCATGTTTACTGTGTATTATTTGATTATATTCCTTATTTTGATTGCCACAGTAAAAATATAAGTTCATATAGATATCTCTTCTATTGTGAAATGGTACACACTAAATTGCTACACATGCTCTCCTTTCAAAAACTAGGAACAATAGCTTGTACAGAGTATTATTAATCGTTATTCCAACTCCAAACACAGTAGAGGCCTGCAGTGTTGTTTTTTTTTTTAAAGGAAACACATTAAGACACATTATAACACATTAAAAATCTCTCCCCAAGCAGGCTTAGAAAATGGCTTCATGTCTTGGCTGCCAAAACTTAGCAAACAGTCTGCTCATTGCCATCTCCCTCTCTGCTGGCATTGTCTTGGTCTTTCCTCCGAGTTAATTATTGGGAAAGATACAATTCAGCAGCGATGGGAATGTCCACTTTTAGGAGGCCAGCCTGGTTACTTCACCAGTGCCACTACCAAAAGCCCTCTTGCACTCACCCTAGTACCATCTACATCTCTTTGCTGATGTCTGGGACTCCCTCGCTCAACTTGGCGAGGCTGCTCTGGGGATGCTGCCAGGCAGCAGCACCAGCGCAACAGGGATCCTAAGAGAAAGTATATACAACAAGTCATGATAAAAGTCACCAGTGGGTTTGCAGAGCCAGACACTCAGAAGCTGGGAAATGCCAGAGCTGAAGTCACCCATGCAAACTGCATTCAACCACCTTATGCATATTCATTAAGATACAGCCCCTAATTACATGCACACGTGCAATTTTGTGAACTGTTGCCATGCTCAATGCCAGCAAAACCTTAGCTGTGCAATTCTTTAATTTTTAAGTCATTGTCTCTGCAACCATAAGAAGTTTTGTCACTTACTTTTTCTCTTTTCTTTGTACATGCAAAAACATTCAAAGGGAGAAATATTAACTGAATGTTTTTGACAACAGTGTTTAAGAGCAGGAAGCAGACTTCCAGCCCTTCCTCAAAACACAGTGACTGTAAACAAGACAAGGTCCTTAAAACTTTTACAGCATTTCCAACTCCCATCTTATTCATGACTCACTGATATGCTTAATTTGAACTCAGCTGTTAGCTGCTTGCAGTGGAGGCTGTGTCTTATTTATTTAAAACCATTTACATTAAATCAGAGATTTGGCTGGTCCCCTGAGTGGTCACTTAAGGCAGATTTAATTGTATGGGAAAATAGACTCATTAATGTCAAATGGAAAGCAAGGACTATTAAAATTTACAGCAAGCTATTACCAGTCTCTTAATAAGGAATTAATTAAAAGAGCTGCTAAAATAAATTGACTGAATATGTATAAATTTTGAACTTGAAAAAGGAACCAAAGTAACTAAGAGAGGGGAAAATAAACTGGGAAAGGACTTGTTTGATCTGAAATAATAGTCATGGAGAAATATGTAAATATGCTGGAGATAGAGGCACATAAAACCAGATTCACAAGCTGAAGTTCTCTGCTACAGTCCAGATACGCCATCTCAGTTCAGATAACTTCTTGCTTTTGACATCGCAGTCTGAAGTCTAACATATTGAGAAAACATCATACAAAACATGGAGATGTATTAAAAAATGCAGAGCTTTTGTTTCACTCACTTTGCATTTGATGAATCCTTCTTTTCCCATATCAAGGGATTTGAAAGACTCACCCATTGCCAGAAATAACAAGCTGTGAGTGATGAACAAGTTTCATGCTGAGGCTCAGACTCCCTCCATTAGCTCATGGCTACATACACAAGACTTATATCAGTTGCTGAGACCATGAGCTGCTGCCATGTGCATCAGGAAGGTTTCCTTTCAACCATGAGTGCCCACAACACGTATCTTCCCCACGCACCCTGGTGCTACAATCCATGAGAGCAAGTCAAGCACTGTTGCTCTTCAGATGCACTGGGGAGGTACATGGGGTTGGTGCTGGTGCTATGGCAGTGGCTCCACATGCACGCTGGGAGCGTCAAAACAGCCAGCTTTATTGCAGAGCAAGTTATAAGGATAAAAGAAGGTATGATTTGAAAATGGATTTGCAATATTGAGCTACAAAGGATAAAACAGCACAGTAGCTGGATTAATTTGCCAAAGAGAGTGTGCTGAATGTTCCAGTGGGATTGTGAGGTTGTCTTGCTAACCACTAGAAGCCACCTTAGATTTGGAAACCTTGAAGGATTCTTACAGCAAAGTCTTTCCTGCTCCTTTTACTAAAGCTGGCTGTGGTAAAGTAATCAACGTAGCTGCTCTGGATGACCTGCTCTTTCTGTAGCCCACAATGTCATCATTCATTTCTTCTCTTTCTTCCAGATTATCTGCCTCCCATTTCTTGTGATTGGCACGAAGTAATTATATGATGTTTCTCCCACACAGAACCTTGTGCTATCAGCTGCTGATGCAGTCCCCATGCAGCTGGCTGCAAGCTTTATCCCCATAATACCCCAAGGAAAGGAGGAGGAATAAGATATTTCCATTCCCCATCCTCCTTTAGGTCTCTGATTGACTTTTCTATAGGACATTTTCATCACATGTTCTTGTCTTGAGTGGCTCTTCATAGTCTGCATCTACCTGAAAGTAAGTTGCGTTTTAGATGCTGAGATCTCTTGCTGGATCCATCACAGTTCCAGTCTTGCAAGTGTCATTTAAAAACCAGATATGACATAGCAGAAGGAGAAGTGTGTGAAGGGGCTATACTGAGTAGGAACCACCATTCCTCCAAGCCCGCTCTTGGTTCTGAGAGCCACGCAACAGTGTCCAACATAGAAATCATAGTACCTAAAAAGAAGGTGCCCAGTGGCTCAGCACAACTTGGTACAGCCTAGACCAGTTTTACATGTGCCCCAGGGTATTTCTGGGCACTGAGGCCAACTGGCAGCTGGTTGCCATCTAGTCTAGGAAGTCCTTTTAGTCTCCAGTACAGGTGGCTGCCTGCAAACTGGCTGTTGGGAATGGTCTCTGATGGCCACATGATGGCTGGGAAATGTCCATGTTAGCTGGTCAGTGTAGGCTGGATCCATGCCAGACATACTCTTAACTGTTTCTTGCTTGGTCAGTTATAGTCAGGTCCCTAAACTTTCTTGAGCTTGCACATGTAGACACAGCACTAAACACTTTGTAGGGTCCGGGAGGAGAAAGAGGCCAAAGGTGCCACCATGGTCGCAGGCACTGGAAGCAAGGCTGTGCTGAGTGCAGGGGGCTGACTACACCGCAGCCTGCTTGCGGAGAGGCTGCCTGACTCCTGCCTCTGCATTAAACACCCCTCTGCACAGGGAGTCCAATCTTACCTCCCTAGGGTTGGCTCCTAACCCATTCACGCCCCTTCACGCACCACTACTGCCCACAGCTCCATGGGGAGCAGCTGGCTGCATCAGCCAGGAGGGCAGAGGTGCTGGCTGGGCTTTGGGAGTGCAGTATGATCCAAACTACAGTTCAAGAGGAGCAATCTCTCTTCCCAGACTGGCACAGAGCTGCCCAGTGGTTGAGGTCCTTTCCCAAAAACCGGCAAATGAGGGAGCCAAACCTGCAGCTCCAGCATCCTCTGAGCACTGCTGTAGCTGCAGGTCCCCAGGCAGTGAGCTGTGGGTGCTCTGTGCCACCCACATCCCTCATGTGGGGCCCGGTGCCACTGGGGAGCCATATTCAAGCTACACCTATGCCTTGTGGGCCAAGCCCCATGGGGGTCTGAGCCCCCCCGGGGAGATCCCGGGCATCCCTGTTGGGACTGGGGTTGCCCTTGGCAGGCGGGTGCCCAGCAACCCGGGAGTCCTTCCCTCAGGCTGCAGGGCATGAGGTCTGGCTGAGCCTCCTCCTCCTCCCTGAAGGAGCCAGTCTGAACCACAAGCCAAAATTCAACACGTCTGTCAGCTCAACTTCACATGTAGTTCTCTAAGCCAAGGCACTGACACAGAAAGAAACCCCCTCCCTGTTTCTTGTTTGGTCTGTAGGAATTCAATTGCCAGCACACGTCACTTCCAGCAGACACAGAGCATGACTTGCCCTGTTTGCCCAGTCCAGATAAATCAACAGAATTTGAATTTAGAAGGCCTAATAATTGCAGCAAACTACTCATAAATGAGTTACAGGGCAACAATTATCTATTGAAATTTTTAGATCAGAGAAGCTTTCTTTTCATGGATGAAAAATTAAAGTAGTGAAATAAATTATTTGCTGCAAGTTATTCATTCTGCTCCTGTTTTTTGCTGCTCTGTGATATGTCTGATAAAAGCCGTTTATCAAGTAAGCCTGTCTCACTCCTTTCAGCTACAAAACCAAGGTTTTAATTCATTATGATTTTTCCTGACCCTTCTTTGGATCATTTACATTTGTCAAAGTGGATTTAAAATGTTTCCAGATCTCTAACATTTGACAGGCACACTGAAAGGTGTAAAGAACTCTGAAAAGGTGCAAGACAAGGGAGAATAAAACACAAGGATTTTAGC
Organism: Pandion haliaetus; assembly: GCA_013401275.1. Taxonomy (NCBI): domain Eukaryota; kingdom Metazoa; phylum Chordata; class Aves; order Accipitriformes; family Pandionidae; genus Pandion; species Pandion haliaetus. The sequence continues at coordinate 62,392 of VYZV01032455.1, read as the reverse complement.
AGCGGCACTAAGTAAAGTCTTTATAAGGACTGATCTGGCATTTCAAAAATAGTTTCTTCCCAACCTTTCGTGAATGTACTGAGATTTATCATTTGAGAGGAGCTGATTTCACCTTTCAAACTAAACAATGTACATACTAATCCCGTGTGCTTATTTTGTAGGTGTTTGTTCTATAAAATACAGGGCAGGGCAAGAAAAGCCTTTTTGGAAATGAGGGTGGTACTTTCTGCGTCCGTCATGCTGGACCATACATTGTTTTCTTATCATTACCTGGAGAAAAGCCAACAGGTCACTGGAATGAATCATTGATCAAAGAGAGTGGGTGTCTGAAGTGGTTAAATCTGAGGATTTAAACCTAAAGAACTTGTTTGCCTACGCTGATGCAGCCCGATGACATTTTAAACCTAACTTTCCCACTTCATTTTGCAAGAACTTGTAGTCAGTAATCTCATCTGCATTTTCCCCTGTGTGAGCTTGTCACTGCTATTGGCATCTTAAAATTTATTGTGCTAGAATCAAGCTAAACCATTTGTGTTAGTGGGCAAGGAAGTCCCAAGGGGGGGGTAAATATTTATTGCTGATGTTATGAAACCTAGGGGTTTTCCAGATCTCCAAGGTATGTGTCTTGTCCCAAGAAGTTTGCAAGTCTCAGTAAACTTTTAAGTGCCTGGAAAAAAAATTGAAGGGACATCTTGTATTACACCCACACTGTGCAGTACCCTCAGGAACATGTGAAGGTGACACTGGCCTCCAGAGATTAACAGTGTGACTCAGGTGAGACTAATAGATATTACTCTTTTCCCGGGACTGTCACTTGAATAAAGTGACCAGCCCCTGCAGTTATTGTTCCTTGCCCTCTGTACTGTTCTGCAGTGAGGATATGAGTGACACAGCCCAGGCATTTGAAGAAGATTATGAAGCTACAGTTCATGCACAGCTAATTCCTCCCTGTGAGACTGGGTGTTACATTACTTGGTGACTACAAGAGAGCAGTGAGAACCCACTTCCCTTGGCTTCAGTTTTTGCGTTACAAATTTGTGCATGGATGTGTGTGACAGACAAAGAGAAAGGATTGCGTTCCTCTGTTTCATGGGTTTCATGCAAGTCTTCCTCTATTATGAATTAACCTCTTTCCTCACATATTTTCACGCTGCTCAATCATGCAAGAGCTCAGTGACAAGGAAGGTCATCGGAAGGTCTGGGTAGGGGCTGGAGCAGTGATTTTTAACTCATGGTTTGTGCACCCCCAAGTGTTGTGAACTACCTCCAAGGGCTATTTGTAAGGTATGTGAGGCTATGTACATGCTCCATGTCAAGTCGAGGTCTGCTGCACAACCTTTTACTAATCCCCCATAAGTTTCCATCAAGGGAGTGGAAAAGGATCACCAGGATCCCCCTTGCTGGGTGACACAAGCACGAGGACTGTAGGCACATCACAGCTCTCACCTTTCTCCCAGAATAGACACAAGCCTAGAGAAGCAAATTGTCAGTTGGATTTGCCCCTCTGTATTCCCCTGCACTTTGAAGCTTTTCAGAAGCCAGTAGATTGGAAAAGATCAAAACATGCTGGTATCGATCATTCTGCTGTGGCCAGAAACAGTTAACTTATTAACTGTGGGTTTTGCTAGATCAGAGCCCTCAGGACCCATTAAAATGAACTGTATAGTCAGATTTAAGAATTTAAGAGCACGGTGATAGGCCTTCCTGCACGTAAGGGTCCAGGGAACAAATGTCCATCAAATCCTGGAATTTGGAGAAAACAAAGTTAAACAGAAATGCCTGTTATTCTCCTTGTTAAGTGCTGGATGTAGAACAAAGCACTACCGCTGGTGAGTAGCAGTCACCAAGAAATCGTCCTAGATGTAAATTACTGAAACCCTCACCAGGGTCAGTTGACCGCAAATCAAGAAAACATGGCTAAAACTGAGGACGCAGAGCTTTGGGAAATATGCACAGAGTGCAGGGAAAATTTTGCTCCACAGCTGCAATGAAAAATTCATCATCTCTGCTTGGTTCTCAATGACAACAGTACAAATCTACAGTAACTCAATGTCCTGACAGAGAATTACTCTAGACTTGCTCCAGTCCCACTGAGAGCATGATTATTGTTGTGCATTTATTCCAAAACACAGTATTTTTTCCTCTGGCTTATGCCATCAGAGGAAAATGTTTGGATGTCTTTCTGCAGCTCTGAATGAGTTTATACACGATTGTGTTTCATATTTGTTTAAAAAAAATGTTTTAAAAAATCATTAAAGTGCATGGCGGTATAGAAACACGTTACTTTACAGCTAGGCAGGTGTATAAATAGCTGAGCTGTGTTTTCTGCGTGGCTGGTGCTTTGCTGGGTTTCACCAGAAGAGGGTAGAGTTTGGAAAGGACTCCTCGCAGCCTGGGCTCCCTTTTGTGTTGGGAAACAGCAAAGGGAAAACAAGCACAAGTTTCTCCTCTGCACGCTTGCACCGGCTGACTGTGTGCAAGAGTCAGCAGATAAACTCTGGAAGACCTTAACGTAAAAAGCAAACGGAAAGAGAAACAAAATTCAAAAGCAGCTTTCTAGGGAAATCTGTGGAATCGAAGAGACAGACCGCAACAGTTTTCTGTGGGCTCACCCTGCTGATTGCCTCTCTGAGAACTGTCACTCACTGCACATTGCATTAATCAGAGCACAGGATTTATTTCTCTGCGGTGACTTCCAACTTGTGAATAAATATCACTTTTAGAGAGAGAGAATGGGACCTGAAAAGACTCTCGAGCACTGAAAAGAGGGGTGAGTTTTATTAAATGGTTTCTTCTCTTTCAAATCTGCTGGAGCTTTCTAACATCCTGCTTGCAGGCACAGCAGCCCTATGACTTGTCTTTTCCCTGCAGCTTGTTGCATACCTCACGAGGCTTTCCTGACTGCAGGTTTATTTCTGTAAGCTTTCCCACCACGACTCCGGTCAGTTTGGTAACATTTGTAATAGAGCTGACTCGGTGCTGATTTGCTTTCATGAGAAATTAAAACCACAAGGCTTTGTAACCAAACAACAGGCTAAAAATAAAAAAAAAATCCAATACAATTAAAATGGCAGGTGACTCTAGGTTTCCAGATGTGGACACTGACGGATCAGAAAAAAAAGAAGAAACAGAGATTGTAGTCAATGTCGGTGGGGTAAGGCAGGTGTTCTATGGAGATAACCTAAATCAGTACCCAGAAACACGGCTGGCAGAGCTGATCAACTGTTTATCGGGGGGATACGATAGCATATTCTCCCTCTGTGATGACTATGATCCTGGAAAGAGAGAGTTTTACTTTGACAGAGATCCAGATGCTTTCAAATGCATTATTGACGTGTACTACTTTGGGGAAATTCACATGAAGAAAGGAATATGCCCCATATGTTTCAAGAATGAAATGGAATTTTGGAAAGTGGATCTGAAATTTTTAGATGACTGCTGCAAAACTCATCTAAGTGAAAAGAAGGAGGAACTGGAAGAAATAGCCCGAAGGGTGCAACTGATTCTGGATGACTTGGGAGTAGATGCCTCAGAAAGTCACTGGAAAAGGTGCCAAAAATACATCTGGAAATTTCTGGAGAAGCCAGAATCGTCTTACGCAGCTCGGGTGATCGCTGTTCTGTCCTTTCTGTTTATTTTGATCTCCTCCATCGTGATGTGTGTGGGGACCATCCCAGACCTGCAGGTTGTAGATGCGGAGGGGAACCGTATGGAGCACCCGACCCTGGACAGCATAGAGACAGCCTGTATAGGCTGGTTTACCATGGAGTATGTGCTGAGGCTAATCTCCTCTCCCAACAAACTCCACTTTGCGCTGTCTTTCATGAACATTGTCGATGTGCTAGCAATACTTCCTTTCTATGTCAGCCTGACCTTGACCCACTTGGGAGCCAAGCTCATGGAGCTAAGCAACGTCCAGCAGGCTGTCCAGGCGCTGCGCATCATGAGGATCGCAAGGATTTTCAAGCTTGCACGGCACTCCTCGGGGCTCCAGACTCTAACGTATGCCCTGAAACGCAGCTTTAAGGAGCTTGGGCTGCTCCTCATGTACTTAGCTGTTGGAATCTTTGTCTTTTCTGCCCTGGGTTATACCATGGAGCAAAGTCACCCTGAAACTTTATTTAAAAGCATCCCTCAGTCATTTTGGTGGGCAATCATTACCATGACCACAGTTGGATATGGAGACATATACCCTAAAACAACACTAGGAAAACTGAATGCTGCCATCAGTTTTCTTTGCGGGGTGATAGCCATTGCCCTTCCCATCCATCCCATCATTAACAACTTTGTCAGGTATTATAACAAACAGAGAGTTTTAGAAACAGCTGCCAAGCATGAATTGGAGCTGATGGAGCTAAACTCAGCTGAGGGGAAAGCCGCAAGCTCCAAAAGTGAACTAGAGGATCTTGCGAGGAAAGGCAAGGAGGGTCCTTTTTACAGCAGCCGGCTAAAAGTCTCCCACAGTGACACCTTTATTCATCTCCTGTCCGAAGAGAAACACTATAGGACCAGGCTTCAAAGCTGCAAATAAACTGTAAGCTGTTGTCAGTGCTAAGCTATAGATCGGGACAACCTGACAATCAACTATTGAAAAGACTCACAGGATCTGTCAGAGCTGGGAGAGAGCACTGCTTTGCTTTTCCAACGTGAATATAAATTAACCCCATGGTACCTCCATCAACAGTTGGTAAGACTTTGCCGGTATTACCCAAAATAAAATAGTAGGACTCCACTGAGATCAGACTGCTTATAATGACTGCATTCCGACAAAAAACATTTGTAACCATTTTAGAGACTGAAAAGTCCTTCCTGATCAGTAAATGTTTGATGACTTGAATGTGCAGCATTGCCACCTCAGAATTCTGTACCTGTGACAATAAAGAGCAGCATTGCACAGATTGTGTCTTTCAGGATGTCTTCAATGCCTTTGCAGCTAAGGGAACTGCTCCTTAAAAAATTAAAGCAGCCTCTCACTCAGATTCAGATTTACAGCAAAACGTTATGAGCAGTTTCAGCCTAGAGATACTGAAAGTATGAGCATATACCATGTGCAGAATATTAGAGTCAATGAACGGTTTTGTTTTTGTAAAATGTAATCTGGGATCAACTATTTGGATAGGTATCTGTTCCTCTTTCCAGAAAAAATATAATTTTCAATGGGACTTGAAGTTATTTTTTAGGCAGAGATATAGAACAGAATTAATGTATTTTAAGGAGCAAATTAAAAAAAAAATTGTTTTAGCTTTTAATTACAACATAATAATTTATATATGCAGGGATCTTTCAGGAAGCATTTATAATCAAGTAATTTTTGAAACTGTAAGTTAATTCATAGCATTTTTAATTCACAATTAAAGTGAGAGAAGTTCATAGGGGAGTTAAATTGAGCACTTCTAAATAAGAAACTTTAACTCTTTGAAAGTGTAGAGGAAGTTTCAATAAAAATAGTATAATCTCCAACTGATTTATAGTAAAAATATTTATCTGAATGAACATATTACTAGGTTATTTTTTTTTAAAAAGCACATTCCACCCCTACAATAACTGCATGGTTTTGTAAATGTTAGTTTACAGAAGTAGTATGTACTAATCAGTATCTTATTCATTAATCAGCATATTAATCAACACCAGTGTGTAGCTACTATCCTTTCCAAAAGTAAGTGCCATCTACATGAGCATTAATTTGGCTCACATAACAACTGCAATATATGGGTCTGGTCTCTACCAGAGAAATCCACTGAAACTAGGAGTTACGCCAGCTCAAAGGGGAGGGGAGAACTGACACACTGTTGTATTTACATATGTTAAAAGTAGGATCCCAAATGATTAAAGGGCTAGATTAGCTGTCCTTATTTGTTCTCTTTTGTGCTGAGCAGCCCCTTGTCCAGATGAAACACAGCAGCACAGGCCACGATCCATCCTTGGTCACCTCATGCCGAAGACCCCCACGCAGGTCCTTGGGACTCTTTTCCTGGGACTTGGGCAAACAATGGGACTGTGGCTTCCACCCCACAGGAGCAGTGGCTGGAGGGGCACAGAGCTGCAGGGTGGGCTCTGTGCTCTCTCTTGGTACCTTGTTTGCCCCTGGCAAAGGAGTATGTGTCCACTAGTGGGAAGAGCCCTGTCCTGCCAGGAGCAGGGAGCAGTGGTGGTAGGTAGGGGCCAGGCATGTGTGCAGAGATGGGCAACTCTTCCCCCAGTCTGCGGGTCTCCTGACACGGAAGCCAACCCTCAGGTCCTCCAGGCTGAAGCCCTTTACCAGCACTACCCCCTCACACGCCGAGCTGCCCACCCCAGGGACACCTACACTGCATCCCTGTGTCCCAGCCCCTTGCCAGACATACTGTCCTCTTCCACAACCCCGTTACCATGTCCTGCCTTACCTGCCTTCAGGATAATTCAAAGCAGCCTCTAAACCTTTCTGTACTGGAATATTTCCACCAGCCTTTGTCCCAGATTCTTTCCTGCCTAAGGCCAACAGCCCATCCAAGTGACCTCCTCAGCCCAAGCATCCCTTCATTCCCATCCTCTCCTCAGCATCCCAGCTCCCAGCTCTCAGCCTCTAGACCTGCCCTCTCAATCCTTCTCATCTGCTGAGACCTGTTCCTTGCTTGCCACCAGTCTCAGCTCTGCTCCCACTGGCTGCCCGGCCAGAACCATAGCTGGCCCTCACCAAAGGGACAGGATCCTGCCCACTGCACTGCTGAGGACTTCCAGAACACAAGTATGGGCTGCAGCCATCAAAAATCAACTCGGGTGGGATGCTGAGGGCAGGAGAAGAGGAAAAGTAACAAAGCTGTGCCAGTTCCAGCCATATACCTTATCTATCAGCGGGGATATTAAATGTTCCTGACTTCCCTTGTGACATGCAGAGGCTGGCTGAGGATGAATTAAGTTAGCAAAAGAGCTTTCCTGAATGAGGAAATCACTGTATAAGTAATATGGTTAGCACCGCAAACACTAAATCCTCACTGCTGCGCTTTGCAATTTATTTAACATGACATTAAATAAAAATAAGCCTCTTTTATCAGAAATAATTTTATGGGCTAATCTCTCCAATGAGTTATGCTTTTGAGCTCAGGGGTCTGTCTATGCTATGTCAGTTTGGAAAGAGCTTTGAGAACCTTGGTGCTACTCCAGCCCAGGCTGGTCTCAAGCCAGGCTCCATGTGTTTTTTTGCACTAGGGACCGTATTTGTTGGATTTGTTGCTGTAAGTTATATGTTCTTAAAAGGCTGTGGATGGGCAGGATGGATTCCTGCCTGTTTGCCTTGCCTGGAAGTGTAGGAACCCAGCAGGAGCAAGGGGAGATGTGGGCAGTGATGGAGGGACAGGGCAGCCAGGCAGCCTGCAGCACATGGCGGGACTGGAGAGGAGCAGGGGCGTCTTACACAGCCACAACCCTGATGGTAGCAAGAGGCTTTCTGGGGCCCCAGGGGAAACACCTCTCACAGACCAAGAAACTACCATAAACCACTGGCTTTGGTATCAGGGCTGGAAGGAAGGCTCTGCCCTGTAAAGGATGGAGTGAGCTAAAGAATGGTTTTTTTCAGGTTTTTTTTAATACTCTGCACAACCCAGCAGAGCCGATTTTCCTTTATTACAAGTTAATCTAAAAAAAGAAAAGGACTTAAAAGACTGGAAAGCTGAGGGGTGGAAGGGGAGTGTTAGTGCAATCCCTTCACAGAGAGGAAGCGACACCAAACAAAGGCTCTGGCTGAGTCGAGATCCCCCGCTCTTAGACACAGGACTTTCTCAAGTCCAAGGCTATGACAAGTCCTGAAGTGTTTTCAAGGGGGAAACTGCATCATGGTTGGTGCAAGTCTCATTGCTGTGCTCCGGGTGAGGTGGGCACAAGCTGCACCCATCCAACCCACCAGTGACTTCCCCACATCCGGCTCTTCCCAAACGCTTTGTGGACATTTTGGCTGAGTCGGTACAATTGAACTAATGCATGGAAGGCATTCCCAGTGAGCCTTCAGACTCACAGAAACAGCATCAGTCACTGCACTGAGCTTCCCCAGTGTCTGCAACACATAGGAAGCTCTGTAATGCAACTGTTTCTTGGGGGAGCCCTGCCCTTGGTATTTAATACCCTTCACCTGGGAACCAGGACTGGAACAGCCTGAAAATGTCCAAATGCAGAAAAAGCTGCATAAACCTCCTGGATATCTCCTGATACCCCTGCTACCCAAATACTCCTCTTTGGACTCCCAGTTGTGTGAAGGAAATGGGTCACCCTTCTCATATGAAACTGAGAGCTCTGGCAAGAAAATGTAGTACTTTTCTACAGAAAACCAATTGAGCAGAAATACAGAGAAAAAAAACAGATCTACTATAGTTTTAGTTGACAACCCTTCTCATACAGAAGCAGGAAATTTCAGAGCACAGTGAGCATGTCCAACTATCCTCTTGAGAAGTTATCCTGTAGGACATCTGCCCTATGCAGCCAGCATTGGCTGCTTCTAGAAAACTTTGAACCTTTAATACAGCCTGCAATGTACAAAGTTAAAACTTGAAGGGGCCAACTTTTAGTTCCTAACATCAACTTCAGCTGTAAATTTGGGATTAGTCCAGGTTTGACATCGAATAGCTGCCAGCAGAATTTGATTCAATAGCCTTAATTTAATAACTCACCCAAGGGTAGGTTGGTAGCAATTGCTAAGACTGTAGGTAAAATGAAGCCTGTTTCTAGCTTCCTGGACACCATAAAAGGTAGAACTTAATAAAGTGGAAATTGCTTTTAGAAGTGTGGGAGATGGCTGCAGTAGGTAGTGACACACAGCATTAGTCTCGGGGAAGTGATAGGCATGTAACATGTCAACTCATGCCACACTCTGGCTGGTGTGTCACAGCTGCCTTGGCTTTGGAGACAGCTTCAGGTTCAGGCAGAAACAGCCATCTACAGCTAGGTTTTTATTGCTGGACTGCCATACATATGCGATTTGAAGACGCTATAAAAAAAATAATCAAAATTATGGGAATGTGGTATGCTGATCCTGGCTGGACACGGGGTGCCCACCAAAGCTATTTTATCACTCCCCTCCTCAACTGGACAGGGGAGAGAAAATACAATTAAAGGCTCATGGGTCAAGATAAGGACAGGGAGAGATCACTCAACCAATTACCGTCATGGGCAAAACAGACCTGACTTGGGGAAAATTAACTTAATTTATTGCCAATCAACCAGAGTAGGGTAATGAGAATAAAACCAAATCTCAAAACACCTTCCCTCCACCCCTCCCTTCTTTCCAGGCACAGCTTCACTCCTGGATTCTCTACCTAACCCCCGCCCCCCCCAACAAGTGGCGCAGGGGGACAGGGAATGGCAGTTACGCTCAGTTCATCACACGTTGTTTCTGCTGCTTCATCCTTTTCAGGAGCAGGACTCAACACACTCTCCCCCTGCTCCAGCATGGGGGCCCTTCCACCAGCTGCAGTTCCTCACGAACTGCTCCAGCATGGGTCCCTTCCACCAGCTGCAGTCCTTCAGGCACAGACTGCTCCAGTGTGGGTCCCCTGCCAGGTCACAAGTCCTGCCAGAAAACCTGCTCCAGCGTGGGCTCCTCTCTCCACAGGGCCACAGGTCCTGCCAGGAACCTGCTCCAGCGTGGGCTTCCCACGGGGTCACAGCCTCCTTCGGGCACCCACCTGCTTCCGCGTGGGGTCCTCCATGGGCTGCAGGTGGATATCTGCTCCACCGTGGACCTCCATGGACCGCAAGGGGACAGCCTGCCTCACCATGGTCTTCCCCACAGGCTGCATGGGAATCTCTGCTGCGGAGCCTGGAGCACCTCCTTCCCCTCCTTCTTCACTGACCTTGGGGTCTGCAGGGTTGTTTCTCTCACATATTCTCGCTCCTCTCTCCGGCTGCAGTTTCTGTGCTGCAGCAATTTTTTTTTCCCTTCTTATATCTGTTCTCCCAGAGGCGCTACGACCGTCACTGATGGACTCAGCCTTGGCCAGCAGTGGGTCCATCTTGGAGCCAGCTGGCATTGGCTCTGTCGGACACAGAGGAAGCTTCTAGCAGCTTCTCACAGAAGCCACCCATGTAGTCCCCCCGGCTACCACAACCTTGCCACACAAACCCAATACAGGCAAATAGCAGAATACCAGTATTGTCTGCTGTCATGTGTGCACAAGAGTTGCCCCTTGCTGCAGGTATGGCACCTGCCACACAGGGTTAATTGAAATGTCCTCTCTGGTCTGTGCATGGGTTGGGGGAATGTGAACATGTGGAAGCAGAGGCAGCTCCTTTCAAACAGGAGAGCTGAGGACAGTGCAGCACAGCCCATTCATCCCTGTCTGTGCTAAGGGTACTCATTGCTATGGTCCTTTTTGCAGCTGAAGCTGACAGTGATACAGTTTCAGTAACCCTTTAGGCAGCTTTCTTTTTGCCTAATGTGCTATTTGATTCTACTTAATAAAAACGCTTAAGAGGAGAAACCAAGACCATGTTGTTTTCAGTCTCAGGTATTCTCTCAATCTACACTGATTTTTCAAATAACTACCCCAAACGCTCACCTGAAACTGGATGAAAGAGTGACAAACAGGTGTTTGTTGAAACAGAGCATTCAAGTGTCCATAAAAGTAAGGGTTGAGAGATATTAATGAATAATTAAACATACTGAAAGACACACCCCTCCCCAACCTTCTTCCAGACACATCTGCATTGCCAGATGTGCTAAAACAAATAGAATGGTGTCCCCTGTGAATTATGCTAGGCAGAAGTGCTTCCTCTTTCCTCCCTGTCAACACAGACATCAGTCCTATATCCACTGACAAACCTCACAATTTCTTACTTACACAGGTAGGACCATTACCGGGCACACGCACAGGAGATTGCACTTGCTACTCAACCAGGTTTCTGAGGATCTGGCTTGCTGTCCATTCAGATACTACTGCATTTTGCCTAGACTGTCCATTCATGAATATCAACATTTCCTTCCACACCAGCTTTCATGAGACACTTTCCCTTTGAGACAGATGGTCCTTAATGATGTGAGGAATAATTTCTGCACTGCCTGGTGTAAATCAACCTTCACCAAGAGTTGCAGCAACATAGCACTAGCGTGGAAGTCAACTCAGAGCAATGTATATTAAATTTACTTGCTTCAGCCATATATACCCCACTAAAATTGAAATTGGTTTCGCTTCCTGCAGTGAACCATATTAGGCTTGAATTCAGTGGGAGCTTTGCCTGCCTTAGGAGTGTTGGGGGGAATGATGCAGCCAAGTGAGCCACGTTAATGCACAAGGCAGGCTTATGTAAATCACTGAGAGGAAAATGAAGATGATAGAAAGGTCTGAGAGCTCCAGGAGAAGCTGTGCTGTTTGTTTCTTTTCTTGTTGCTTTCATATGTAGATGAGAAAGCTGCCAGTGTCTTAAAGCTGCTTTCTGTCTTCCCATGTAAGGGGAGCCTTGAATATCTTTTTAACATGCTGAGAGTCAAGTACTGTTAAATCATCCTGGTCAGTTAAAGATATACAATAGAAGCAGAAAGGAAGAGAAATCTTAAAAGGTATCTAAGTAGAAGACTCTAAAAACAAAATCTCAAAAAGGAAAGGAAGACTGAACGCTATGTTGTATATGCCTACAAAAATACTGTTATTTTCAGAGTATCACTCTACTGATTTCAATGAAAATGAGGCACCCAAAGGCTGACCCTAGTGCTTTGTTTTTTGTTTAAGCATGAAATGTGATTCCCTATTTTATAAGGAAGTAACCTGTGCACTCTGTAGCAGTTAAATGTCTTAAAAAATGAAAATTATCTGTATTCATTAGAGCCTGTGTTAGAGCTCACAAAGTGGTGGAAACTCAAGTAAGCAATCACTAGATGAAGGCAGCAAATTGCTCGGCACTGCAAAGGGAAGTTTTAGAAAATCTTCTGGCAGCCTGAGCCTGCTTTGCTGTGCAGGAGACAAACTGCAGCTTCAATTACTATAACACCATTACAGGGAAATTCTTTATCACTACGATGCACTCCACTGATCCCAAATAGTGTTTCCACTGCATTACAGTTATCAGCTTTACAAAGTCACTGTTTTCCAGGCTTACTAGCATAGTAAGATATGGCAATTTTACACAATACCCAGAATATGAAGTAGCTGCAGCTAGATGTTGGTCAATGTTGGGTTTTTTTGTATTATTTTTACAGCAAAAATGATACACCACAAATGTTCTTTGCCATATTCACATCAATGATGTATTCATTGCATACATACACTTAAACTTCTCATATCCCTGATGTCTCAGCTTGTCCATTATCAACCAGTGAAGAATTCACCCTTCTGTATTAGCCTATGCCAGATTAACCACCATGAAATACTACATGCCATTTTGGTTTCTTCCCTTGTTCCATCAAGATTTACTCCATAATTGGACAGCTTTTGTCACTGGTATATTTTTCTTTTCATTCAGCCTCATTTTTTATACTTTAATTTCAGTCTATTACACTTCATTATTTTGTTTCAGAAAATGGAAATGATTCATCTCCCTTGCTGCTTACACCCCTGACACACTTGCAGATGACTAGTACGCTCCTACTAGTTGCAGCTCTCTGCACTGTGTCAGTTCACTGGGGCAGGATTAGAACATGCCTAGGAGAGAAAACACAGTGGCTCAAGACTTCATTTGGACATGTTGGACAACCACCCCCCAAAAACCCCTCTGTGCATCAAAAGAAAACTCTCTCTTCTATGTGGAACACTCAAAAGATGTGAGTGAGGTCCATGTGCAGCAGCCCTGTCTGATTTAGCTGAACATTTTTGCACGTTTAAATTCCCCTCTCTTTGAGAGGACTGAAACATTTTGCTGGAGAGGGATTGCTTTAAACGTGTGCTTGTGTGCTTTGCTGATCAGAATGTGCTCACATTAAACCTTACATGGCAAAAAGTGGATGTTTCTGAACAGCATCCAAGCAGGCACCAGCAATTTTCTGCTCACGGCCACCAGTCAGGCATCAGCACAATGGGACCTTGATTGGTCCCTACAGGGGCTGCTGCAATATAAATGAGAATGATTTTCTGTTCATGAATAACAGATAAAGTGTCATCCTATTGCTTGAGAAGTTAAATACCTAGAAGACAGCTTGACCTTTGCATCCCCCTGACTTACTTTGTAGAAACATTACTAAATACAAATGTGTTTTGGTACAATATGAAAAACCCCTAACTCCTTCACTGTTTAGCAGGCAAAACTCAAGCAGAGAGGAGTAAACCCTGCATCTTCCCCTGGGCTTTTGCTTGGGAATGGCTACTGGCCAGCTGGACACCTCTTGCTTGTTTGCAGAGGAAGAAATCATACCCTTGCCTGCCAGCAGGTCCTTCTATTTCTACTGGTTGTCACAGTAATAAATCAATTGCTGCTGCAAAACACAGCTCCTATCCAACTTGTGGGGAATTTGTAAACTCTCTGCAGCACAAATGTCAACCAATTGCTGGCCGGGCTTTCAGGCTGGAGTAGTTGTTTGCCAGTTAGTTATTTGCATTGGAACAGTAAATTCCATTTGCAAAAGCCTCTACCATTTGGACCCATTTGCCTTAGGAGCAAATTAATTGCTGCTGTACAACATCATCCCTGCTGTGACTCACATAGGGCATATTTGTACTGTCTTGGCTGGAGGAGTGAACATCAGTTGCCAGCTGGACTTCATCCTTGCACACTGGAGCTGTTATTGTCTGCCTCGTGCTGGGGCTCTTACCGTCAAGACTGTTCACATGAGACCTGAGCAACTCAAAGATGTGTTAAAGTGAGCTGCTCCCGTATCTGATGTGAATTGTCTCCACAAAGTGACTGCAAAACATTTCTGAGTAGGAAAAAAAGTGTAAAGAGAGTATAAAAGTCCTCAGTGAGCAGCTAGGAGCTGGCTGGGGGGGAATGTACGCAGGCTGCTGGAGCAGTTCTTGGCTCAATCACCCAAGGGCAGCCAGGTAAGGCACCCAGGTCTCTCTTCTTCCCTCCACTCATCTGGCTGCCTTCTAAGCATTGGTTTGCAGTGAGCAGGCGGGTGGCAAAGGGTTGTTGTGTCTGACATTCCCCCAGAGAGGTCTGTCCCTTCTGACTCCCTATACAGAAAACCACCACTGTGCCAATACGAGGCTCCAAGTACAAGAGACATTGTTATAGGTGAATAGACCAGCCTAGGAGACAACATCTTTCCCTCAGCTAAACCCAAGGGATGCCAAAGGATTTTTTGGAGGGGAATACTTTTTTAGTCACAGGGTTGTAGATAGTCCCAGTGTGACAATGTTTGGGTACAGGACTGAGACTTGCAGGGCATGGTGGTGTTGGGTTGACAGTTGGACTTTATGATCTTAAAGGTCTTTTCCAACCTAAAAGATTCTATGATTCTAGGTGTAACAGTAACACGTGGCTATGCTGGCTAAGCCTGTCATATAATAATAACATGTGCCACCCTGAAAAGCTCATAGCTCTCAACTTTCAGGATTTTTGGAGGGAAAATAATAAAGTCTTATTCAACATGACTAAAGAAGTTGCAACTATTTGTAAGTAAACTGGCTGTTTGCTGAAATCCACATGTACTTTAGAGCAGTTCAATAGGTTGCAAGCAGCTCTGTCACATCCACCAAGAGAAACAAAGCAAGCTAACTGGGTTACTCTACATTTCTTTCTGTTCCAGTGTAAATGAGATTATAATGATGACAGAGAGGTGCGTGTGTGTGGGGGAGATAATTTGCTGGTATGCTCTGTTCTGATGTTTCTGGGTTTAGCTTGCTCAACCAAATTGGTACATTTTGTAGACTAAAAAATTGGATTTTGAGTAGCACGGCAAAGACATTATGGAGCAGTCCAACACTGGTGATTCTTGGGCAGTCTGCAATTAGAAATGCAGTGCAACAAACTAATCTAAAATCCTAGATTTCTACCTAATTCACTGTTATATCAATTCAAGATACATGATGCTCTGTAATCACGGCAGCTGCAGTAAAACGTAAAGGATGTCTCTGTACATCTGTCCTGTGATGGGAAGAGGACACTTCCAGCTGCAGTAGGAAGGAAAAGACCTTGGCAGTAGGCTGCAGGACTGGAAATGTGCCTTACAGCAAGGTTTTACACAAGAATCCCCATCTGCAGCCCAGTGCTGCAGCTTCTCTTCTTACTCAGGGAATGTATGAGAGACTTCCCTGTGCTGCACTGTGGGTCTGTTAGAAAATGTTTTGCACAAGAAAATGAGATGGATTCCCACTGAACAGTCAAATAGGGAGGGTGATGGATATTTGGGATGAGTGTCTCTGGGTTCTGCTTCATTTTTAAACAGAGACTAAAATGAAAATAGCTCTTTTCATCCTTCATTTGATTCTACTGCTTTCTCTCCTGTTCAGACAATAGCACTGCTGTGATTAATGTGAAATGGTAGTTACTTCAGTGAAAGATCACCAGAATTCATTTGCTAGCTCATCTGCCTCATTCTGACCCAGGTAACTGTTGTGTTTTAACACCAGCCAGCAACTAAGCACCACACAGCCGCTCTATCACTCTCCTCCTCAATTGGACAGGGGAGAGAAAACATAACAAAAGGCTTGTGAGTCAAGATAAGGACAGGGAGAGATCACTCAGTCACGGGCAAAACAGACTTGACTTGGGGAAAATTAATTTATTACAAATCAAACCAGAGTAGGGTAATGAGAAATAAAACCAAATCTTAAAACACCTTCCCCTCACTCCTCCTTCTTCCTGGGCTCAACTTCACTCCTTATTTTCTCTACCTCCTCCCCCCAAGTGACGCAGGGGGATGGGGAATGGGGGTTGTGGTCAGCACATCACATGTTGTCTCTGCTGTTCCTTCCTCCTCACACTCTTCCCCTGCTCCAGTGTGGAGTCCTTCCCACAAGAGACAGTCCTCCATGAACTTCTCCAATGTGGGTCCTTCCACCAGCTGCAGTTCCTCACGAACTGCTCCAGCATGGGTCCCTTCCACCAGCTGCAGTCCTTCAGGCACAGACTGCTCCAGTGTGGGTCCCCTGCCAGGTCACAAGTCCTGCCAGAAAACCTGCTCCAGCGTGGGCTCCTCTCTCCACAGGGCCACAGGTCCTGCCAGGAACCTGCTCCAGCGTGGGCTTCCCACGGGGTCACAGCCTCCTTCGGGCACCCACCTGCTTCCGCGTGGGGTCCTCCATGGGCTGCAGGTGGATATCTGCTCCACCGTGGACCTCCATGGACCGCAAGGGAACAGCCTGCCTCACCATGGTCTTCCCCACAGGCTGCATGGGAATCTCTGCTGCGGAGCCTGGAGCACCTCCTTCCCCTCCTTCTTCACTGACCTTGGGGTCTGCAGGGTTGTTTCTCTCACATATTCTTGCTCCTCTCTCCAGCTGCAATTGCAGTTGCATGGGTTTTTTCCCCTTCTTAAATACATTACACCAGAGGCGCTACGACCGTCACTGATGGACTCAGCCTTGGCCAGCGGCAGGTCCATCTTGGAGCCAGCTGGTATTGGCTCCATGGGACATAAGGGAAGCTTCTAGCATCTTCTCACAGAAGCCACTTCTGTAACCCTCCCGCTGCCAAAATCTTGCCATGCAAATCCAATACAGTAATAAAAGGCACACACCATCCCATTAAGACATGTGCTCTGGCATGAGAGGGATCTTCCAAATGTTTAGTACTTAATGAAGTGTCCCTTAACATAACTCAAAAATGAATGAAAAGCAACTCAAACCTGTTTGGGTTTTGTGGGGTTGTTTTGGTCACAAAATGCTACTAAAACACTTAAAGGCTTTTCACTGTCCTGTTTTGCTAATCAGTGTCTACCAATGAGCCGGAAAAAAACCCCACTGTTGCTGGCAGAGACTACAACAAAAATGCAAACACAAATCAAAGTAAATTATTTTCTGGTGAAAACTGATAAAGGCAGAGGAAGAAATAAATGTGTGGTAAATTGGTCTCATTTAATGATCATCCATTTGAGTGTATCTGAATGCAAGGTTTGCATGCAGGCTGTTTATGCTTACAGAATGAGAGCCTGGATATGTGATTGTGAAAGACACTTAGAGCTGAGATGAGTTACTGGGCAGGTCAATTGAAGCAGGACAATTCCCACACAATGTGGTATGTAATGGCTGGTGCAATACTACAGTTACTAGGTAGGAGGGTGGAGAGGAGGTGCACCACCATGCGTGGTTTAGAGAGTCAACAACTGTCATAGTAAGGGCTGCAGGAATGAATTAAGGTCTGAAAAATCTGCCTTAAATTAAAAAAAAAAATTAATAGTCTTTTTTTAGTTCACCCGAGAAATGTTTTAGATCAAATACTAGCATAGCAAGGAAGCTCCAGGTAGCTGAGGGCTTCTTAAAGTAACAGTCAAAAGCATAAAATGCAGAAGTGTAGCACACTCAAAGTACATGCATAATATAGTAGCAAGGAGTTATCTTACCATGGAAGCAACTCATTTTGGATGGGCAGACTTTGCCATCTGGACTCTCGGCTACATAATATTCCAAAAGACATGACCATTGAGAAGTCAGTCACTCAAATGTTAGTATCCAGTGTACCTGAGATGATGAGGGTGTCCCACCTGGCCTGCCGCAGAAAGGGTGCATATTTCCCATAAGTGCTGTTCTGTATCTGCCAGTTCCAGGCAGATGCAGGGCATGTCATGGGGTACTAGATTCCTAAGCATCCTCAAGTGAATTGAGCTGGAGACAGCACTGTCATTAGAGCCTACAGGCATTTTGGCAGAGCAGCAACTTTCAGGTGCCCAGTACAATGGCATCCATTGCCAGCTGAGACCACAGTATCATTTAGATTGGAAGAGACCTTTTGAAATCACCTAGTCCAATCCGTCTCCTCAAGAAGGGTCAGTTGGAGCAGGTTGTCCAGGACCATATCCAGACAGGATAAGGTGTCTGAAACATCTGCGAGGGATGGCAAATATATGCTAGGGGACACATGAACCTTTCTGAAGTGCATGCAAGAGACCAAGAAAGGTGCTTCATAGCACCTGAACCGATACTAGATGTCTCTGTTTGGGCAACTGAATCCCATCCCTTGTGTCTGCTTGAGCATGTTCCGCTGGGCTCCAGTGTTGGCATTGACTAGATCTCCACTGACTCTAGAGAGAACTGAGACAGCGCACATATACACATCAGTACTTGGGTGTCTTAACCCTGATCTGAACCTTTACATCTGCTGTCTGCTATCTGAGTTTGTAAGTCCTGTGGTGAGGTACAGAGGACTTTGCTGAGGGCACAGCTGGTAAATGGTCTTCTTTTACAAAAGAGTCATAGAATGAGTTTCTCCCTTGCTGCTTGGTTAAAAAAAATCTATCACATATAAATAAAGGTGCCTTAAACAGATGGTCCCACAGGCTGTGACACAGGCACGTCGTCATGACCTTTCAGGCTTAGATCGGGGGGTACCTGGATCTGACTGCTGGAGCCAGGCCTGTAAATCCTGCCCCAAGTCACAAAGCTAACATACCCAACATCTGTTTCTGATCTCACAGGTCAAAAGAGGTCTTGTGCCAGTTGTGTCAGTTGAAAATGAGATAAAAATCAGAAATGGACCATGTGTTCTGGCACTGGAACTGAAACAACCATGGGAGCAGAATGGTGACCATTCTCCAAAATGCAAGTGACACTCAGGCAGCCCCTCCAGGCTTGACTGCAGCCTGTAATCCTGATAAAGCAATCATTCCGCAGTGCAGCTCCCCTTTTTGTTCTGCCACCCTGAAGAGCCTGCAGCTTCAGATCCTTAGTACCTCATGTGAAAGGAGAGAGCATTACAAACTGTGCTGCCACTTCCCATTTTGGAAATGTAAATTCAAGGCTCTTTCCACAATGACTGGGAACAGTGTGGTTAATGCTTTCCAGCTGATGAGACTGGATCGAGCCTTTCAGAAATTGTTAACTGACTTCTGAGTGATAAACGGTATTTTCATAAACTAACTCAGAACCAAATTTTACCCTGTTAAAATGCTTAAAGATTGCTTATAACTCTGCAAAGTCCTCTTTTCTTAACATTTTAACAAAAGTGTTGTCTTGCCTATCATTCTCTGGACAGCTTCTCATGCATATTTAAATTGAACAAACAAAACTCCATGTAATAATTCTGATGTTATTGTCCTATAATTTCAATAGGAGTGAAGATCGCTTGGTATAACTGATGACTGAGTTCAGACATTCTTACTACCGACAAAATAACAAAATCACGTGATTTCACCGAATCATCTGAATGAAAATAAAAGACTAACCACCACACAATTCAACTAACAACCTATCAAGATGCACTCCCATGTTTATTATTGAAATAAATCTGTGAATTAAATTCAGTGGCAATATATTTGCAAACACTTATTCCATTATTACATGCTCATTTTTTATCATAAGATGAATCAGATGAAGCCCAAGTAATGGTGTAGTTCCATGATGTTTAGTGCCACACATATGCTTAGCATCAACTTCTCTAGTCCTCTCTGTGCCCCTGCATAGAAATGGTGTGACTTCATCTCCCGTTTATTACAGACGGAGTGACAGACACAGATTTTACTACTGTCAAAACAGCATTAACACTTGGTGGCAGTTGGGTACTAAAATGCCATGAATTTATCCCTCCATCAGAGTGCCTGGTATGGTGTTATATTGCAGAAAAGATACCTTCATTGATGTGTGACTGGGAAGAACAGAAACATCAAAGCTGCAGTGCAGTGACTGAAGAATAAAATGAATCTGATTCATCACCCTGAAAAAACCTATCTAAACCAAACCATCTTGAAGAGCCAGCACAGTTGCACCTTTTCGGCTAAGGACAATGAGGAAAGTTAATGTGCATGAGAGAGCGAGCAATTGCCACTTGGCCAGGCTCGTCGGGAACATGAAAGGATGTATTGCTAGTTAGTATGAAAGCAATGGAACAGAATAGGTGGGAGTAGCACAGGGTTTAGAAGGGTAATAGGGAGCAGAAGAATGAAAAGCAGTACAGAGAGAAACACTACAGAAGAGAGAGGCAAAAGGGAAGGGGATGAGAGACCTTTTCCATTTTTATACCTTTCTGTCTTCACACAAAGCTCCATTTTCTAATTTCCTTTGACTTTAATTAAACATGATGAAAGTCCCTTTTGTCGTTGTAGAGACGGACACGACACTGAATATCCAGTTGCAGCAATCACACACCCTTTATTTTTCAAGCAGTGCCTTTTTATATACTCTACCATTCTACTTTTGTCCAATCCACTCTCACATCATGCGCCAGCCAGCCAATACAATTGTTGATCACGCGCTGTTCATGCTCTGGTCAAAGCCAGGATGTTTGCCAACCCTTAGAATGCTTATCACTGTGTTCAGGAGTCTAACAGTTCCTCGGACTTGTTTGCTCAGCTTTTCTCAGGACTCTCCAGTCTCTTTAAGGCTACATGGATATCTGCTCAAGGTCAATGTTAAACTTGCATTCTGATACCTTGGACCAGACGAGGTCTCCCACACCCTTTAGTACTTTTAGCACTGCCAGTCATTTGCTAAAGACAAATCCAGTTGAAACAGTGATGGTGCATAGATGTGTGTGTGTATGAGTATGTCTGTATATAGACACGTATATGTATGAATACAGTCAGCCTTGCATAATTAATAAAAAATACAGGTAAGTACTTTTAGAAAAGCTTACTACAGCTGTAGCAGAAGAATCTTTTAATACATAGAATTACTCTTGGGTATATGTATAAACTAACACATATTTACATGCTTCTCCTTTGTGCTTATGTACAAAATATTTTGTCCATTAGTAGTTACTTTCTGTATGGTGCTGAAAAGATCCATCTGCACAGTGTCACCCATTTACAATCCAGAGGTTGACAGCTAGGAAGCTATGAAGTCAACACAGTAACAAGGTTTAATCTATTCAGATTTCCCTCAGAATTAACTTGTCATTACTTTTTCCACAACCAGCACAGAACTGACTCACTTAATTGGAAAAAATCCAGCACAAAAAGATACTGAATGTTTCTGAAAATTAATGGCTATATCTTATCCCTTTAATTTCCAGTTGGTAATTCTTTCTCGTGAGTCCTACATGAAAAGTCTCAATGAAACTGAATACATGAATAATTTTTAATGAAATAAAATCATTGTGTTATTCTCATCAATACACTGTTCTTCCTCTGATTGCTTCTGATGGGTACCTGCAGGAAAGACAAGGAAACAGCAGCAAGGTTGTAGCTTATGAATCAAAAGAATATTTTTGTACAGGACATGATGAAATAATTCTCTACCATTCTAACATACTCCCTAATCCTTCAGGAACTTAAACACTTGGTTTAATTGCTACCAAGTAATCCAAGGTCAGGGATGGCATTATAAATCACTACAGTAAATATCTCCACTTCAAAAGCTCTGTGAGATAACAGCTGGGAAAAGATTTAATAGTTTGTTTTTAAAGGTCTGTGAAATAAATGTAGAGGAACTTCTGTTCATTTATTTGATCACTTATAAAAAAAAGCTATCAACACCAACTGCTCTGAAATGCACGGATGAAATGCTAAGAGTTAGATATAAGCATTATTGCTTTCCCTTGAAGAAAAGTGCAACTTCTCCAACTTTGATATAAAGAGACAAGATGCCTGGAGTTTCACAAATGAGCATTGAAAGTGCTTTGGTGTCTGTCCGTCCTGGTGGTGGAAGGGGGATCCAAGCTCTCTGCTCCCTGCCCTGATAAGGACATGTGTGTGCTGGTGCCTGGCCTTGCACAAGCAAAGGAGGTAGCAGGTGGCTGTTTGGCTACATAAGCTGCAATAAAAGCCTTTTATCTTCTCTTCCTAAGAAAAGGCACATGGCCAGCAGGCTCTTCCTAGCCAAATCCAGCCTGCTGACTGGCACCAGGAGAGCTCTGCTCTACAAAGGGAGTTAGCCCCCCATTCAACTCTTGTTCCAGCTGCATCAACACAAATTGCCTTTCAAGTTGGATTTCAGGGATATCCCAGCCTTTCTGATGCGTAGTTACTTTTGGGCAATTCCAGCGAAGCTAAACATTGAGTCAAAACAAAAACCCTAGGGGAGAAGATGGGGGGAGGGGTGGGAAATGTCCTGACAAGCTGCCCTGATAATTCAGCTCTTGCAGTCATCTGTGAAAAAGAGGCTGTCATGAAGGAACTTTCCTTACTTTAGACACAGACAGAAATTAAAAGGCAGATTTTCCCTCAAGGAGAGAAACCTGTGATACAGGGCCACCCTCAGCAGCACAGGATAATGGAGCTCTCTGCTTCAAACTGTCAAGGGAAGGCCCCAGAGAGAGGGACACATGAGAAACCTTCTTTACATCTAAACAACCAGAAATACTTCTTCATGCCTTCAAAGTAGTTTACTTTTTTCTGATGTTTTACTCCTGCTTGATATAGCATTTATAGCATCACAACGAAAGGTGGCGAAGCATACTACTGGAACGAGAGAGAAATATTTTGCCTGATACCAGCTCAGCTCTTCAACTCATACATCCATTGCCCACTTCTTCCCTCAGTGGTGAATCTCATTCACCCCATTTTTGAAGGAGATGAACAGGGGTTGTGAATCATCAAAAGGCCTTGGCTGGACTCCATGAGGTTCCTGCCCATTTCTCCATCTGGTTGAGGTCTTTATGAACAGCAGCTCTGGCCTCTAGTGCAGACACTGCTCCTCCCAGTTTGGTGCCATCTGCAATTCCTCCTTCAATGGTGAGGGCAAAGTAGAGCTCAGAGGTAGCTTTTAAGATGCCATTTAGAAATAAAGACAGAGAAGGCACTATCCTTTTCATGCATCTTGCTATCCTGAGGGCCTGTGAAAGAGGCCTCTTTTGCAGATGAGCCTGGAAGTAGCTTTAAACATTCCTGTCTCTCAGGTGTGCTTGTGTCCTGTCCTGAGAAGCCTCCAGCTGCTGTTACAGCAGGATACTGAGATGTTCAGCCTCCCACTGAGGGCCCTTATTGACTTGCTGGAAACAGGAAGCAATTTCAAAGCCTTTTTTCATGTACCTGTTGACTTTCACATCACTTTAAAGGATTATTGGATCTTCAGATAGTGACTAATGATGTTATTGCCAAAGAATTCATTAATCCTGAAAAATGTCTGCCATCCATGGAGTTCAGCAAAGAAACTGAAAAGAAGACATTATAGAAAAAAGAAATATAATGTTCTTAATGAAATTCTAAGAAGATAGTTACTATGAGCAATGCATCTTATGGAGTGATAATAGATTTTGCTTTCTTAACAGTGCCAAGAGGTTAGCTCAATGAATTGTGAGAGAAAGGAATGGTATAAAAAGAGACAGCACAAGTTTAAGACCTTGTTTCTGCAATTATTTCTGCAGAAGTCTGGGCACGATATATTAAGACATTGACAAACTTGGGGAAGTCCAATGGAGGCCACGAGGACGGTCAGGGCTGGAGCACTTGCCCTACGAGCAGAGGTGGAGGTAGCTGGGCTTGTTCAGCCTGGATGAAGGAGAGCTTCAGGAGGATCTCACAGCAGCTTGACCTTGCCTACCTGGAGGGTTATCAAGAAGCTGAGCTGGGCTCTTCACAACAGTGCACAGCAGGAGAACAAAAGGCAGGAGTCATAAATTGAAAGAATTTATTCCAGCTGGATATAAGGAAAGAAATTTTGCTGAGGTCAGTCAGGCACTGCATCAGGCTGCCTGGGGAGCTTGTGCAGTCTCCATTCTTGGAGGGTTCAGGACCCAACGGGATAAAGCCCTGAGCAGCCTCATCTGATCTCACAGGTGACCCTGCTTGAAGCAGGGGGTTGGACTGAGGGTACCTGAGGACCAACCCAAAGCAGCTAATTCTGTGATTCTGCTTCACTTTGTGTAGCAGTTTGCTGGGACTTCTAAAGGAGATCATCGCCCTAAAGATGAACGCGTTTTATCTTCACTGCTTTAACTATGTCTGTCTTTACAATGAAACAAGCTAACTTGCTAGTCCACACTCATATATCCAGATGATAAGAACCTAGAGACAACCATAAAACCACCAGAGAAAAAAGCAAGGCATGCTACTTACTGTACAAGATTAAATCCCCTTACGGCCTGTCCCCTAGCAGAAAGATTGGTTTTTACATTAAAAGGTGCAACACCCTGGAAAAGGAGTAATGACTACAAACAACAATTTCTAACAATTCCTGCAAGTGAAATGAAAATCCCCTACAAGTCTGTCCGATCTCTGCTGTCAAAGTGCTCCCATTCATACTAATCTATTCCGAAGACCACATCATTACTCCTTCACTGTGAGCTCCTCCTTTCACACAGGCACTCCTCCAGAATTATGTTGAGAACATATTGCAGAAGTGCTGCATTTCAGAGCTAAAAAACATGTGCTAAAGCAGACAGACATTTCCAAGAAGAGAACACATGCATGAAGTTTAAACTGCTCTGTACATGGTGGAAAAATCTATGTTCTCTGCAGGACTACATCCCTAATCCTTTTGCAATGATATCTACAGGGTGAAAAGCTTCAGGCCATCAGAAAAGATGGTGCTTCCTCTGCCTACAGCAAGACTATATTGTTGTCTGTAAGTAATGCAGGTTGTTAAGAAAAAAAACTTATTTATTTTTGCACAAATACTGTTATGAAAGGTATTAAAATAACACAGTAATGAGCTTGAGCTGTCTATGTATATTACATTTTCATGTCCGTTATGAAAACTAATGTCAGCTTAAATATATGCATACACTTAAAATGTAGCGAGCTCTCTGCAAAAGAGAAGTATATTGAAGAGAAATTTAGAGATAAAATATTCTGTTATAAATCCACAGAAGAAAGTCTTATCTGAATTACTGACTCAGGTTGCTGAGACAAAGAACCATAGAAGCCAGTAGAATCTTTTCAGTAAGAAGTTTGTCCTGGTTTTGCCTCAGAATTGGAAGGCCACCTACACAAATTTTTTGCTGGTATGGAGATGCAATGTATTTCCAAAGGTAGAGTGGCTTGTACAAATGAAGGAATAGCTGTCCATAGAGCAATATAAGATTAGGTGCATTAATGCTGGAGGGCTTCATTTTATCAAATTGATTTATACTGATTTTGGAAGTGCTCAAAAAACCTAAGTGTGCTTGGGATCCTCTAGTTGCTGTCATTCTCATTCTTCCAGTTTGTGGACAAGCAGAAAAAAAAAAAATCTTTCCTGAAAGCAAAAGTAAATTATTTTATACAGAGTATTATATTTGAACTACCAGAGCAAAACCTAAAACCTAAATGGAAAAAGAACAGCAGAGATTCCATTTCTGGGATGGAATGATCTTCTCATGACTGAACGATTTAATACGTACATGGGTCTGTCATCTTTTTAAATGCCATTAAACCTCAGTGTCAAAATGCCTATTAAGAAAGTGGCTGTTGTCGAGAAAGAGATAATAAAAAGCAGGTAGATTAATGAACTGTATGTGAAGCCTCACTCCAGAAATAATGAAGCTCATAAACTGAGCTTTGCCATTTACATCCACATCCTAAATCAACCAACCACTTTAATACACCCAGCTCTGACCAAGAGCGATTTACCAGCCATGGAAAGCATCAGTCAAAACTTAATAAAATTTTGCATACACTCAATCTGCAATATTAGGTCATATATAAACAGAAAAAACAAAGTTTCAAATGATGTTTCTTTTCTTCTTCCTTCAGAATCATTGAATATCTAGGAACCAAGACACTGGACTTTTTGCTTCCTGTAAGTCCATAGAAATCCCCTAATGAGGCCCACATAGCCCATTTGTACAAAGGCTCATGTTCAGGTAACAAGTGGGGATGGAATTTTGTGCATGGTAGGAATATACATTAGAGAGCGCTGCAGTTATAGGTCATAAATAACCTCATGGATCTATAGTCATTCCAGAGCCTGCCAAAAGCAATTGATTCTGGACTACTAGAGCTTCCAAACCCACCTACTCAATGCCTAAAACTGACAGTTAAGCATCTGGACCAACATTATGGCAATATGAAAATAGTATCATCTGTGTCAATAAGCATCCACTAATATCTCTGGCTATTGATTTCTGCTATTATTTTAGAACAAAATTTTATTTCAGTTATTGGATTTTGGGAAAGGATTATGGAGATATGAAGCTGGTGTTTGAAATAATCATTTGAGATGAAAAACAGAAACAATGAAAAATTCTGCAGCTACTCACAATATTCACAGTTATTTTAAAACAACTGACTGTTACGTACAAATACAACAAATACACTCCTACCTTTTTAATGTGGATGTGAATATATGTATATCCAATAACTGATTTTCATTTACTGTGTAATCACTGATCTCTTGTTCAAATGAGAGACCATTTCAAATGCAATGAATTCTAAAAATTATCGGATTTGGGCAAAATAGAATCATCCTTGGAATATAATTCACAGTAAAATCAAAACATTCAGGTAGCCGAAGTGATGCACTGTAACAACCTGTTCAAATAACAAACTCTCAAATAACCAATGGAATGTTAAAACAGAAGACAACAAAACTGACTTTTTTTTTGCCTCTTTGTGCTACTAAATTCCAGGAGATAAATCAGCACCCCATTTTAAACCTACATCTAATGAGAAATAATAAAATAACAGGAGAAGCATATTCACAATCTCAAGGTAAAATTGTATCTTTGCATCAGTTAGCACAATTTTCTTACACTCATATTGTCCTAAATAGTGTAGTTTTTTCCACACAAGTAATCTTTCAGAAATATCATCTCATTCATTTCCAATTGAAATATTATTCAAGACTGGATACTGAACTAGCTGAAGTATTAATTTGTAAAACTTATTATTTTAGGGTTTTGTGCTGTAAGAGATGCCTTTTATTTCCAGTCAGGTAACTCATCTAGAAACTATTAAATTATGAACTGTTGAAATGGCTGAAATTGTGAGAACCTCAAACAACCCACTCAGGCCAGTGGAATATTTGCATTCCCTTCAGTTCCCTTCAGATCAAACCCTTACCCAACACCTAAGCTTCTGAGAACATTCCCACCCCCTCTAGTGACCCGTTCTTGATGTGATTCTCAGCCCCTGAAGACAATATCAGCCATAGGTTAGGTCCTTTCTCACTCAGGAACTAATACCACAGGTTACTCTGTGCTTACTAGATGCATCACCTACAACTACACAGTATTGCACAGGCTGAACTCATAGAGTACACAAGGGAAAATTCATGCCAGTGGTGATTTGACCCAGTTTCTGTATGCCTCAGTTCACTAATTTGCTGAATGAGAAATAGTGGCATCTAACGCATAAGTAAATGGAAATGTTTAATGATGTGTTTGAACAGGTTTTAAATTCCAAGCTGGATGAATAGGCAAAATAACAAGAAAGACCATGAAATAAAATCCTGCCAAAATTCTGTTTGCATCATTTAAAATGTTTTAATTCTATAATGTTGAGGTAGGTTTCCCCAAACTCCCAGTAAATAGGCAACTCAGTAAAGGAGAGAGTAGGAGCAAGCTTCTTATGAGAAAGGCTCACCTATTTCTAATGCTGGAGTAAACCAAAATTAAGAAGCATTATGAGTGTTCACCTGGGCTTTGCTCCTTTACAATGCTCATGGATCTACCTGTCTTTTCATTGAACTCATCAGTACAAAGGGATAACATTACTCTTTAAATATCCACCTCTAAGTTTACCTTTGAAACTTACTTGCAATTTATATCTTCATATTTAAAAATAATTCATACTTTCCCCAGTACCATACAAAAGAAGAAAGCAAATTCCTGCAACATTTCCCAACAGAGTAAATTGCTCCTTTACTGGAGAGCTAATAATATTTTTTCCACCTTATCTTTCTGTGGTTTCTTTATTCCTGGGCTGTGTCAAGAATCCCACCATTTCTCAACAAGTTTGTATTCCTCACTTCTTTCTACAAACTGAACCAAACATTTCTGCAAAGAACAGGAGCAAAATGCTTGCAGTAAGATAAGATCAGCTTTCCACAAAAAGCTTCCACTCAAAAATTAACTAGCGGGGATGATTTATAAACCACTGCAAAAGTTATAAAAAATTTATTCTGTTTGGACAACTAGTTTCATTTTTTTTGTATTCAAGTTTAATTCTGCCTTTATTTAAATGGCCATTTTTGCTATTCACTCACTTGATGAATGGAGATAATCTGGCACAATTTTTGCATCAGATTGCAGCAATATGTGTCTCGAAGGCTGTGCCCAGCCTGCAGCTGCTCAGCTGGGCACCAGCAGATGAATCCTTAGTCCCCAGCCCATGATGTTCTCCAAGCAGTGGCTGATTTGGGTGGCTGATGGGTGATGAGGTGGTCACCAGGCTACTGCCCCTCCACATTGCAGTGTGGCCACCGCTGTTGGCATGTGTAAACTCACTGCTAGCCCCTCTGCGACGTGCATAAGTATGTAAACAAGAAAGACTTAGCAGCCACCCCATGGTAGATCCTAGAGTCCAACTGTGAAACCACCAGCAAGCCCACGGTGGCCTGACGTTATTCCAGAGACCAGAGCTATTTAAATACAAACAAGCGATCACTTTGCTCCTGTCCAAAACTGTGACCCATCAGTGGGATGACTCTGCCTGCGGATAGTCTGGCAGATGTGGCCAATCTGCTTCCCTGGCATAAGACGGCTGACCACGTGTGAGCTGCTGGCAGGAGGCAGCCTGGCTGCACATCAAGCAGGTGCAAAATGTGAAGGGGATGGAAAAACAAGTGATACTGCCTACAAAAATAACTGGAGCTTTAGTAGATCTAGTGCAGGCTCAGGGGTGACCTGCATATGGCACAGCAATGATTTTAAGGCAGTGGTAGGAGGTTTATGAGCAAGTGCTTCACAGACGCACGCTGGGCAACAGGTCATGGTAGCTCTGGGAACAAAGGAACCAGAAAAAAAACATAGAAATGGTCTATTCTACACCCTCAGTTTACAAGGACAGATGCTGTAAAGCAGACATAACATTAGGGCTCTGTGTTCATTTCCTTTAGATTACAGTTAAACATTAAGATAAGGCTTAGTTTCATGGGAACTATGTCTGGCTGGACCTGTACCAGCTGCCTGATGTGCTTACTTAAGAGTAACGTGGTCTAGATTCATTTCCCAGAGATTCATTTCCCATTACTGTTTTATGGGTGCATACCAGAGGAGTGCTGTGCAGAATCACCAAGAAAGGATACTGAGACTGCCAAAACAAAAGTGCAAGAAGCGTAACAAAAGCAGTACTTTGCCAGTGTTGTCCCCAAATGCAAAGCCAACGCTGGTTAAATGACGTGTGACAAATGTGCAAAATGCACAAGGTCATTTGTAAGACTGTTAATTCTGCGCCCTCTTCCTGGAGGAGGTACAAATTTCTCACTGCCTATATAGGGCAAGAATTACTTTTGCTGCTTCAGTTTCACACGTCAAGCAAATTTGGGTGAGGGAGGTGATGGGAGCAGGAGGAGGGCAAGCTGAAATGGCCACCTAGTTTCTTGCTCTTGAAATCAGGGCTGGGTGTCCTCACCGATGTGCACAGACGGGTGTTCTGCTATCACAGGGTCACAGTGGAAGAGTAAGTTGTACAGGCTAGTGTTTAACGCACACATCCTCAGGAATGTGGATTTATAGACAGAGTACCTGACTTTGGCTTTGAGAGCCAGAGGTGGTTTGGCTACAGATATATCCTTGGCTGGGGAAGTTGGGGAAGGCGGGGGAAACAGGTCAAGTGATATCACAAGAAATTCTCTCTTGGCTCATCTCCTGTTCTTCTCTGTTCAGAATCACCGCATGCTTAACTGGATCTTTCCAGCCCAGAGCAACAAACCTAATTTATAATGTTCTTAATTGCTTTTTCTTTTCTTCTCCCCTAGCTGGCAGATGGACTTGTACCATATCAGCAATGCTTTGTGTTGTGCTTGCAAGAATGATAATAGAACCAACAAAGTGATTTTATTTCCTGCTCTGTGCACACTGCAAAGAAAGTTCAGTAAGCAACATTTTGTATTTATTTATTTTCATTCTGAGCTCTTGCCTGAGATCAGAAATTATTTCTGCTGTATTTTGTTTGCTTTTATTATATGATGTTCTGAATTCTCTCTTTCAATTGTCACACAGAATGTGTTTTGGAAACTAGCCAAGCTTGCTGAAGCTTTGCTATGGATGTAGAAAGACAAAGGATGCTGTGAGACAGCACACAGGAAAGCATGCTTTTAGAACCTACCAACAGATTTGGATAAAAGAAGATGACTTCTATCACATGTAGTGACCAAGAAATACATACATCTGGAGCTGGATGTAATGAAGATTTTAGTTACAATTGCCTGCCTTTAGAGGTAAGCTAAAGATTCAACTCAAAGCAGAGACACCCTGAAATGCAGCCTCACATTCAGTGACAAAGTTCCCAATCCTAACATCTACAGAACCAGCACAAGTCTTTTCTGCATTCTTGCTATTTTACTGGGTTATGGAGAAGCATTTCAGAGTCATATTTATGCCCAACTTATGGAATGAACCTGTCATATATACATATATATGTATATATACATTTGGATATATATATCGTCTTGTCCCTCTGAAAAGGATATCTGACCAAGGAATATGACGTACATTCAAATTTGAGTTTTAAAAACTTCAGAGATTGCAAAATCTTAAGAGGTGGTCCAGGTGACCTTCTAAGTACTGGTGTGTCGGACTTGGTGAAGGAAAAGTTGAGTGGAATTGACTTCAAGAGGTTTTGGTATGAGCAATTTTGAACTGACTCTACCAGTCCTACAGAGAAGTCAGACTAAGCAGTCCCTCCTGATAGGAAAGATCATTAGCCTCTAATTATTATTTAGTGTTTTATATAAAAATTGCTGTTCTTTTCCTGAGGTAATTTCAATATTGCATGGTTGTATCCTTCTCAAACATTATGCTGTAGAAGGAAAAATTCAGTTTTCTCCTTTATAAACCTGACAGTCTAAGGCTGCATGTGGAAAAACAATACACAAATGTGTGAAAATTTTGGCTTCTCCTTGCAGAAGAGGACTCAAAAAAATTGGTGTTTCCACTAGGGTGACTTTGATATCAGCATTATTTTCTTTTCCACTGACTGGTCTGATGAGGAGACAGTCACAGCAGATAGCATGGAATGCTATGCTGCGCTCCAAAGAAGGCTGTGAGAGAGCATGAAATTAGTTCAGCTAGTGTTTGTGCTAAATAACATTAAGTTGAATACACTTTTAGTGGGAAAAAAAAACCAGGCTGGGACCATTTCAGCCTTTGAGCAATACAGCTGATTATGGCTGTGCTTAAGGAGCTGTGATTGAGCCAGCTAGGAGAACCCAGGGCTGCGGTTTTCAGTGCTCTCCTGAGGAGGAGCAGGGTGTTATCTCCTCCTGGGGAGTGAAACGGCAGTGAACCACCCATGGAGACCTCAGGGATCAGGAGATCAACCCCACAGGGAGCTTCTGCCTCTCAAAGACAGCTTCAAATCACTGGCCTGCCTTTAGGGCCATCAGTATTTTACAAGCTCTGGGTTAGTGAATTGTGAATCCAGACCTTTCCTTAATACATCCAGTTAATTATATAAATCCCAAGGCTTTTATATGGCTCCATTCTCAAATAGGCAAACTGCAAGTGCCTGTATGGGTCAGAAGAGCCAGAGTTCAATTTGCACCACTGGAGATGGAAGCACCAGATTAAGATTCACACCCAGATCTGCTAGTAAGTAATGTCAGGGTATTTCATATGGGAGTGGATTTTGGTTTTAACCCTTCGTCACCTCCTGGCTGCAAACATGCATTAAAAGCAGCTCTAGGATGCTCACAGCTGCTCAGAGCCTCTGTGTCCCTGCGGGCAGGACTAGCAGAGCATCCTGGATCTGTCTTCATCGTCACTTTGTACAAATTGGAAGGGGTGCACCCTGTAACAGCCCCTTTAATCCCCCTGGTAAATCTGGAGCTGGCAAACTTTCTATCCTTAGGCAGTGGTGAAGAGAAACTCAAGCTACTTTGAGCTCACATACTCTCATGCATCCTTTGCAATTCACAGGCCAGGTCCTACACAGGTGAAAGAGAGAGGAAGGTCTTTGTCAGACCAACTTCTTTAGCAGCAGGAGGATCTGGGGATGGCTCTGGTCACTGCCAAGTCTGGGAGCATCTAGGGAAAGAGTACTTGAAGGCACAGTTAGCAAGGGACATTGCAGCTCTGTAATAGACCTAAAACTCCTCAGGAATGGGATCAGAGGGCAGAGATTTCTATAAAAAGAGGAAAATAAAGCAATCGAGTGAGTTTCACAAAATTAATTGAAGTATTCAACTGTCAAACGTAAATCTTGCCACTGAAGAAATTATTAGTGAAAGAGGTTTTGTGTGTACTGATCCTAGCGTTGTCACTTCAACCCTGAAGTATGGTTTGCACAGTTTTCTTGGCATCTTGTCTTAGGCTTATCTCAGATCACATTTTTCTTGTGCGAATAAATTCCATTTCTTCCTACTGGAAAAATTAAGTGTTTTCCACTCTGCTACAGAATAGTAAACGTGGACTTAAATCCACCTCTCTGATAGTTAACTATTGTGTGGAATTATTGCTTCAGTTTTATCGTATTAAAAGAGAGGTGAGGTCCATGCAGTAGGACATGTAAGCAATATTGTCCAAGACTAAACCTAACAGCATCCAAATCTTTTCCCATTCCAGTGCCTAGGAACCTACAGATATTATTATTATTATTATTGTTGTTATTTTTAAATAGTGGTAATTCCTACCATGTTTATCTAATCAAATCACCCCAGTCATTTCTTTTCCAAACTTAAGCAAAGTGCTCTGTCTCCTCTGCAATGCACAACATTTCCATCTCTCACGAGGACCAATGTGCACACAGGTACCTCCTGCTGTTTGAGGCATTTGGCTCATCAAGCCGTTCACAGGAGGAGAAATCTCAGTTCTTCTGATGTTTGTCTCCTCCTCTGTGGAAGCTCCTCTGCAGCAGGGAAGGTCATAGTAAGGGCAAATTTCCTGCTCCTTGTTACCTAAAAATTCACAGTGATATTGAATATTCATATTTGCATGTATGCTAGTATGGTGTGCAGAGCATATTGGCTAGTATCTGTCTCTTACAGATTCATTCTCAGCTACC
This sequence comes from Pandion haliaetus, assembly GCA_013401275.1. Classification (NCBI taxonomy): domain Eukaryota; kingdom Metazoa; phylum Chordata; class Aves; order Accipitriformes; family Pandionidae; genus Pandion; species Pandion haliaetus. The sequence goes on along the minus strand of VYZV01032455.1, from coordinate 29,385 downwards.
CCAAAAATGAGAGACTTGAAGTCAATTGCTAACTAGGGCTCTTATTTTAAACATAGTTTCAGAAAAGCCAGTTAACAATTCACTTCCAGTGTAATGAGCACTGGATTCATTAAATAAACACCAGGTTACACAAATCCATATTTATGACACTGCAGCAAACAGAAATCTAAAGTAACATTTTGAAACAAATCACAAGAGACAAGACGAATATTGCGTAGGGAGAATGTAAATATATACCACAGAAAGAATAGTGACTCCATCCTGTCCTCATGGCAAAAACATGAGGAAAAAAGGACATTGAACTATTAACGATACTGTCATATTGATGTCGACAGAGTGAGGCAAATGTCATAACATCTTTTGTAAAGCATTCTACATTAATTGGCAGACAACATGTTCTATTTGCCCACTATATTCAGAGCATTATTGTTAAAAAATAATTGAAAATGACAAAAACTATTACCAAAAATTACTTGAAGACATGTTTTTTTTCCTGGCTCCATATTCTATCTCCCTTCCAGGAGGATTCAAGGTCTATAAAATCCTTGGCAGCATGGCAATTTTTTTGTCACCCTCTCCATTTGTGAGTGATTATTTGGAGCAACATAATTAGAGGGTTTGCATACAAACAGCAGTCATACATGATTGAAAATTTAAACAAACAGATTTCAGGGGAAGGAGTGTTTGATCAAAATGTGCTGTGCTCAATTCAGCCATTGAAAAGATTTCAGAATGGACTTTTTAGTTCTTTCACCTGGAACAGGAAGGAAAACACATGCCATGATTGTATGTTCAAAAGGTCCAAAAGCAGAAATGCACAAATAAGAAAGTAAAACAAAAGAAAACCTGACTAAATAAATGGCTCATGACCAAGACTTAAAAATTAGTTTTGCTTCACAGAACCATAGGCTATAGCAAAAATTAACAAGTAGGCTGGAAGCAAATGCAGTTACCACTTCTAATCTGCTCATTACATTTATATACTATATGCTATGCAAAACATGCCTGTAGGAGTTGCCTCTCTCACCTCCCGCTTTGTTTGTTTTGTTCCACTGGTGCTGTTGAACATGAAATGTAATTCTCTGGAGGAAAGACTAAAGGCTTCTTTTTTTCACCATGCATCTCTCTAATGCCTTGTGTCACAGACACAGCCAGTCACAACTCCTGGGCTCTCCTGCATTGCAAATGGTAAATGACTTTCCAAAGAAATGTGCAGAAATGGTCTTCTGTTCTCCAAAATGTACATTGAGTTTATGATTTCCTAGAGATTCAAATCAACATCCAGCAGGCTCCGCGAGTGGAGGGCATCTGGGAAACATGCAGTAAAACAGATTCCTCACCTTCCTTTCAGCTATTTGAAAAGCTGTAGGCTGGCCCTTAACAAGCACCTCCAGGCACCTCAGCCATCCTAAGAAACTGGAGAGAACGGAATCGCTTCGTTAGCATGGAATTTAATTATCTTCTGTAGCTAATGTTCTTACGTATCAGTTATTTCCCTAGTATACATGGTTCATCAATATTGAATTTAACTGACATTTTAGTTAAACTGTATTTTCCACCTTATACCTTGTAACTCAAGCAATATGCACTTACAATGCTCCCCTAGTATGATGTGAGTACAAAACCTCTAAGCTTCTTTCCAGATAGCTGAATCTTAGCTGAAGCTAAAAATGCCCAGTACTTTCAGCACAGCAACAGCTCCATGAATTCAGAAATGTGTTTCAAAACAGATTGCACTGTGTAATCCATCATATGTATTGAAGTAGGTCAATATAAATTGTAAGAAGTAGCTGGAAGTTTAGATATGACTTGTTTACCCTGATTTGTACAGAGAATTAGGAAGGGGAATTTGTCAATTTAAAACATTTATTCTGTCATTAACAGAAATAATGAAGCTTATTTTCCTGTGGAGTTGTATAGAAAAGAAACCTAATGGAGTCCTTCCCTCTTGGGATCATTAAATCTGTGTGGTCCGCCAGCTACATCATTAAGTAACAGATGAAACATGGAAATGCCTGGAGACAAACAGAGTTGAACATCTATCACATTAACTACTGTACATGTAAGCAAACAATATTCCCTACATCAGAAAGCTTACATCCACAAGAAAACACTTAAGGAGAAAGGCACAGAGACAACCCTTCAGTGTCCTGACAGGTCCTTTAGTGATTTTTATTTCTTTGCAGATGATCTAGGGTCCAGTCCTAAATCCAGAGAAGTCAATAAAACATTCCCATTGACTACACTAGACTATCAACCTCAAAAGAAAGAAGGAAGGAAGGAAGGAAAGAAGGAAAGAAGGAGGAAGGAAAGAAGGAAGGAAGAAGGAAGGAAGGAAGGAAGGAAGGAAATAAAGAAGGAAGGAAAGAAGGAAGGAAGGAAAGAAAGAAGGAAGGAAGGAAGTAAACAAAAAATTAAAAAGAAAGAAAGAACAAATTAACTTATCAGGATTTCCCTTCTACCTGTTCTCTAAAGCCTACTTTAACACCATCCTAAAGAGAACAAGTCTTTTTCATTTTATTAAAAAAGTATATCAAAGCAATAGAGTAGTTTGATCCCAGTATAAGAGAACACTTTACCTCTTATTGTTTATTAAATAATCCCTTTCAGTTAATAACAATCCTATTTTCAAAGTAAGAAACTAGAAATTCTCTATGTGACCATCCCATAGAAGAGCAATAAGTTTGTTTTTATTTCTGCAGGGACAATAAATAGGAGCTTTTTAACAACTACCATTTATCTCCTCTTTTTATGAGGATGCAAGTAAATAATTATGAATGAAGTTCAGTGATCAAGGCGCTGCATAAATTTCAAGTAGAAACTAACCCTGACTAATTAATCTGACTAAATGTATGGTTTAAAATAATCCTCCATGCCAGTAGTTCTTTCTCAATCATTTGCTGTTATATTAGAATTTCATCTATCCTTCATGCTTGCTGTTTGAAATTGCACTCGAAAGAGCCATTTTTACCTGGAAATTTCATGACGTTTTGTAAATACAGCCTCAGGTACAGAGACAAAAGCAAATACTCTATTGCTATAGGTGAGCACAGTTTCACAAGAGTAGTGAACCAATGCCAACAATCTTTAGGAAATTTGGTGAAGACAATTAAGGAACAAGTTTAGGGGACTCAATGGATGGAACTGAATCACTGTAGGTCTCTACCACATCTGTAAGGAAGTTCTCCCCAACCTGTGCTTGGGGGGAGGAAAACAGTAAAGATAGGTTCTGTACAGTGGGTTCACACTGGGTTTTCATTAACTTGTTTGTAAAGTTTTTGGCTGTTTTATTTTGAACAGTTTTTTAGCCATTTTAGACCTTCATTCCCTATGCTTCTTTTGTTGTCTTAATTCCCCAAACTCCCCTGAGACATACACATAAGGCTGGAAGAATCTCAAAAGTACATGTAGAATAAGTGATTTTAATGTTGATGTTAAATCTGGAACTTCATTGCCATGGTGGGTCAAGAGCTCTCCTGTGCCATCTTTGACCCCTGGAGCCCGGACTGAGCCTTGGGACCCCCACGCTGTGGTCTAGGCAAGGAGCTACCAACCTATTTGACAAATTCTCCATCGAGGGACCAGTTTAAAAAAAAAACAACCCACAACCACAACCTAAAGGTGTTTAAAATGTTAAGGGCATAAGTAGCTGTGTTAAAGTCTAGAAGTTTCAAAAACATCGTCCCACTAAGAGCTGAGTGCCTCTGAGTGCTGGCAGAGGCACTAAATTTCTTCCCATGTTTACCCTCAACAAGCATATGAGTTGTCTGGCGCATTGAAAGACCTGCAAGGCCCATACAGAAAACTGACAAAACACTACCCCAAGATGTAATCAAGTGGATACAAAGAAATACAATCCTTCCAACTGATGTTTCTGATGCAAAGCAGATAAGCACCCAAGTACCTTCCCTTGTACGAGCTGGTGTCAGGAAGAGCCTGTAAATAGTACCCCAAATCTGACCCTGTTCCCCTTTAGACCTCCCAAGCAGCCAGAGAGCTCTCCATAAATTTGGAGAGCTGTAAGCAGGCTGCTAAACACTCACAGTCCAAGGTTTTCTCCCATGTATTGGTGTTGGAAACAGAGTTATCCCACTCCACCCAGAGCCAACAAACATGCCTGTCCGAGTTGTCCCTGCAGTCAAGCTGTTCAGGTGCAGAGATGTTTGGGGTGCCTGGCTTCACAGGTAGGAAGGAAGGGCTAGCTAAATAGTTTCTAGTATTCTGTACTCAAACAAGTAGTGGATCTTTTTCATCTTCCTCTCGTTTTTTTTTAGTGCTCAAAAACTTAAATTGTCATTGTTATGGATTTGAAACAGATATATATTTGGTTTTGAAAAAAAAATTACAGTCTAATTATAAAATAAATATAAAATCAGTTACTTATTACAATATCTTTCTCTTCCCTGGATATGATCTAAAATGCTGAGGAAAATCTCAGGTTGTTTGCAGTACTGTTTTTCTCTAGATGACAAGTATGGAAAAGAATGCAGTTTAAGGACCCAGTCCTGCAAATTGCAGTATGTGCATAACTTCTTTGGCTTACATGGGCAACATAAATTACAGTACCTGCTTGTACAAAATTCACAAGCTAACAAAACACAACTGAGTTTCCACATGAACACATTTTAGCATTTCCTCAGGGGAAACAGGGATGCACTGGTTGCAAATAGTAATTTCTGAAGTCCAAATAATTTCTGAAAAACTAATAGAGGCCTAAAGAAATTGGAGGTATCATAGGTGAGATTCTGATCATAACTAACTGTTATGGGTTTGTGTGGTGTGGTTTTGGGGGCTTTATTTGGTAGCAGGGGAGGGGCTGCAGGGGTGGCTCCTGTAAGAAGCTGCTAGAAGCTCCCCCAGCTCCAAGTCGGACCCGCCTCTGGCCCAGGCCG
>VYZV01032455.1:0-24171 GCA_013401275.1 Pandion haliaetus | reverse complement strand
TGGTGAAGGACTGTCTCCCGTGGGAGGGACCCCACAGTGGAGCAGGGAACGAGAGAGGAATCTTCCCCCTGAGGAAAGAAGCGGCAGAGACGATGTGTGGCGAGCTGACTCAACCCCCATCCCCTGTTCCCCTGTGCCGCCGGGGGGAGGAGGGAGAAAGAACTGGGAATGGAGCTGTGCCGGGAAGGCGGGAGGAGTGGGGGGAAGGTGTTCTGAGGTTTGGTTTTCCTTCCTAATATCCTTGGTTTTGATTTGATTTGTATTAAGTTAAATGGATTTTGTTTCTTCCCCAAGTTGAGCCTGTCTTTTGCCCGTGCCCATAAGTGGGGAGTGATCCCTCCCAGTCCTTGTCTTGACCCACGAGCCTGCCTTTGGATTTTCTCCTCATCCCACCGTGGGCGGGGAGTGAGTGAGCGGCTGTGTGGTGCTTTGTTACCGGCTGGGCTGAAACCGACAAAACCACGACACTAACCCAGAGCAAGTCTGGGATATTTCCACTGGGTACAGTGGCAATATTAAGATTGGTGCAGGTTAACAGCCTTAAATCCCAAGCCTTAAATCCCTACTTGTGTTCAAGAAATGTTTAGATTTTAGAAATGAGAAGTCGCAGTCTGTTTGCCATTGTTTTTCCTTTAAGACAATAGTGAGGGTGTTTTCATGTAAGAATTTATACATTATTTTGGCCTTTAGATCTCTTCCTGCAGGGGAGGTTACAGTAAAGCAAGTCTGAAAAATATCTACTGGCTAGAAATCAGCTTCCTGAAGGGGAAAATATTTTTTTACTTTTAATCATTTTAGTGCTTATTACACCAGAAATGTAAGATGTCATTCCTAAGCTTAACAAGTTCACCTGTCACATGCAAATATCTGTGATTGCCAGGACTTGGATGGGGATGGGGTACTGGCTGACTCTGCAGCACCCTATAGAGGGATTCTGTATAGTAAATGCACAGAGCACTGCCCAATGAGACTGAAAAAAAAAAGCATGTCATCCGTGCTGTGAGCTTTCCAGCTCAGCTCAGCTGAAACAGCAAATAGTCTACCTGGTTTAGGGAAAGTTTGTTGTAGCAACCAGAACATAACACTGATAACACACACAATTAATTTGTTGTAATGTATTTCAAATAACTGAAGTCGCAAGTTTATTGGTTTTTTTACTTATCCTCTGGGATTTGTACCATTTCCTTGTTACAGAGAGGCTGCTTATAGAAGGGGAAGGTGCGAGGATGGCTATAAATGGCAGAGTCATGGGGAGATAATTTAAAGGAGTTGGGAATCCACAACAGGATTTACACTATCTAGTTATTTTTCAGCCTGTTTTTACCTTGCATGTACTGTACATGCATTTAGATTTCCAAATTTTGTATTTACAGTTACCAATGTTAATAACAGTATACATTTAATTTCTTTACTTTGGAGACTCCTATAAGAAAAGTAAACCTACAGTAGCTGTGAAGCAGACTATGCTTTACATGCTGTGACTCAGATATTTCTGGGCCAGTATTGCAAATACAAATCACAGCACAGAACCTAGTCAATAGGATAAAGTACTCAGACCTGAATGGTACAGGCCCTCAATGAATACACCGTTTTACCACATCCTATTTATATATCCATTGTGCTGTGTGTGATAAAGCAGTAGTCAAAAACAAGAGCGCAGCTGGAGACTCATAATTAAATTTGGATAAATCTTCCCAATTTTTTGTTATGCAGAAACGTATTTCCTATGGTGTCTGGGTTACAAAGACATTACTGGCACTTAAGAGATTAGCAGAAAAGGTTGAAACAGTTGATAATTAGTGAAGCACCTCATCTGCTTGCCATTTGTGGTCCCCAAGGCATCAGCTTTTCCTCCTCGCAGCAGTCTTCTGTTTCAAGAATAGAAGATGGTTTGGGCTGTTACTTGTACATCACCTTCCAAGATTTTGGGGGGTTATCTTCATGCAAGTTTCCATGCTTGGATACCTCGAACTCTCTTTCCTGAGTTATAAATACATCAGCACAGCCCATTCACATCAACAAAGCACAGGCTCCTGGTTCACAAATAGGATTTAAGCAAACAGAAAAGAGAAAGTGCGAGCCCTTCTCGGAGACTTCAGCCTGAGCGCAGACACCTTTCCCTCTCTGAGGGCAGCTCTCTGAGCCACTGTGACCACGACAATGTCTGAGCACAAAAGAGCACGGATGGCTCAGTCTGTCACAGAGCCTGCAACAGCTTGATTTAGGGATTGCAACCCTTTCTTCCCATTGCATCTGCAGGGAGCCAGGAGCTGGAGCCTCAAAGCAGATCCTCTCAATTTCTTAATGTTCGCTTGAACTTAGATGCCATGGTAGTCATACGGCTTAACTTAGGTACTTATAAGGTGCCCTTCTACCCCCCTGGCTGGCTCTGACCACCTCTCAAGAGGTTACCCACCCCACACCTCTGCAGAGCCCAGTGGAGGTCCCTGCCTCTGGAGCTCCCTTGCCAGAAGGAACGATGAGTCTCATAAACTATAGGCTTTTTCTTTGAGCAGAGCTTGGGGAAAAGAGCTGGCCTTCATTTGTATTGATGTGAACTGATAGTAATTAATTACAAAATGCAAAGCTGGTAGTGAAGAAGACTGGTGGTAGAGCAATTATTGTTCTAAATTGTTTTGGAGGATTTGGGGAAAGAGTGTGTGAAAAGCAGTAACATCAAAGAGCAAGCATGCTTTGGCTATTGAGGTAGCTCATATGTGACTGTGCATATGTCTATGCACAGCAGACATTATAAAATAATGCAGAGAGGCTTGATTGATCAGCCAACCTTTAGAGATCAAGGCTTCTGTGCATAATTTCTCAAAACAAAGCCATATTCCTGGCACAAATTTGCTTTATCAATTTTGTCTGAGCTACCTAGATAAACACATTACAAATATTCCATTATCTTTTGCTGTCTGTACCAGCTTCACAGCATTTTCAGTACCAAGATAAACATTTATGAAAGTGGATCTTTGCATTAGCCTATTATCATCAGCTTTTAATAAAACAGATTACTGTCAACCAGCGGGAATATGATGGACATACACAATCAGGCAGACAAGTCAATTTTTTTCAGTAGCTGCCCTTGTTATGTTCTTGTCTCACAATAAATGTGAGATTATTTATCCTTCAATAAAACAAAGTTAATCTAGTTTACATTACCATGGGGAAGAGCCCGTACAGATACGTGTTGCTGAACGGGTAACTTGGAGTATATTTACATCAAGCTTAGCTTCTGGTAACTTTCTGCTGTGCCCATCCCAGCAGCTTACCTCATAATTGTCTGTGGAGGGTTGCCCTGAATCTAGAGACCTGCAATGAGAGTATGATTCTGTCAGACATACCACTGTCCTCCAGTCTGTCTCATTACCCATTATGTCTAGGTATCTAGCAACAGCTAGTAAAAGCCTGTCTTTCCCTTATGACACAGATATTGTATAATAAATGGTTTCCAAACTGCATACTGTAAAAGTTGTCTAAGCCCATGTGAACCTGTAGTGCCAAAACCTTCTCAGCAAAAAGGGCCGAGTTCATGTTGTAATTATTATTATTAACAAGACTTAAGCCTTTCTAAGTCTACCCAGGAATTACTTTGCACTTCAACAGGACCTTTGCATATCAAAGACTAATACCTTAACACATGGCATGGAAAATCACAAGCTGATACTTTGACTAATTAACAAATTAAAATTTACATTTCACATGCACTGGTTCACCTACTCTCAGTAGGTCTTCAATAAGACTGAGCAGCGTATAAGAGAAAACTTCACCCTGACTACATTGGCCATGTTCGGTAAGATGCCTAGAGGACATGGTCTGTCCTGTCACTGCTTTAGTCCTCACCTCTGGCTGAATGTAACACAGAAAAGATGCCTAGGTTAAAATAAATAACAAGCAGATATGAGGGCATGTTATAACCTTACACATCTATAGTTCTTTGTCCGCGTCCAGTAACTGGCATTTTAGGTGTGGTCCTCCCACAAAGCTTATCAGAGATCAAGAGCAGTTTCTGGTATGGCTATGTGCTCCACTCCCTGGGGCAGCAGTCCGTATTTGGGTGTATGAAATTGCTCCTGGGGTGCCATACTCTTCGCCCTTTGTGGAAGTCTTTGTACCATGCAGTAGTAGTAGTACAAGAAAACAAGGAAATTCTTATGGCAGTGCTCTGCTCGAGCTGTGAAGGCTTTGGGGGGGTATTGGTAGGAAGTCAGGAGGGAAGGGGGCATCAGAAGTGGGATTTTAGGCTGTGTTCAGGGGAGACTATGGAAAACTACACTCAAAAGTACAAAGAGGTGAAGTGAAGAAATTCTATTACCTGCAGGGTTTAAAACCGCATTGCATAAAGGAATAGAGAAAAGTAACACAGCATTTAATTCTGTCCTGGGAGTGGGATGGTCTAGCTTAGTTTTTCCTAATCATTTTGAACCTGACCTTGCATTACAATGGAGCCTAACATTGGGAAACTCTCCCCATTCATCTGCTCCTGACAAAGAGGAGATAATCGTGGAAGTGGAGCAGGCTCCTACCACCAGACTGAAACCCACAGTGAGATGCTCTGACAGATCGCTTCAATCATCATAAATTCATGTCTCCAGCTGAAAGAGTTGGTGTCCCTCAGAAATTCACTGTAATTAACCAGGGGTTTATTACTGACATGATAAGTATATAGCTTACTGTGTAATCAAAGCTCTTTGACAATTCTCTGACTGCACTGCAGAAAACTTTAAAACAGTGATAATCAGTAATCAGTGAGAAAAACAGTGGTGCATGTACCATTTACCATCAGATTTCAGTTCTGCTGTGCTACTACCAAAATTCTAGAAGACATATAGAAAAATACATTTATCACTCCTTTCCCTGCTGTCCTTTGCAGCCCATGAAGATGCTAAAAACTGCCTGTGTTTCTCTGGGGAGAAAATGACAGTTACTGATGCTATGATCACTTCATCTATTTTTGCTGATGTACTAGTCAGTGGTACAATTTGGTTCTACTAATTGATTCCTCCTACAAAAAAACAGCTGATGAACACCCATTTTAAAAAGTATGCCTAAATAGGGTTGATCTGCCACTCTTTTAAGACTGCAGCTACTTTTGATTACTTAAAATAACAATAAGCATCTTAGTCACTCAGTTGCCTTAGGTAACACTGTATAACACTTGCATGTTCTTTCACTATGCCTTATTGTAACCATAAGTATCTGAGGAAAAATTAATTTGTTATTCAATTTTTGGGCTCTTTCTGTATCTCTCAGTACTTATGCTTTTCCATGCAATGGTAGAAGACAGCTGGTATTAGCCATGGCTGGAAATGGTCTTGTGTGATGTCTAGTCCTTCTCTTCACCCTAATTTTGGCTGCTGTGAAGTCAGGAATGATGAAATAAAGTTGCTTATATATGAGAGTTTTCCCCTGCAAATTTATTTGTCAATTCCAAAAGGAACTTATTTTCTGAAAACTCAGTTGGAGTTGTACTGTAGCAAAACTTTAAAAATGAAAGGGTAATAGCTAGATCTGTGTTTTAACAGCAAGGTACCTATTGTTGTCCTACCCTGTAATGAAACTGAGGGACTCAGTGCTGTAGAGGGGAGCAAAATTTCAAAGAAGTCCTAAAGCGTTTGGGAAAATGTTGTGGAAAGCAATTTTTTAATTTCAAAGGCAAAACAAGACAGTTTGGTGTGAGCAAAGCTGGACTAGCTCCTTAGCTGCCTCAACAGAAGGATGTCCATGTCCATGGTGAGAGAAGAAGTCCCAGTTCCTGCCAAGGGGTAACTTGCACATAGGTGAGTAGTTGTAAGCTGGTAAATTCAACTCCCTTGGGAAAGTGTCTGTGAAAATTCAAGGGATCAGGAGGTGCAGAAAGATGCTTTTGGAAGTGAGGAAAGGGTGAAGAGCTGTAACCTTTTTTCTGGCAGAGGATTCAGTGACTGATAGCTTCACCAGACTGCAGCACACTTCTGCACTGTCTGTCTCCTGCATTTTGCTCTTTCTTCGGCCTCCACAGTCTTTGATGGTGTATCCACTACATATTTTACACTTGCAAGTTTCCTGCTCTTACCTTACAAAGCAACTTTGCAAAGTAAAAAAAAAAAGCAAATCCTTATATCAAAGAGTAAATTGTGTGTGTGTGTATGTGGGGAGGGGTGGGAATAATATGCTATTCTTAATAAATATTTTGTATCTCTTTATATATCTCTCTATAAAGATATGAGATTAAGTAGGCACTGGGTAGAATAAGATTAGCTTTCATCTCCCAGCCAAATTCCATCTTAGGTAAGTACAGTCTTCCTGACTGAATATCTTTATTATTTCAATTGGGTACAGTCTATTTCCTATTTCAAATTGCTTTTTCGTACATAATGTGAGCTCCTGTACTCTCTCCCAGAAATGGGTGTGCTCTGCTAACATGAAATGATCACTGGTGAGTAATTACACAGTAAAGTCAACAAAATGTTCTTCCAAATTCCTTTTGGAAATAGTACTATACAGCCATAAATCTATAGTGTTTATCAGTAGTATTGAGCAGAGGCAATACGCTGTGGGGATTTCTTTGAGAAGATATGTTAGGAAGAAGAGTTTGGTACAAAGCTAGTGATCTCTGCCTCTTTCACCTTTGGATCAGGGAGTCACAGGACATCAGTAGGGATTTGACACCATGAATTACAGAGATACACTTGGATGATAGCTGGATGTGGGGAAAAAAGTTGCCATGAAGTTGCTATACTTTCAACAGTAGATGTACGCATCAGTTAAATTCTTCGGAAGAAGGGATCTGTGCAGGTGACTTGATAGCTCTCATGTACAAAGCCTGAATACTGAGACAGCTGCCAGTCGGTAAGGACAAGCTTGGGCAGTTAGAGGTAGGTATAGGTCAAAAACCCAGGATATGTATAATTTAACTGATCAAACTTGACTTTGTGTTTCACAATTAGTGATGAGAATGGCTGTGGGAACGGATATTTGCATCAGCAGCACATCTTGTGCCCATTAAGTGTCTCAGCAGATTAGGTAACCACTCTACAACATAATGTGAGTTGTATAGAGTACAAAAGCCGAGTCTTTAAAGATACCTCTACACCTGTAAACACTTTGGGTCGGCAATAATTATCTGGCCCTGAGACTGTCTGGTAGACTCTGGGTTTCAACGCTCTTCAGCAATGCTCCCCGGCATAGCAAATGCCCGCAACTGAACTGAGATAAGAACCACAGGTCCAAGCCATGCCAAGGATGTGCTAACTACTCACTGGCACAAATATTCACGTGCTGGTGTCCCAACCCAAGCTCTGGTACTGTCTGGTTCCCTGGCAGAGATGCAGGCATAGCTCCTGGAGAGCTCTGCCAGCCTCCTGCTTCCCACTGCCTGGATGAGGGCGAGACTGGCCAACACTTCCAGATATCAGTTAAGGACCGAGACATGGGACTCCTTGCAAAAGGCACAGAACAGAGGAGGATTAAATCCACAGTAATGGTGATGAATTACAGCCAACACCGAAAGGCTGCATAAGGGCATGTAAGCCTTCATGGGTGTCGGTCTTTTTTCCCAAGTAACAAGTGATAGGACGAGAGGAAATGACCTCAAGTTGTGCCAGGGGAGGTTTAGGTTGGATATTAGCAAAAATTTCTTCACCAAAAGAGTTATGAAGCATTGGAACAGGCTTCCAAGGGAAGTGGTGGAGTCACTATCCCTGGAGGTATTTAAAAGATGTGTAGATGTGGCACTTAGGGACATGGTTTAGTGGTGGACTTGACAGTGTTAGGTTTATGGTTGGAATCAATGATCATCTTCAAGCTCTTTTCCAACCTAAATGATTGTATGATTCAATGCAAATGGGCCCAAGGAGTGACATAAACACCCATGGGTGACTCCTGCTGCCCTGGAGTTTCTCACTCCCTGGCCTGGTCCTGACCTGTGCCAGCTCACTCATAGTCTTCACCTGGGAAAGCCCAGTCCCTCCTGCATGGTATGGACCAGACCTCCCTCCTCCAAAAGTCCTCCAGCACCATCTTTATGCGCTTTGCAGACTGCATGCCAACATACCACATCTCAGCATGTGCAACTCTGCACCTGAGTTTCCTGCTATGCAGATACCCCTCAGGTGATCCACAGTGTAGGCATTACATGATTTATGACATTTTTGAGCACAAAAATCCACAGGAAAGTAATTATTATTTCCCATAATTAGTACTGCTGAGAAGACCCAGGGGGCTAACAGTGTGGATACACCAGTGTGAGCTGCTTGGAGTCATCATCCTGCTTGTTCAGTACAGTCCTAACCAGAGTCCCAAATGTCTGAGATAGATACAAGACTGCAAGGAGAAGTAAGTGTTTAAGGGGCACTAACTCTTGACACCTCCAGTGTTAGGAGCTACTCATTTGTTATACTTGAATATTTGGCCAACTGTGTGCAATGGGCCCAACAGCAGAATCATTTCATGTGCAGATAGAAAATGTGGCTTATTATTCATGTGCCTTATTCCTGTACCAACGCAAAAATGAGAGCACCACCACCCCATGGGGTGACTCTTCCTCTGTGCAGAGCAGGTCTCGAGGTCTGCCAAGTCTCACTTCATAAATGGGAGTGGGAGTGACATACACACCACACACTCAATGCAATTTCCAGAGCAAACCTATCTTAAAAAATAAGTTTAAAATCTGATTTGCCTGGATCTGGTCTAAGAGATCAAGAACTGACTACCTCAAGCACTGAACACATGCATCTGGCTTTAAAACTTCATGACACTGCCTATTTGTAACATTTAAAATGTAACGAAATTCTTCCTGTGTTCACCTGGGGTTTAGAAGTGTAGAAGCCACCGTTTCATTCTTTACTCCATGCAATGATAGAGATTAGAAATCTGTTTTCTATTTAAAATGCAATCTGACATAATAACAACCATATACCAGTGCTTGGGCAAAGTTCTGTACAGAGAACTATACGTAAGAAAATAAAAAGAGAAGAATAAGATCTGGGCAAGCATATGTGATGCAACCCAGTTATTTCCAGGCTCAGGATTAATCACCTCATACAGTCTCTGACTCCAGGTTCTGGAATTGCAGATGATGATGATAAAGTCTCAAGAGGCCCAAAGTTTCTTTGGTGCTGTGTTTTGCTTGTGCTGTGCAATAACAGCAACAATCTTCCTTCACACTTCCGAGATGCCTGGAAAGCTCCTCGTAGTGTTCACCAACCAAATGGATTTATGAACAGCCAACAAAACCAGCATGATTCAGCAACCACTTTTTTCCAGCTTCTCTTTTTTATAAAGAACAATGCTGTGTATAGTATAATTTTAAACTGCATCTCTTAATTATAGGTTAAAATTAAGAATTTGGGGTTTGCACTATACTGAACTCTTGGTCCAAGCTCCTGCTGTTCTCTTCTTGGGTTTCTTTTCTCCTTGTTATGCTTATGAATAAAATAAACTGAGAATGAGCTTTCAAGCTGTATTTTACACAATGGTCCATTGAGTGTGACAGTTCTTGCAGGCCATTTGAAATTACTTGGCACTAAGCCTCTGTCTTCTTGTTGTCACCAAGCCACACAATATACCTGTTTTTTAAAAAATGTCCTACTTCAAGTAGTTGCAGAGTAAACTGGGTCTCTCACTTATCAGTATATCGTGGATAATAATACAATGCTTTAAATGGCCAGGGAAGAAGCAACATCATTAAACAACTATTTACGTTGCACATCACAGTTAATTATCTGCTTGGTAAGAAATACATGACTTTCTGTGTAGGATTTATTTCAGTTGTAGCATAAAACCAAACATAATTTATTAATATTAAAATTATGTAAAGGATCCCATAGAGGTCCTGACCCATCAGTAGTCTTACAGTGGCAATAAGCAATATTAAATTCCTTGTGCTCTGCCTAGGTCATACTTTCAGCATTTATCATTTCTCATTTTAATGATAAATGCAGCCTGATCAATAGCCATTGAACATCTACATTATCTACACCAGCTCAAGAAGCTATCTTTGGCTTTCAGAGCTAGTGCCTTATACAGTGGATGGCCCTATCCACATAGCAGAGCATCCACACTGGACCTCCTCTGGGCAGAGGGCCTTAAAACATTACTGTGATTTTCTGTGATTTTTTTCATTCCAAGAACTTGGAAAAATATGAGGGTGTTGTCATAGCCTGGGAGAGTGGAGGGCTTCATGCCATGATGCTGAGAGTATGTGGCACATGAAGTAAGGCACAGCCTGATAGAGATTCGGAGTACATGAAGCTACAAGGACAGGACATATGGGAAGATCTTGTGTGGGCTCTGTCATTGTGAACTGCCCCCAAACCATCCCTGCTTTGTCTCACAGGGCATTAGGGAATGCAGAAACTCACTCAAAAGGACAGCCCTGGACTAAAATGCCAGTCACACAGTGTGGAGAATCAGGGAACAGGATCTGGCAATGAGCTGGGGAGTTATTTGGCAGGAATTAGGCACCCAACATTTCTCTTTGCTCAGCTGGCAGATCACAAGGCAGCAAAATAATACCTTCATGACAAGATGAAGCCCTGGTGAAAAAAATTAGTTTATTTCCTGAGACCTCAGTAGGGTCAGACCAGCCTAAATCAATGTAGTATATCAGCACCTTCAAAATATTCACAAATATTTCATGATTTGACCTTCTAGGACATTCAGAACAGACTATGAACTAAATATTTTCTGAATGCAGAAAGTATCATGTGAATGTGGAAAAAGGAAGAACTTGCTTGGCTGGGAATGGCCACATTGCTGCCCATGTGCTTGGTAAAGGGGATGAAGCAGCGGATTGTGAGCATCTTCTCATGTAGGTGTGCTCCAGGTGACCAGCTCAGCTGCCAAGTGAGAACATCTCCATAGAGGAAAAAATGCTTCTGTACCAATTATTTTAAATTTCATTCCTTTTTAAGTGTGTTTGAAATTACATGCAGTTGGAAATCACATGCAGACATCAAACACCAAGTGAGCTCTGAAGACGAGTTCACAGTGCTGGAAAGTGTCTTTTGTAAAAATGTTCTCATCTGCAGTCTCTCCTATGCTAAATGCAGAAGGTAAAAAGATTGCTTTGCTGTAATCTTAAAAGAAAAAAAGAGTTTTTCTCTGCCTGTTCCTGGCTGATTGATACCATTTGCAGTTGTAGTCCCAAGTGAAGGGCTATTTCAAGAGCCTGGAAGTCTGGAGGAGACACAGCCTCCTTGCATCATGCAAATTCAGGTCCTGAGTGTCTGCCTTTGCCCGGGTGCTGAAGCCTTCCTGGTCCAACCACTGAGCATTGCTGGTGCTCAGCCCTCTCACCCACAGCCTACGCATAGAGCGAGGAGGTAGCAGACAGCTTAAAGGGAGGCACAGCAGAGTCAGGGCAGAGCATCACGTCACCAATGTCTCTGTCAGGCCTGAGATGGCAATGTAGAATTTGCAAACTGATGTTTCTCAAATGAGTCTGATTTTGAACAATTTTTTCAATAATCCATGCCCCAGGGCGTGAATAAAAAACATTTTCCCCTCCCCCCACTGAAATAGTCTCTTACACAACTCTGTTCCTACAACTGAGTTAAAATTTCCCTTCCCACTACTTGCCTTTACTCACAGCAATATATTATTTCATAATACTCCAGGAAGTACGCTGGCTGCATGACTCGGCAGGAAACAGAGCACAAGTGGATTATTCCCATCTTTTCTCTCCAGGGAAATATTCTACTTTTTATAAAACCATCAAGTGATGTCCCAGACCAGTCCAGTGATGTCCAGGTGAGGCCTGGGGACAAGATACTCTGTTTTAGCTTGAAAGTCTGAAGACCTTATGGAGAGTCATACAAATTCACAGCATGGTGGGTTTTAAGGATTAGTGAAAAACTATTTGGTTGCTAAAATAAACCCAGCTGATGTTCAGCAAGTAGTTGAGAACCAATCAATCCTGGGAAAAAAAAATCAAGGAGAAAGAATAGGATAAATAAATTGAATTGTTCCCACTTTCCTCCAATGTTTGCAAAGGCTCTGCAGCTGTTATTATGTTGATGATGTTAATAGAAGTGCATTTCTATAAAGGTGCTCTTAATAGAGTTATTAGTGCTGTGTTTGCATGTCTGCGTACTGGTGTCTGATAGAGTAAGCCATGAGCTGACTGAGGAACCTATCCCTACCACAGCTGAGAGAGTGTGTTGAACCTCCAGCACCAGAATATGGAGGAATTGGGAGCATCTGGGGACACACAGATTTACTGTTTATGTGGATGAGAGTTTAGAAAGTCTGGGGTGATGTTGCTTCCATCCAGGATGGCAGGAGGTGTGAAGATGGAGGTCCCTCTGGCAGCTTCTGTGCCAAATCCATCTCCACTGTGTCCCAGTGAATTACCTGGACATAGGCATGGGTAAGTACCTCCAGTCATTTTGGTACAGGAGTCCTGCATTTATTACCCTCCTGTTCTCAATTGCACCATAAAAATTGCCAGTCATTTTAATTGTGTTATGACTTCAAATCAGGAGAACAACTCGATTTTGTTTCGTCTCACCTTTTCAATGGGTGGGGAGAATAGTTAGGTATTCCTGATGCAATTGCTGCTTCATGCAAATGTCATTGCTCTATAATTATGATAATTACAATGCAGAAGAAAGCATTGGAAGCTTCCCTGAGACAAAAATAATCTTTATAATAGCATGTACAGGGGGAAAACTTCCTCTTGTTTGTTTTATAGAGCAGTAACTAGAGAAATCAGTTTTGGAAATAGGAAATTTAACAGCACAGCAAATCAAAGGGCATATAAAAATTTATCAACAGAATGATTTAAGAAAAGGAGGAACCAAATTGTAATATAGAACTGCTTCAAGCTGTCTTCTATCAGACACCTTTTGTTTGCTTTTAAACTTATTATCAGCCATATCAGTGTTAATTGGTATAGTTCCATTAAATTCATATATGCCAACCTGCAGGAAGATAACAGTCAGGAAAATCCTGTGGCTTTGATCAGTTAACCTTGGTCTCACTGCAGTGAATTGGTTTCACCCCTGCTAGCAAAAGGGATCAGCATTTTGCCAAGCCAGGTACTTCATCACCTGTGGTAGTGGCTGCTCCACTGGGCCCATGTCTATCAAACACAGAGCTCACCATACTGCTGCCCTTTCCATCTTCTCTAAGCATTATTTCTGCAAATGCAATAAATGCTTTGTGTTTTACAAGCTTGACAAGTGGGCCCATGTGAACCTCATGAGGTTCAACAAGGCCAATTGCAAGGTCCTGCACCTGGGTCAGGACAACCCCCAGTATCAATACAGCCTGGGGGATGAAGGGATTGAGAGCAGCCCTGTGGAGAAGGACTTGGGGGTACTGGTGAATAAGCCAGCTGGACATGAGTCGGCAATGTGTGCTTGCAGCCCAGAAGGCCAACTGTATCCAGGGCTGCATCAGAAGAAGCATGGCCAGAAGGTTGAGGGAGGGGATCCTGCCCCTCTGCTCTGGTGAGACCCCACCTGGAGTCCTGCGTTCAGCTCTGGGGTCCTCAGCACAGGAAAGACATGGACCTGTTGGAGCAGGTACAGAGGGGGGCCACAAAGATGATCAGGGGCTGGAGCACCTCTCCTATGAAGGAAGGCTGAAAGAGAGGGTTGTTCTGCGTGGAGAAGAGAAGGTTCCGGGGAGATGTTATAGCAGCTTTCTAGTACCTAAAGGGTGCTTATAAGAAAGATGGGGACAAACTTTTTAGTAGGGCCTGTAGTGATAGGACAAGGGGTAATGGTTTTAAACTAAAAGAGGGTTGATTTAGACTAGATATGAGGAAGACTTTTTTTTTCAAAGAGGGTGGTGAAACACTGGAACAGGTTGCCCAGAGAGGTTGTAGATACCCCATCCCTGGAAACATTCAAGTTCAGGTTGGACAGGGCTTTGAGCAGCCTGATCTAGTTGAAGATGTCCCTGCTCACTGCAGGGAAGTTGGACTAGATGATCTTTAAAGGTCCTTTCCAACCCAAACTGTCCTATGATTCTTCCTCTCGGGCCATCTCAGGTGCAACACTTACTGTGTCTTCAGATAACCCCAATTGTAGCTAATTATACTTGTCAATAATGAAATGGTACCTGTTACTAAAATGTCATGTTAACATTAAGGGACCAGAAACATAAAACTTCTCAAAAAAAAAAAATAAAAAAATTTGAGACTGATACTGGAGAAATGATGACTCTAGGTTTGTCTAAAGATTGCAGAACTGGTCCAGAGCCCTGGTTCACTCCTGCAAATGTGCTGTTTTTATGTCATAGTGTAGACAGCATGTGTGTTTACTATGTAGGAGGCTTCATTGGTATAAAAACAACACTGTAAAGGTAGTAACAGCAATACCAGTTTTTAATATGTGAGTGCAGGCACCATTTTATATCACCTGAATAGGGCTAAAATCATCTTGCTGTTGAACAGGAATTGGTAACAAAAGTTTTAAAATTGGGACAGCCAATTGGTATTTATCAGTTTGGTCTTTCTCTATTTTTTTTGTATTTTAATGAAATATGCTTGGTAAAAAAAAAAATTAAATGGCTGTTTTAAATATAACTTATTCAATCAAAAAAGCTAGCTCTATTTAAAGTTACTAGAAAACAGTGAAGCTAAAGAGGCCTGCCATGCTTGAATTTAGGATGTGAATTTAAACAGTTGCAGCTTGGCTCTTCCACTGTGATATGTGAAAGCCAATGGTCTTATTCTGACTTCTGCTCCCATTTTCTGCATTTACTTGGCTGGCTTTAAGTTACTTATAACTTTTAGAAAGCTGTTTAAAATGTGCTTAATATCTGGACTAAAGTAATTTGATCATTGTTAAACTGTTTTTAAGAAGTGACATGATTATTTTTGGCAGAAGCTTGGCAATTAACCAACCTCAAAAGCTAATTATTGCTTCATATGCTCTTCCATGGGGAAAGTCTTTCCTTAATAAAAGAAAGGGAGTAGAATTGGGAAGTTTAGGTACACGCAAGGAAGCAAAATGCATAGTAATTGATTTTAATAAAAGTGGAAGACTTCCTTTAACTTCCTGACTGTCTTCAAAAAGCAAAATAAGGAACACTGTACTTCCTTCATCTGCCTTACCTATAGAGACCACAAGGTTTTTTTGGGGGGCAGGGCAGAGTATCACTTACTACATGCAGTTTCAGCACCCAGCAAAGGAGCACTCCTGGAGCAATTATTACAAAACCAGCTGCTAACCAGGCTCAAAGGGGCACAAGGACAGTACCTGGACCTTCACAGTTCTCAAAACTAACCTGAAAAGAAGAGTTCCATGTATATATGCAGTCTTTTTTATTCATTCAGACTCTTTGTACAAGCACTTGAGATTGTTGTTTTCCTCTTTCCCCTTCGCCTTCCCCTTTTCCCAGTTCATCCTCTAAACACCTTCACCTCACGCTTGGCTCAGGTCTTTAAATCCATGATACAACCTGCTTAGAGCTGGAACATGGGAGGGGAAATAGCCAGGCTTCACTTTAAAGAATTGCAAAAGGAGAAATTCTTATGCGTTTCAGGGAAAAACAAGGACAAAAGAGATGCCTGAGCAGGTGCTGTGCACCACTGGGTACACACAGGCAGCCTGGCTGCCAAATCATATTGTCTATGGAGAAAAAACCTGTTCCATACATACATTTCCTGTGCAGTGTCAAAGGGGGAGCATCAAGAATGTCCATTCCAAGTGATATGATCTTCTAGAAATAAATTTCAGAAGAAATAAAGGTCCTGATACAAGATAATAATGGTAGAGGTGGAAGATCAGTTAGGAGCATTCAAAATGAAAATTAAATCCCTGTCAAGGAACAGCAAAGCTAATTAGCCAGCAAGGCCCTCAATTTGAGAGAGAAAAGACCATTAGACCTGGCCTTGAAGAACTGCAGAGGCTCCCAGGAAGCTTTTGATATACATGAGTAATTACACTGCATCTAGCAGCAAGATTTAATATCCAAATATGAATTAGCACTTTAAAAATATATAATTAAACTACTGTTTTTAAACACAGCTAATGCCCTTTTATGTATAGCAAAAAAAGAGTTTTAATTAAAGAAACTCACTTTGTCAGGGAAAAAATATACTGTGAAGTTGACGCATGGGGATGTCCAGTTTTGTTAATTACAGTGTTTATGTGCAAAGCAAGCAAGGGGGGGAAATAGTTTGCTTAGACTTTGTTTTGCTTAGATATTATTGTCTACAAAGAAAATCCACAGATTGAATTTTTAATTTTTGTCCTCAACTTACAATTCTTAATGATTAGGATGACAAAATGAACAACTTTCCCTGTGTTCCCCCCAACGTGGGGCATGGTCCACTACTTGTCATCTTCTATTTGTACAAACCTCCAGCCCAGCATCCCTCGATGGCCAATAAACCACTTTAGCTCTTTCCACAAACTCTCTTATTTTGTTTTCAAGACAATTTCATTCATACTCTAAACCTTAATATTCAGCTAATTCTAATACGAAGACAGTGTTCCTACTGGAAAATAAAAGAAACTCAAAGAGAGTTCAGCCACACATGAGATACATTGAAGGATTTCCATATGTTGATCAGAAATGTTTTTCACTCTCTTACCACCTCTGCACAGGATTTGGAATTATTTTTAGCTAATTTCCAGAAAACAGGACCTCTCTATATGTAAAAAACCACCTACTATTTCAGTGGTTCGCACAGCTGCTGATGGAAATCCAACATACTTCTCAAAAGGGAGCTATCTGCAGGGATTCCCCTCCTGCTAATGGCTAGGGGGAAGTAAATGGCGCTGGTGATAATCTGTCTGCTCTAATCCTTCTCAGAGCATCATTATAGATCACAGTTTGTCTTTCAGTGAGAAAATGGTGAAGCATGAGCACCAAAGCATGCTTCAAGCTGAGCTGGGGCTCTAGTATCATGTAATTTCACAATCATTTTCCACACCAGTAGTATATTCTGCTGCTGGTCTTTTTTTACTGTGACTTTCTGAAGCAGCAACAGGCTGCTTCTTAGTGTTGTCGGGCTGCATCATGCCTTTACCATGTTGTGTGCTTTCTTGAACACAAAGCCCCCCAGGGACTTGGCTGCAGAGATTTCCTTGTGTGCTAGGGCAGGACACCTATTCTTTATACCCTTTTAGCCTTATTTTAATCCTCACAGGTTTATTAGTTTAGAGGCTTGTCAGTAAAAAATGTTAGTGAAGCTGGGCAGAGATTGTACTGGCCACCTCCTCTTTCCAGCCACTGATCACCTCCTCTGCTGTGGCCTTGCTTGTCCTTGGTGGGTGCTCCCTGCTCTGCCAAGCATGGTGATCCGTTATCTAAATTGGGGCCTCTAAAAATACTTGCATTTGAAAGCGGGTAGTTTCTGGAGCCTGTGATGAAGCACACATAACATGACTTTTTTCCAGGCTGTAATATTTTAAAAGCAACTGTAAGTATGGAAGCAAAATGACCTACTGTAGGACATCCTAACCCAAATGCCATAAACCTCAGTGCAAGGGTTTAAAGTTAAGCTGACCTGAGGCTTTTTGACGAAATGTTTTTTGTCGTGAATTGCCACTTTGCCAAAATTGTTGGGACAAATAGGTCAATAAAAAGACAAGACTTCATCAGGACTGTTTCTTGGATTCAGCCTAGAACGTCTCATCAGATTAAAAAAAACAAACCACCAAACCCAAAAGCTGCCAGCAGTCCTGTGGGTCAAGACAGTCATCAGGCTTGTAGAAGATCCAGGTTCAAACCAGTGTCCCTGCTTCAACCACCTTGCTATGGGCTACTTCAAGGCAGGTTTCTCTGCTTTTGACCTGTCTTTGTTCTGAAGTCCTTCCCTAGCACAAAACGCAGCAGTTCTGAGAGTGGCGCTTTGCTTGTGTGGGGACCAAGAGCTGACGCTGGGCTTTGTACAACCCCAACATTCCATGTAGGTATCAAGTCAGTCTCTTATTCATGAGCAGTCTTCCTTGCTAGCCCAGCAAATATTAACTGCTTTATACAAAATAGAAAAGCTCCAGTAGGAAAGAAACAAAAAACCAGCAGCCCCAGAGCTCAGGTGCTAAGCCTCATGCCACAACCCTTTCACGAGCACCTACAAATTTGTTCATAGAAGAAAGAAGCATGGAATAAAACCAGCAAACTTACACAGGTACAACAGACTCCCCCATCTTAGAGTAAGAGAGCTTTATTGTTATTTTTTGGGACATGAGACTCTGCTTACAAGATAAATAAAAAATAACATTGTATATAGAGAAGATCTAGATAAGAGAGAGGAAGAAGAAACAACAGAGATGTCCATGGAGATTTGTCTCTGCCCCACTGACACCAACTGCCAAAACTGCATGAGCACTAAGTGCTTGCACCCTGACCAGGGCAGCTTCATGCTGGGTGCCAAGACTGCTCAGAGGGAAAACAGGGCTGTTTCACCAGGCTGGCACCTTCTCTCTCCCCTGGGGTTGCCTGCACTTACACCTCAATGCCCCGTTTCCTCATTATCTTGGCTGAAAAATAAATATAGTAACACTTTCCTGACTCCTGCAAGGGCTGTTGCAAGGATGAATGAAGGGATGGAGAAGGCTATGAATGTTTCATTGTCTTACATGAGCTCTAAATATTACTAACACTGTTATTAACTGTTTAACATGCACCCAGAAACTTCCACTGAGCAAAGAATTTTCTGCCTCCTGCAGATAACATTCCTGGATGGAGGGATACAGTGCCGGAGGATCCACCTCCAGCAGTGGAGATTGCAGGCTGATAACACCAGTTTTAGTCATCTTCATAATTTTATACATTTTATAAACTTATAATCTGTTGGTTTTCAGAGAATTAAGTTGTGCCTTTCATGTTTGTTTCATCTGAAGAAAATTCACATATCATCTCAGAGCTGGCTATTCTACTAATTTTTTCAGTTTGCACAGAAGACATTATAGCTGTGATTTTTCACCAGAGTGGAAAAAAACAAAGAATGCTGTGCAGCCTACACCAAACATAACTGTAAACTCCTAAAAAAAAAAACCTAATAAAGCACAAGATTTTTACTGTGACTTCTACATTTCATTTTTAATGTGATTTAATTATATGTATATACATCGTGTTTTGATAAATAGAAAATAATTTTAGAAAATCATTTGCTCTTTTAGTGAGACTGATAAATTGATTTCCATGTCTGTGAGGATTTCAATCAATAAAACAGTATTCTCATCTAAGACTCAATAAAATTTTTAAAATATATGTGAACTTCAATTTTGTCTTGGAATACATTTACAGAACATAATTACTCTTAATGAACTGTGAAAAGGAGCTGTACTTTTTAATATATAAATTCTAAGGAGGGGGCATAAAAGGACAGCTATTCTCCTACTTCTGACTTTAAAGAACTTCTCTGGTTGTCAGCAAGATGATTGAACCATGCTTGTTCAATATTCTTTACTCTTTTACAAATAGGGTATTAAGAAACAGTTGAGAATTACCAGAAGAAAGAAGAAAGAAGCAGATGATTTGGGGTACTTAATGGGACAATTAATAACAAATCATCTAGAGATTTATTTGTATAATTTTACTTTCTATGTACATACATCAATGTTTTATTTTTAGCCTGCATTGTATTTGGTCAATCCCTTATATCCCTCTAGCCCAATTCCAAAATGGGTATATCACATGAACATATCTGTTCAATATTGACATATGCTTTTCATTTTTCCCGCTGAAATAATTTCCTAGGTGCTAGCTGTCCTTCCCACTGCCGCTGGTGAATTCAGACTTTTATAAATCACGCCATGAACTTCAAGTGTGAGTTATTCAAAGCACCTCATTTGAAAATGCTGCCCCCTCTAAAACAAATTACTGGCTTTCAAAGGCCATGAGTCTGTGAGTCCTGATTTCCACAGGCAATAAATAGGACCTAGTCCTGGTACTTGTTACAGAAAGGGGATCAGGTCTGCCTGGCAGAGCCACTGGGTCACAAACTTAGCCATGAAGTTTGGATCCCAGCATGGTATTCAACAGCATGGAGCTACAGCTTGGTTTGGCCTATTAAATGGGCAGGAGTCACTCAGATACTTAAAATCTGGGTCCAAAATATGTCCAGATTAAGCCCTTACCTAAATAAGAGCAGTCGCCCTGGCAAGTAGAACAGGTTACACGTTTCAGCATTGGCTTTGGAAATGGATGGGCAAGAGTGATTTTACTATGCAACACATAAGCCAAGTCCAAAGATGACAGAGGACCCACATTTCCAATGCCTCTTGCTCACTCCCACAAAACACAATAGTAATAATAACAACACTCCCCCTTTCTCTGCTGGCATGACATAAAATGACAATTTTGATCTAAACTGAGGTGTCTGTGGGTCCAAGATAGGAAGACGTATACATAGCCATGGATTATTCCTCATATGAACAGACTCCAAATCACTTCTGACAAAGGCAGCATACCAAACTGGCATTTGAAGTCTGAAGTTTTAATTTCACTCACGGACTGTGGTCCCCATTCTCCTCCATGGCAAGGTAATTTAGACAATTTGTAAATACAAGTAATTAGGCAAGTGTAAATAGCACCATGGGGCATTTAAGTGTGCTCTTTTCCACTAAGAACAACATAGTTAAATGAAGTTGTTAATTTTGTCATTTGTAGGAATCAAGCATTACAGATATATGCTAACACATTAATTAAATAGTCAAGATTCTGCCATCATGATTCGATTCACAGTATTTCACTTGAGAACAATCAAGATTAATCCATAGATACATGGGCATATTAAAATAGAATATTGAAATGATTATGTAAAACCCAGTCTAGAAGAAAGATATTCACTTGCCAGCTCTGCATTATCTGGATAGGCAAAAGGAGGCATTTTTCAAACATATTTATCTAGCCAAGCCACTTGGCCACAGCCAAAATTCTCTATCAATATATGGTGCAGGAGGTTTAAAGCAGCATTTGCAGGTGATATCTTCACATATTCGATCATGATAAGCTTCAATAAGGAAACTTAAATTAGATATACATGTTATTACCCTGGTTAGGAGAGGGCTACAGGATTCAGGAAGGCCATGGGCAGCCCTGGTGTGTCCAGGTGCAGGCACAGGTCAGCCTGGATGTTCACACATCCACATGCACAGTCTCTGCTTCACAGGGATGGGATGTGCTTTTTATTTCGATGGGAAGCATTGCTCCAGCTGGAAGCATAATGGCCACGCACTGGCACCCCAAAACAGCAGGGTTTACCCTGCTTCTCAGACATCCAGCGAGATGGTAGGACCAAAATCAGGTGGTTGATACCACCTGCCAATTTCAGAGAAGATCACGGTCCTGTGATTATGCATAGAAACACCATGCACAGCCCAGCACACTGGGTCCTTTGGCAATGTAGCCATGGAAAAAACTCTGGTTGGGGACCATGCGCTGTTTCAGGTAGGTGATATGTATCTGTACAACCAGGCCAGTCAAGGCAGAAGCACCTTTGGGCAAAATCAGCTGAAGAACTTTATGTGCCTAAAGGAGTTTTAAAAAACAAAAATTAGCCTTTTGTGATCTAATCAGGCTTAGGATTTGGAGCTGGACTGCTCTCCTGAATGCTGGCACCCAAATTGTGTCTATGATGCACTGGGGGGTCCATGTGTGAAATTCTATATCTTATCCCATGTCTTAGCTTTTGCTCTTCCGTGCTTTCTATTGGTTCAATAATTTGACTCTCTGACCCTGTGGCTATTGGGCTTCTGAGGTTAATTCTTCTCCTGCTGGGTGGAGGAATTGTTTATAAGCAATAAGCCTCTTATAGGAGCCCTCGGGGAACATTGTCACATCCATGATGAGAGACAGCCAACATTTTTCCAACATACTCTTCATCTGCAAGTATAACTGGACCACAAACCTGTTTTAAAGGAGAAGCTATATGTCAGACAGAGGCATAGCTTATAAAAATGGAAAGAAAAAAAAAATTAAAAGAAAAAGTGTCAGGAAGATTTTTGCCAAAGTTTTCTGTTGCAGAATTGAGAATTCTGCACTCTCCATGCAGGTTTCACCTGTAGCCTTACCAGCTGTGAAATGGTAGGAAAGGACTAGAAGTGCTACTTTTCAAGAGAAAATGTTGTGTTTGGAAATCATTGTCAAGCATGTAAAACGGAAGGTGCTACTTTAAAAATGAAGTATATTTTTCTCCTTCTCTTCTTCACACTCTCTTACTATTTCTCAGCTCTACAAAAGCTGGAAGAGAGTTGAAGTTTGTGAATGTGGGAAAAGAAAAAGCCCTTTTTCATGTTTTCATCCTTTGCTCATGGAAAAAATTATAATTTCACAGGGAAAGTATTCTTGAGAAAAGCTCTACTTTTCCAGTTCTACCTATGCATGACACAGAAAAGACAGATTAAACAAACTGTCAAAAGTTTCAGTGTCAACAGCAGAGTAAAAAATAGAAACTCATTTTATCTGACTTTGTATCTCCCTAGTATTCTTATTGCTGTCTCTTCTACAAATCAAACACCCATTTCCAAAATGTTCCCTGATGTTAACTAAAAGCAGGACCTGGCAAAGGTGAAAAAAGATCCTGCAGGGTTCAAGAGATGGATAATATTTCCTCTTTTTGAATCATCTTGAAACTGTAATTGAAGATTTCATCAAAATAATTTTTTTAAACAGTCACTGACACTTTGCAGCTGCTAAGTTGCCACAGCAAATCCAGGTTAACTTTTGCCCATGACAAATCAAACTTTTTTTGGTCTATTCCTCCAGCCAAATTCTTCAGTCACATTTCGATAGCTTCTTATTACAGACCACACAATTCTTGCCATGTCTACTCTGACTCGGGAACCAAGTTCCCTTGTATGTGCACATCATCCACATTGCCATTCCTCTAGCAGCCCTTATCAGATCAGAAAACCATACAGCTGCTTTCTTTTCCATGTCCAGCCCTTTCTATTTACTTTGCAATAATTTTCATATCCTCTGACTGTAAATGAGCTCCTGTAATCCCTAAATCCTGCTTTTGTAACAAGGGTTCATGCTGAAAAAATAACTTTGTGCTGAAATCTCAGATGCAAAAATCTCAGTTGAGAATCTCAGAAAAAAAAAGAAGAAATCCCACAAACACCCAGACAAAATGACATGAGCCTTTCAAATGGATTTGTCTACCATTATTAAACACAAACACAAAATGCTGTGATTTGTCCTTAAGGTTAAAGAGTAAATTACAGCCAGAAAGTGACAGTGTGAGATGACATGAGAAAACGTTACCAACAAGATGAGGTTAATGACCTGTCCCAGGAGCTGCTCAGCTGAGGCTCTTTGTCATTGCACTACCTCATTAAAATTAAATGCGTCCCCAAACAGAGAGCAAATACACTAAAAGTTACAGTAAGAAATGAGAATGGGGAAAAGGGGAAAAAATCTACTCACTAGATCAATGTGAGTACAGGATATCTTCTGCATACATAGGTTGGATGTGGGACCTGCTCTATATAGTAGAGGGCAAGCCAGGTTTTCTCTGCTAGCACAGTAAATAATAAAAAAAAATTCACCTTTTCCAAACATTAGACTGTGGCTCTATATACAGTTTCATGATGGATTACACATTTTAACTGCACTGCTCAAAGAGTTTTATTGCTAACCCACAATTTTCAGAGCATCTTCCTTGCTCCCAGGTAGAACAAGTTGTGATCTACTGCCATCAAGTTCTCTTAAGTTTAACAAGATGAAAGGGGTTTCCATAACTTTGACACTCCCATTATCTTATGTTTTTAATACGTTATGTGTGATTTTTTTCAATCTTCATGACAAATGAAATATTATTTAATCTTTTATTACGATTTTTCTCAATACACTGTGTCTGAAAGTTACACCACTGTGCTTTCAGGTGGCTGAAAAAAAGAACAAGGTGCCTGAAGCCGGATGTGGTAATTATAATGGGGGACAGAAATATTAACCGAGAGACCTATAAAAAGAAAGGGAGGAGCTGAGCCATGTGATAGATTCATAAACAAACACAAGAATGAAAGCTGTCCTAAAAAGGAATGGGGGAAAGCTGCATTATTCCATCACGGGCTGGAAATGGGACAGGTTGCTTCAGGAACCTTCACCAGCAAACCTGACAATACACAACTCAGAAAGCTCTGCAGTGCAAAGTAGCTTAGATGGAAAAGTCAATTATCCATTCACACAAGCTGCCTCAATGCTGGAGGAGAATTTTAATAGTTTCTTGTGGGCTTTTCTTTTTGTAACTGAGAAAAAAGCCAGAAAGCAAAA
>VYZV01032454.1:568592-599261 GCA_013401275.1 Pandion haliaetus | reverse complement strand
CCGAGGGAGGCTGCCGGCTCACGGGCGCTCGGCGCTTGATGGCACTTCGCCCCCCGCGGGGGCAGCGGGAGGGGAGCCGCCGCCAGGGCCGGGTCCCCTGCCACGGAGGGGCTGCCGGCAGCCTCCTCTCGCCCCGTGCGGGAGGGCCTGGCGGGCGCTGGGGTCCCCGAGCGGGCCCCGTGGCTCTCCGCGGCGGCTCTCGGCCCAGCTGGCTCCGGAGGCTGAAGGTGCCAGCTCCCTGCCGCGGACCGGGCTGCTGGGGGAGGCGGCTGGAGCTGGCCGGCCTGTCTGCCTCCCGCCCCCGCGGGGCAGCCCCCCGAGCTGGGAGGCCGTGGCGGTGGCAGCTCTGGCCGTCGGCGGCTCCTGAGGAGCCCCTGCCAGGACACCGCAGCTTCCGTGTTCTCCCCCCGCACCTGAAGCCGGGACCGGCTGATCTTTTCGGGCTGAAGAGGTGGCAGTTGTCAGACGTTGATGCTGTTTGCGCCTTGTGGCCCGCGAACAACAGTTTAGGCCGGGTGAGGTTGACTCATGGGGGCTGGCTATTTGCCACCGTTTGTCGAAGTCATTCCTCGGACTCCCTATCAATCAGACATTCCTTTCAAGAAAATATCATTACTTGTTTTGGCACCCTCCGGTCTTTGTTTTTATATCCTACCCAATTCTCCTCCGTTCTCAGTGTTTATTCAAGCAGTTGTGGCATGCAGGTCCTTTCTACCTTCTTGTTTACAAACCTAATGAGGAAACAGGCCGTGGTAGACAAAGACAAAAGGATTTGAAATGAGTTTTGTAAGCAGCACTCTGGTGTTACTGAGCAGTTTTCACAGAGATTAAATTCCACTTTAATTATTTTTCCAGAATTCACGGTGGGGATTCCCTCTGCTGGACCTAGCTGTCCCGCATCCCCGTGGTCATCTGGTGAGCACTGCATTTCCACTGATCCTCGGGTGAGTACCGCATCTCTGGTGATCCCCTGGCTTCAGGAGCTGAAACTAAACCCCTCTGCTATTGCTTGAGTGAGTCTTTGCAAATGAAGCCTCTCCTGATTAATATAAAAGTTGCATTCCACCGACCCTGCTTTGGAGCAGGCAACAGTTTAAACAACTTTCTTAAATGTATCACGTTCTCTGAAACCTGGCAGTCTCTGTGTTCCATTTGTAGCTGTAGTTGTGCCCTGTACCTGTTAGTTGGGAGTCCCCAGGCGGGATGCTGGTCTGCCAGGCCTCCACCTGTTTTTTTCCTAGGTGCACGGTCTTCTCGCGCACCTGCAGAATTTGTCGGCTGCAGGCTGATCCTGAGCTAGTTCGAGGTGATGTACAAATCAATCTGGAGATCAGATATTTTATCTTACACTGAATCCTGAGGGCTGGGCTTTGGCCTTATCTCTGTTCTAGGCTCTGCCTGCTAACTACGTTACCCTTAACTGGTGACGAACCTGTAGGCCATCTTTCTTCCAGAGCAGTACTACAGTTCTTTGGAAAAGTGAAAAAGACCCCTACAAGTACTTATAACCTCCTGTTCCGGGAATGAGTTGCCTCTCAATGACTGCTGGACTCATGCATACACATGCATAGATGTTGGGTTTGGAAACAAAATAACTGAGCTCGCTATGAGGCTTTTAAGTCCTTTCCCCTCCTCTTCCTGTACCTCAGCCTGCTGTTCCTCCAATTCCCCCTTCTAGAAGTACTCCAGAGGCAGAGCTAGCACATCACCCGCTGACAGTGGACTCCCACCTTTATGTAAGCCAGCCAAAACCAGCCACCAGCCAGCAAATGCTTGCAGAGTTATCTTTAAAAACAGCTATAAATAAAATTGGTTGAAAGGCTACAGTATCACTGCAAAAATATTTTCCTTTCTTGTTCTGCTGACGCACTTTGCTTATGCTACTCTAAGATTTTGGGTACAATGTGGATTTGCTTACCTTCATCACCTCTGTAGCAAGCCCACATGTAAATTACTTACATTGCACTTTCCCCTAACATGGTAAGAGCTGATTTGACAAAGACCAGACAATTGTAATGTTGGTTTAAATCCAGCCTATTTAATCCCAATTCACTGTTGAATTGCGGTGTGGGGTTTTTTTCAGTGACAAAGTAAAATTACTTTTATTTCATTCTACTCTATGCTATTAATTGCTGCTATTTCTGAAGAAGGAAATGTGTCGTGTTCAAAATAAGAAATGGTCTTTACACTGTTGAGTTTAAATACGGAATATTATTTCTCAAGTCCCAGTCCTCTGCTACATATATTAATTTAATCTCTCTTGTCACCAGCCAGCTCCAGGTAATTAGTTAGTCTGCAGTGCTACTTTTAGAAATTTGGAGTCTGTGAAATAATAGCAAGGAGTCTGTGGGAAGTAACTAAAAGGAGCAAGTCTGGTTTTGTTAGAAATAAATTTTCCATGCATGGCTACAGACCACTAAGGGAATCTGCGAGTTGAAAAGGTTGAAAATCCTCGGCTAAGGGTTTAGACATTTAAGTTAAATAAATCACAAAAGCATTCAGCACATCATTTTTGAATTACGAAGCACATGTTCTATTGGGTTGTTGTACATCATGATTGGTACCGTGGTTTAGACTCTCTCAGGAATAAATGAAAATTGTCCTGAAACAAGCTCTCTTGGGGCAACATGAAAGCATTACAATGCAGCAGAATCCAGGCAAAATACAATTATCACTTGACTGTATTAATTTAATTTTCAAAATGATCAAGTGTATTTTAAAACCCATTTCAAGATGATTTGATACTATTTTAAAATGTCAAAACAAAAATCAGCTGAAAAGCATAAATTTGGTTACTAAGCAGTTTACGGTACAATATTTACATATATAACTAGCTTTTACTATGTTGAGTAAGCCTGCTCGTTCAGTAAAACTACTCATACAAGCTAAGATGATTTCTTTGCATCTTTTAGAAAGATCAAGTCATTAGCTTCCTCTGTTATATTTACTTTTGTCCGTACAAGTATCAGCGTTGTAGAACTATAAAGCAGTGTGGGTTTTTTTTTGTTAAATGTATTTGACTTATTATAAGCAAGGACTAAACTTAAGTGTAGTTTACATGAGTAACGCATATGATATCCAAAATTTCAGTACCGTGAAAGTTTGTCAATGTGTGACAGCAACAAGATTTAGCACTATAAAAACAGGTAAAGATGTTCTGGTGTTACTAAAGGGACCTTCTAACCAGCTCCTCTGGTACTCCTTCTGTAAAGAAGCATAGCCAAACCACTTACAGCTCTGGGATTTACTGCCAGGCAAGGTCAGTGTTAGCAAAGGGATATATAGCCTCCTGAGATCTGATTAAGTACCGCTGAGGTTATTTAGGATGAGTATTGTATAGAAAAACTGTGCTCTACCCGTGGAACAGAAAACTGATGTGAGGAGCGGGCTGGGTTGCAAGGTATGTCCTGCGTAGCATTTGTATGCTTCTGAATTCTGGAAGGCCTGATCTCTGTAAATGAAACAGAGCTAGAATCTGTAGGAAATGCGTGGCTTTGATGAAAACAGATGCTTTGAAAATGTGCTCAGAGTTCAGTGAGTGTGCAAATGTGCTTGTATCTGAAATCTGAAACTCTGCAGTGCTCAAGTGGAAAGAGATGATAGCCTTTATTCAGATTTTCTCTGGCTTCTGTTAGTGACTACTCATTTAAGTCATTTTTATTAATATGTGGAAGCTGTTGCGACTGTGAAAGAGACTCTTCTGAGATCATAGTGCTCTGCCATGTACTACCTAGGCATGGTGATAATTGAATGTTAAGGCTACAAATAATACTAAATGTCCTATTTTGATGTTCAAGTTTTATGAGATGAAAGTGATTTTAATAACAATTTCATAAGATATTTATGTAACACCTTTCATTTCAACACAAAGATCCAGTTGCATATATTTTTTTCCCCCTCCTTTCCTCTGTGGCAATGGTGGCTAATCGACTTGATACCCTTCTTTGCTCTCAGTTGTGCAGCAACAGTTTTTTCGGTCCACGGTGTAAATGGGCCCTACAACAATCAGCTGATCTGTGATGGGACTGTGATGAGAATAGGCCCTTCTGTTGTGGGTCTGCTTAACTGCTTGTGGGCCACTGGGGCCAAATGCAAAGAGCTGAACAGTGAATTGATTCTCGTTTTCAGCAGAACTGAAGGGTCCAAGAATATCTTAATTTAGCACTGCTGCTGAGAAAATCCTGAGGGAAGTCACGGTCTAAGAATACTGCACACAGTCATTTCACCTCCTCATACCTGAAATGTTCCCTGGATATAATAGTGATATGTTACAATTCACTTGAGTTTTAATGACTTAGCTGGTTCATAATCCAATATAAAACAGTTAAACTGAGAAGATTCAGAATCATTTGGGGAAGAGATGCTGTTCTGTCACTCCCATACTGTTAGCATGTGACGTTAATATTAGCAGTAAACCTTAAGGTAAAGGGAGAATAATTACTGAGGGAAACTGAGGAGATAAAATAATCTCAAAGAGTTCAAAGTACAGAATTGCACTAAGTGTTTTCTGGCATTGGACAAATCTGGAGAAATTTTTCAAAGTTTATCATTTTGAATATATGAAATTGAGCAAGATTTCTGGGCCTGAATTAGTTTTTAATTCAGTGGTATACAAAGAAGTCTTTATTTTGGATTCACCAGCAGCATGATTTAGGTTAGTTTGGGGTTCCTTTGGTGGGGGTTGAGGAAGGAGAAGATGAGCTTCTGAGCACAAAAATTGAAGTATTTGCATGTTAAAGGATTTGATAAACAATAGCATTTTTAAGATTTTGTGTGGATATTTGATCAATAAAACCTCCTCTCCCCTTTAATAGTAGCTAGGAGTGGTTTTGGTTACATTTGTCACAATAGTGTCTAATAATACTGGCACTGACGTTCAGTGCGTGTCTCTTGTTCTGAAACAATAACTTTAGTTTTCCTTATTTAATTTGGCTTGCTGCTGTTGAATAGCGGTGATGCATTCAGCACTGTGGAAGAGAGAGACTCGGTCCTTAGCCCTAAAAATTTGCTGGCAAGCTTTAACCAAAAATCAGCAAGAAAGATTTACGTGGTTGGTATAAACTCGTTTTAAGAATAACAAGTGAAAATCTGTCCACATCCTGGCAATGGTGGGTTGAAGATCTGTGTCGTCCTATCTTTACCTCTCCTACTTTAGCCTTCCTTTTTCCTATACCAGTAACCCTAAATACAGATCACAAGGTAATGAAATATATTGCTATAATAAAGTATTCTGTTCTCTTTCTCTGCCCAGAAAGCTGTGCGAAAAGCTGGATGTTTTTGTGTTCAGGTTGTGTGTTTTTTCTAAAAGTGCGCTTGTTTTCCTACGTTCTGTGTTACGAAGATTCGTATTTAAGGGAGAAAGGACCTTTCAAAATTCTTAATAAAAAATAATCTGGCATCCAACAGTATTTAAATATAATAATTAACTTGTCTGCACCTTGAGTTATTCTTGATAATTCTGTATGTGAATACATACCTGAAACAAGACTGCCTAATGTCTGTTTATCTTAATCCCACAGTATTAGGTATTCTTATTGTAGAATCAAAATGTCTACATATGGAGTTAAATGAGGTAGTCAATTAGGGTAATTCCATGGGTAGACTAGTTTTATTATAAGTGAAACTGTTCCATCTGCTCAACACCCAGATAATCAGGAAGAAACTGATAAGACAAACTGCTAAGTGACTCAGGCCAAAGGTACTGCTTAATGCTGTAATTGGATGTTTGTAGTAGTATGAGCTGGTTTCTCCCCTGACTCAACCAGCTGAACTGTCTCCCTTTTGCCAGCTACTTCCTGAGTAGGAATTGATTTATGCAGAGTCATCCTTTTCCTGCCTGTCTGTATTAGCAAGTCTAGTGTGCCTGTCTTTGGGAAATGTAGCCCCACTGTGACTTCCCTCTGAAAAAAGATTCTCAAATGCAGGATAGCCAAGTTTCATTTTTCAAGAAATAATAGCAGCTGCTGGTGGGTGTAAATAAATTAAAAAAAAAAAGTGACACATACACAGAAGAAAAAGTTCATTATTTCCATCAAAAGTCCTGCCAGAGATCTTATCACTATTGAAAAAATAACCTGTGCTGCCAGAACTTAGTAGATATCATCTCCCTTGAATTGGTGTAATAATGTCACTTTATTTTTCTTTATAAAGAACGTGTTCAATGGCGTGTTTATATCCCACTCATAGATGTGATGTTTATAGTCAAAATATGCATAATTGTCAAAGTTCAGGTCTATTTCTACGTTCTTTATTAGTTATCAACCCCCTTCGGTTTACCACAGTAGCAGTTTACATAAAAGGTGATGAAGATTAGGATTTTAGGTAAGCATACGAAACAAAGAGAGAACACTTATCTGTTACTATGTGCAGCAGTCAAGTTGTGTGTAGGTGTAGCGAAACAGCTTTTGGAACCATAATATAATCTTGATAGCACTTGCGTGGAAACAGTGCTATTGTGTGTTAATGGCAATGGCATAACCGGCATGAAGTGAAACTGGTGACTAATTCAAAAAACAAACTTCCTGTCTGCAGCAAAAGCCCTTTTGTAGAAAAGTGCATTTTCTTCATTGACCCATGGCATTAAATCACATTGCAGTATTACCTCTGCTGGCAGTAGCATTCAGATACAGCAAAAAGTTACAATTTGGAGAGTTTTCACTCATTAATTTGTTTAATTCCTCCATCTCCTGACCAGGAGCAAAGAGCTTCGCTTGGCAGTCTTCTGTCAAATGGCAGCGAGGAATGAATACTTTCAACTGTGATCTTATCATATTTCGTAAGTGAGATGGGAGATTTCCAGAAGTCCTAAAGAAGCTGAAAGTGGTGTTTTCAGGTCACCAGGTTATGGTCTTTTCTTCCATGTGAGGAACCTCTGTAACAGTCTGCCTTTGGTCTCACATTGCTGAGGTGAAATTGTGGTTGTAAGTATTGGTAGTTATTAAGGTTTGGGGATTTTTCCCTAACTAATAATGAGAGAAACACATTCTCATTTAAAAAAAAATGAGAGTACATCTATGGAAGGAAATCTCCTAGAGAAAACCAGAGTTGTATTCCATTCCTTTTTCATTGTCTCTAATTCCCATGAACATTGGGGGGTGATAGGCGAATCCAACAAACCAGTGAGTCCATAGCCATTACGTACATGATGTGGAACTGGTGTGAGGAAGGGGCCTGTAGATGGGAGAGGCAAGTGAACCTGTTTCCCCTGTGTACCAGAACAAGAGAAATAAAAATACTTATTCCATTCATTAACAAGTGATTTAAACATAGTGAAAACGTTGAAAGGTTTTCATTTTTAAGGGTGTTTGTAGTCTTCAATGGACAGCATGGAATTTCCCCCTAGAATGTCATCAAAATATCTGTCTGTTGAACAGTGTTTTGTGGTACAATCTGACGAACCCTAATAGCAGGTAAGAAATTAATAGCTGCTAGTGCTTGCTTGCTTCTAGTTCACATTATCGTGATGTGTCTGTCAAGGTAAACTCTTTCCATTTCCTGACATTATTTCTCTTAACTACTTTTAAAAACAGTGTGGGCAATATATCCGCTTCTGGATTCAGATGGAGCACCTGGTGGCTTTAACATGCCCAGCTGAAAATTTCTACATCCACGGTTTGCCCTGCATCGCGCGCTGTATGATGGCTCCCTAGGCCACTTCAGTGCGGAGCGAGCCAGGCTAGCCCAGAAGCCCTTTGTCAGTTGAAGCTCAGAGAGCTGACCCTGCACTGGACTACAAGGAGGTTGTCCATAGCTTCCTTTTTTTGCCAGCTTTCTTGTAGCCTCTAGTGAAGATTCAGTTGTAAGAGGAATGAAGGACGCTGAGTCTTAAATCACAGTAGGTGTTTGCAAAGTGAATATATTTAAACCCAAAGTCTCCTTTTTTGCCACTTGATACAGTGTGCTTGAAATGTGCTGTGAACATTTATGTCAACTACAAAGGGGAGATGCGAAGTTAGGAACATTGATTGCAATAAACCAAGTTGAGTTATGGAAAAACGTCACTTATTCAACCTCCAGGGACATCTGTATAAGTTCACATCTTACCTGGCAGATCAGTGTAGGTTTGCTGACTGACTCATTGTTTCCTGTCCTGTGTTACCGTATTTTATCCTTTAGGCTCCTGAGCCAAATGGGTCAATACCGAAGGAGACTTAAAATAGACTTTCTCTGATGTCTTTTACAGCCATTGCCAAGCTGCAGTTTGTGTCTCCAGGTTTAAAAAGGATCACACAGCAATTGATGCACAGTCAAAGCTTTAAAACCAAATAAATGTACAGAATAACCATCGCGGCATTTTGCCTGCTTTTGGTTTTGTATTCGTGGTAAAAGCTGTGCAAGAGAAAGTTGCCACACAAGCATGTTTTGCTTGCTGTCTGAATCTATCCCCACATGATTTTTTTCAGGAATGATGACATTACTAGACTTGCAGAAGCTCACAAAAAATGCACCCATTTTAGGCACTTGGTCCAAACTCATAAAATATTTACAGTGTGGCCCTCCGGGAAGCTGAGCATCTCTAGGTCTCACGTAGGCAGGCAAGCCACAGATCCCTCAGCCTCACCCTGATTGAGTCCTTAAGACTGCAAGAGAGAAGAAATTAAAATAGGCAAGAGGAACTGCCTGCTCAATTGAGCTTTATTTTGTAATACACAGGCAGAACGCAAGGTCAGCAAGTCTCTGCAAGCTATGTGGCCATATGGGCAATGGCAGTTTATGAAACAACTGTGCCAGATTTGGCAGCCTTGATGATGGCCACATGGCAGGTCAGTGAAAACCATTTCAGTGCCAGTTGTATAATTTCACTCTTCAGTCATCTGAGAAGAATATATAATACGAGATTTTAGAAAGGATCATGTCATTTCAGCTCTGAAACTTGCACTGTTTTTATATAGCATATATGCTTCAGATGTAACCAGCAGAGTTCTTTTGCTCCATCTTGGGTAATTGAAGACATTCAAGTTTAAATATTGATTGTTATTCTTTATATGTGTGTAGGCTTGTATTTGCAATTTTGGGGTAAACATATCAACAAAGGAGATAAGGGGTTTCTGAGAGAAAACTAAGACCCATGTTAGGCTTGGACTGCTGTAAGTTGTTTGCAGCCTCAGTAGCCTTCAAATCTCTTAAGTCCTCTACTTTAACAAAGTGCCATGTTTTCTGATTGTTTTAAAAGGGCTGCTGCTTATAGCTTAGTTGTTTCTGGCTGGTCAAGGTTGGAGGGATCATTGTGGCTGACCACTGATTGTGTCACCAGCCAAAATACTGTTTCATCTTTCAGGCCTTCAGCAGCTGGGCCAGATTAACGTGAATGTGGGAGCAAACTGACTCTTGCAACACCTGGCCTCTGCAGATAACCCCACCCAGCTTGACTGCAGGCCAAGTCACGGCACAAACAACCTCTCTTGTATTGACAGATGACCTCATGAGAATGAACAGATAAGACAAAATGATGTTGATACTACTTGATCTGTAAGCCATGTTCGATATTGTCAGCCAGGGCAGTCAGGAATGCTGATGTGACCACAAGCCCTTGGGGAATTTGTTTGAAGGCTGGCTATCGTCACGGCCCGCCAGGACACTGACTGCTGCCTTAGGGCTTCATCCCCCGGCCGGCTCTTGGCAGGCAGACTCCTTGCCCCAGCTGGGAAACCCACTGCTCAGAGTTTTCTGTAGGCCTTTCTGCATACCAGAGTCCATAACTGCAACAATAAATAGAAAATACTATCGCTCACTGAATGTAGATGTATTTCTATTTCAGTATACTTCATTTTGTCATAAGTCGTGCCGTTAAGAAGATACCCTAGGAGTACCAGTGGCAGTTTGTCAGTGTGACTGCCTCCATTGGTGGCACTGTACTGCTTGAAGCGCACCAGTAAAACACATGCCAAACTAGTCCCGCTGTGAGAAAAATATACTGGCAAGACCAGACAAAAAATTACTTCAAACGTTGTAACCCATCACTTAACAAGGGTGAGGGACCTGCAGTAGGCTCACAGAGACAGGTCCCACGGTTCTTTGTCAAGTGGATTGTGACTTACGTGGGAATCATGTCTGAATGAAAGTAATGTGGTACCAGGACCTCATCCACAGTAAATGGGGAAAAAAACACAAGTTACTTTATTTACAAGAAGCATATTCCCCAGAATTGAATTCTATTTGTTTGTCCCACTTGTAAACAGCAAACAAGGTATCTGGTCCTAGGTTCTATTCCAATTCATCCTACTAATGCTTCTGTTCATTTTGGCCAGTTCTTGATTGCTCAGGAAGAGGTGAATTTGGAGAATCTCTTAATATCAATGAAACAGATGTGGCATTTTAGCACTGTTAGCAGAACAAAATGTCGAGATGGTCAGAGAGTTTCAGTTTTCATCTGTACTTCAGGGTTTTTTGCTTGGTTTCACCCTATTAGTGAAGCCTGCCGGCTGCTTCAGCCTATGAGCATACTCTTTGTGTAATGGTAAAGTAAAAATTAAAACTAGATACACCATTAAAGATGGCATACAAGGCACAAATTTTTGTCAGTTATTCACTGTATCAAAATCACTTAGAATTCCAATTCTGTTCTCCAGAGTGCTGGCAACCAACTTGATAGCATCAGTGAATTTTGCATTTGGACTTCTGGTGTTCAAGGCATTAATACAAACACAAACTGCATTACAAATCTTTTGAGATGTCTCCCAGCTTTATGGCAGACTATTGAGAACTACTCTGAATACAATACAATAATGTATCAACATTGTTTTCTTACTGGAAACGGGATGAGGGAAAAGCTTTTCTGCAGTCAAAAATACATCAGATCCACTGGCTCCCACTTTTAATGTATGGCCACCTCTTTGGACAAAAATGGAAACTGTGTACACTGTGGTTTGGTTGTATTTATGTCTGGATTCACAAAAGGAATTTCTTAACAGGTTATTATCTTCTAGATGCTTTCACAGACTGTTTAATGAAGTGTTGTCGGCCAGGTAAGCTGACACTGAGGTGACTGACAAATGCAAATACATATGTAAGAGCTGGGTTTGATTTCATTGTTAACTAGTGCCTG
The DNA here is from genome assembly GCA_013401275.1 of Pandion haliaetus. Taxonomy (NCBI): domain Eukaryota; kingdom Metazoa; phylum Chordata; class Aves; order Accipitriformes; family Pandionidae; genus Pandion; species Pandion haliaetus. The sequence goes on along the minus strand of VYZV01032454.1, from coordinate 588,217 downwards.
GGCATCTGTCTTTGTACAGTAAACAACACAGTTCATAGTTTACATCAGACCAAATCCTTCTGCAAATATAAACAAATACATTCATGAGAACAGGAAAGTAAACTCTGTGGGACATTCATGGCCGCAGTGATAAGTCAATTAAAAATAGTCTTTTATTGTTGATTTTTTTTAAACTAAACCACCCAGCACTGTAGTGCAGAGCATGTAAAGCAAGAACAGTTTGGGGTCTGCACAGCCTGGAGAAGCGTTTGGAGGAGGGTTTGGGATCTCATGATTGCTGGGGTCTGGAGGGAATGTGACAGTTCTCTGCATCATGAACTTGTTCTGCACTGTCATTGCTCAAAATAATGATTTTGAAGCTCCTTTTAGTCTTCCTGATTAAAGGCTCTCATATGAAAAGACCTCACCCAGGAAGGACTGCTGTGGCAGGCTGTCAAAGAAGGGGTAAAAAAAATTTTTCCATTTAGTTTCACTCTCAGTTAACTGGAAGCAGAAGTGTCAGCAGTCCTTATTCTGCGTGTGGCTGGTCCGGGCATTTCACTCCGGCTGGGGTGAGGCCCTGGCGTTTGGGGAAGGGGCTGATCCGGCTGTTCCTGGCACGGCTCGCCCAGCTGGTTGACGTGGTAAGGCTTGACAGCAGAAGGGCAAAGGCTTTCAGGGAGAGCAGTAACCGGTGTTTATCAAATGTGAGTCGTATTTGCTCTCTGCCAGATTCATACCTGGTGCAAGCGCAGCAATGTCGGTACCTGGGTGCTGCAGTTAGTACCTATAAATACCACCCCGAAAGCATGAGTCATGGCTCCTGGGTGGGACTGAAAGCTGTTTTGGGGACTCCAGGGAGCAGAGGGAAGGGGAAAGCACATAATACCTCGGACATTTTCTAAGGTGTGGTGCTGACTCAGGCTAGCTAGTTACGATTTTCCTGACCAATAAACAGAATTAACCAGTAACAACAACAACAAGAAAACTCCACAGCCTGAACAACACAAAGTGGCCACCTGCCGTACCGTGTAAGATCACTGAGCACCAAACCTAGCATCCCGTCTCGGGAGGAGGACACAGCTTGGAGCTGTAGGGATTGGGAACCACCACAGCAATGTGGTTAGCTGCTTCTGCAGTAACGAACATGGGGAGAGTATCTCAGCACACTGATAAACGTGTGCCCTGTGGCTTTGGATAGCCTTACATTTGTATGGAGATCTGCCTTGGTTCTCAGCATGTAGTTATCAAGCTCAGTCATGAAAAGATCGACATCTGTTGATAAACTGATTGCATTTAAACGAAGTCTGCTTACCACTAGCACTGATAAAAGAGCTTACTAGACGCTATTATGAAATCAGATCATCCTACAAGAGGCACTGTGCGGAGGAAGGGTTGCAGCTGCAACCATCAGCAGTGCACAAGCTGTGCTGCGTGGCGTGAGGAGAGGGTGGGTGCTTCCCCCCGCGCCTGGCCGTGCCCTGTGGTTAGTACCACAGTCGCTTTTGCCTCTGCACAGCCCGGTGCTCTCTCGATGCAAAGACCTGGCTTTGCTTTTAGCTGGATTTGTGGAGAACGGCAGAAGTTGGGGCAAATTCCTTGCATCTTCTTTGCCACTCACATGTCTGTAGAGAGCAGGCTCCACCAGGGAAGACAAAAGTGGGTTTGCTGTTTTAGTGACAAATATCACTGATCTGAATGACTAAAAAAATGCTATCCAAATGACAAATTCATTAAAAGCTAATTCTCTTCTTTTATAAGTAACACAGCCATTTATTCCCATCATCAGTAGAAATCTTGTAGAAGCTATAATTATAAGTAATTAACATTCCTCTCTTTTTTTTTTTAAACCAAATACCTAAAAAATTGTGATCTCAGAAAAACAAGCTGCGTTAGAAGGGGAGAGCTGAACGTGGAATCAAAGGAATTGTCTATTCTTTCTAATGAATATGCTCTACAGAAAGTACACCCTGGGTTTTGCTTCACTTGAAAAAGAGCAGAGACTCTGACAAGAAATATCCAGGATATTATGAACTTCACTGTTACGTAGTGAATATAAGCATTTGGACTATTTCATAGTCGTAGTTATAATACATGAGGCACTTGAGAAGTCACACGGTGAAATTTGCTGGTGATCTAAGACAGCATTACCGGCGAGTCTGTGCTTTCCTGTTCCACATTAAGAGAAGGACGGAGGCTCCAGTGCAAGGGGACTTGTCCGAAGGCAGTGTTGACTCCTGTAAGACATTTTAAGAGAAGTAGGATTATGGCTGTAAAAATTAGGTAACGCTCTCAAATTCCTTGCTCTTCTGATCACTATAGGGACAAAAGTAATTTAATTTTTTTAATGGTATAGACTGTACTTAGACTGTACCAGCAAGGGATTATTTTGAGGGAATTGATGATAATTCCTGGAGAGGGAAAAGCTGCACGCTCTGAAGCTGCCTCTGGATCCAAATGCTTTTTTCACTGATGTGACAATAAAAGCTGTACAAAGAAATGGATGAAAAGAAATGCTGCATTTTCAATGCAGATGTTTTTGTAAGCAAAATTAAAGACAACACAAAGACGAAGCATGAGAGTTTGCAATACTGGTGATCCTTAGCTTCATGGGTGAAAACAAATTTATGTCTGATCCTTTGAGCTATAAGATCCACTAAGATTTCAGTTATGGAGATCAAGTGAATGCTTATTGTAATGGTATTCCTAAGCCATAGGGTAGATAATATGGCTAAAACCCTACTATCATTTACATAGTACATTTACAACATTATATAAACCTTGTCTCGCCTTAGGAGAGCCATTGTCTTCACACTTCCCTGTCTCATTGTGTGTCCATCCTCACTCCGTTAAATCCAGTTTAGACTGGAGGGTTCTCAGGACAGAAGCATACTTTTGCAAATGCATATGTCTGTGTGCAGGTGTGGGCACGCATACATACCATACCCACCTACAGTGCTCTATGTAGCGAATTCCAGAACTCTTGGTGCTTCTTTTGCAGTAAATTGAATGCAAGGTGCTCAAACACATGCCCTGGGGATTCATGATGGGGCAGCTTGCTACCTGCAGCGTATCACCCTGTTCTGCTCTGAGAAGCTGCCACCCCTGTTCTCAGTATGTGCTGGGCTGTGAGCAGCCACGGGTCAGAAGCACCTACTGCTGCTGCCAGAGGAAGGGAAAGGGCTCTGGTGTGCAGTCACAGGCAGCAGCCTTTTAAATCGCCCTGGTATGAGTTCTTAAGAGTTCCCCTGGAGGCGAGAGGCTCTTAAAGTTTCATTTAGAAAAGATTAGCTGTCACTCTACAGCTAAATGCCCAAAGTATGTCTTTTTCACTGCAAAGGAATTCATGCTATATTTCTAAGTCCTGTCCATATTAAAGAGTCAGCTGAAGTGACCCTCAGTTAATAGTATACCGAACCTTCACCTGAAGACCAGTTTCACTTGATTTAACTTACTGTCTTGGGTTTGCATGGCAAGGTTTTGGTAGGGGGGGGCTGCAGGGGTGGCTTCTGTGAGACGCTGCTAGAAACTCCCCCCATGTCTGACAGTCAATACCAGCCGGCTCCAAGACGGACCCGCCGCTGGCCAAGGCCGAGCCCATCAGCGACGGTGGTAGCGCCTCTGGGATAATGGATTTAAGAAAGGGAAAAAAAAACCTGCGCAACTGCAGCCGGAGAGGGGAGTGAGAACATGGGAGAGCAACAGCCCTGCAGACCCCCAGGTCAGGGAAGGAGGAGGTGCTCCAGGCGCCGGAGCAGAGATTCCCCTGCAGCCCGTGGGGAAGAGCATGGTGAGGCAGGCTGTCCCCCTGCAGCCCAGGGAGGTCCACGGTGGAGCAGATCTCCACCTGCAGCCCGGGGAGGACTCCACGCCGGAGCAGGGGGATGCCCCAAGGAGGCTGTGAGCCCGTGGGAAGCCCACGCTGGAGCAGGCTCCTGGCAGGACCTGTGGCCCCGTGGAGAGAGGAGCCCAGGCTGGAGCAGGTTTTCTGGCAGGGCTTGTGACCCCGCGGGGGACCCACGCTGGAGCAGTCTGTGCCTGAAGGACTGCAGCCCGTGGAAGGGACCCACGCTGGAGCAGTTCGTGAAGAACTGCAGCCGGTGGGAAGGACCCACATCGGAGAAGTTCGTGGAGGACTGTCTCCCGTGGGAGGGACCCCACGCTGGAGCAGGGGAAGAGTGTGATGAGTCCTGCCCCTGAGGAGGATGAGGTGGCAGAAACAACATGTGATGAACTGACCCCAACCCCCATTCCCCGTCCCCCTGCGCCACTGCAGGGGAGGAGGCAGAGAATTCGGGAGTGAAGTTGAGCCTGGGAAGAAGGGAGGGATGGGGGGAAGGGGTTTTAAGATTTGGTTTTGTTTCTCATTACCCTACTCTGGTTTGACTGGTAATAAATTAAACTAATTTTCCCCAAGTTGAGTCTGTTTTGCCTGTGATGGTAGTTGGTTGAGTGATCTCTCCCTGTCCGTATCTTGACCCACGACCCTTTCGTTGTATTTTCTCTCCCCTGCCTAGCTGAGGAGGAGAGTGATAGAGCAGCTTTGGTGGGCACCTGGTGTCCCGCCAGGGTCAACCCCCCACACGCCTCGGAGCCCACACGCAGCCCATACTTGGCTGATTTGCCTCTTAGTCAGGAGGTAGCAGCAGTATAATCAATACAGTCATTACCTGGGGATTGCAGGGAGTGTTTGGGGGGTGAAGAGGGTTTCTCAAATCTTCTCCTTTGCACGTCCACAAATACGAAAGAAAAGATTGTGAAAAAGGAGTAAAAGTCATCTGGAACATTAAAAAACCCCCAATAAACTGTAGTGTTCTCTCTTTATTGTAGATGTACCACAAGTCTGCAAATAGACAGGCTGTGTTCTTACTACAGTTACTTCATTTTTAAAATAACATATTGGTAGCAAAAGTAAAATTTCAAAGTAAAGTTTAGTGTAGATAAAGACCAAACCACTGTTCCTACTCCTACTTACCATATGTAAAAAGCCATTGAATGTTACAGTATGCCAATAACTGAACTCATAGTACAATGAAATTCTGTAAATAGTATTTAAGCATTGACAGTATTTAAACAGCCTGGCGTAAGTGTACTTTTTCAGCATTAGGAAATCTATTGCTTAATTAATGTTTTATGGTAGTTTGCATATGTAAAGCACTATATAAATGCCGAGTATGATTCAGTTGTCAGTATCTGAACATAAATTACGTTTCACGCAGGGTTTGGGATAAGAAATTCCATAACATTTGGCAGAATGGCTTATGCATTCCCAGTAATTTTACATAAAATCTATTCATAGTGTCCATTGACTGAAAACAATACATGTAATTCTTTTAGTTGAACTACTTAATTCAGCAGATAACCACTGCTGCTTCATAGTTCATGGATGAGAATTTAAGAGAGCAGCTGAGGCATACATTTGAATTCAGTTAATGACAAAGGAACCACTTCAGAGGACAGAGGACACACTGTCCACTTAGCTCACAGCACAAAAGAAAAAGTTAGAGTGACCACTTTCAGTCGAATAGTAAAACAAGAGCTGGTCCTGCCCTGCCCTGAGCGCAGCCAGTCTTGTTCAGAATGAAGGCATAGAGAGGTGTGATAGGTACATCGGTGCTTGCATGGTCCTACCAAATTCAAACTGCTGATCGTGATTTTTTCTGACGTTCAAAGTGAGACAATGCTTATAGCTTCTGGTTTTGTTTTTCTTTCCTACTTTTGATGAGCTGTTAGGGCTTAATACTGCACTCTTTGTGCATGCAAAATAAAAGCAGATAAATGGCTGAGACCAGCGAGAAGCGAGTTTGCATGGTGCTGCTTAAAATACTTGAATGAGCTCTAAGTGGGCTTGAGTTAGGAGGCAATACTGTTCCTGCAGCGTCGTGCCTCTGTGCAGGACACGGCAAGCCGGGTAGCACGGCCAGCAAAGTGCTGTGCCGCTGCCAGCTGGGACGAGCTGGGGTGTCTCTGAACAGCTCTGCCTTGAGCTGCCCTGACACCCCTTACAGAACGGAGGGCAACGCTCAGGTCTGCCGTCAGCACTGATGGCGCAGAAAGGACGGCAGCCTGACTAGAGCTGGAGCTTCAGGTGCCGGCCAAAAGTACCTTCGAAATGCCTGTGAAGGGAAGAGGCAGGAAAACTGCCATGGAGGGCCGTTACGGAGCACAGCCTTAGCACAGCCATTACCAGTGAAAAAACAGGTGATTGTGGTAAAATAATTGCCTAATAGTGTCTAAAACAGATTGATCCAGAAATCTCTAACAGCAGAAAGGTTCTTTCTGCTGTTATTTTATGAAATAGTGTTAGTATTCACTCAAATAATGAAATACTTCTTTAAATTGCCTTTTCTTCTCTGTACTGAGTATCTCAAGAGACTCGGTTGCAATGCTCTGGGATGTTTGCTCATCAGAAGATGACAGTTTGAGCTCAAGGAAGAAATTATTGCAATACGCGGAGTAACAGAATGGGCTCTCCTCATCCATTGTTTTGGATAAAATCCATGAGACTTCACTCAGAGAGCTGTAAAACCAGACCCGAGAACTCCTGGTACTGGTTATTTCCTGAAGAATGTATTTTCTCTTTTGCTTTCTTGTTTTATGCTTCTTTGGGGCAGATCCCTGTAGATCTCAAAGCTACAAGGAAGTCCGGTCAGATACCACTGCTTGAGTGAAACCCCAACTCTCAGCACCAATTTGCCTGGAGAGAACTCAAAGTTAGAACCCTGTCTAGCGGAGGACCAACAGCTTAAGCTGTTTATGCTTTTCTTATAACTCCAGTTTGAGCAAGAGAGGTTTGAGACTTGTAAGACTTCTTTCCGCTATCAGTACATTTGCGGAGGTAATGAGAGTGTATTACAAACATACTATGCCTTTCCTGTATGTTTTTATTAAATACAAAATACTTTAAATGCTCCTGGTGGAGCTGAATGACTCACAGGATTGGTAATGGGATTAGATCATTGGTTCAAGACTCGTTCAGGACCTGTATCCTGTAATCTGATATATGTGGCTAAGCCCTGTTATGTCAGTAGGCTTCAGTGGAGAGATCCTGGCTTTCTCCTGCAGGTCTCGATGCAGGGGGTAGAAGAACACAGGCTAATAAGCATTGGCATTTAATCATTGGGTTTGCTCATGTTCTCGTTTCTGTTCCCAGTTTGTGTTCTCATTGCTGGGTCGCATCACTGAATAAATAGAACCTTTTAAGTAACTGCGCAGAGGAGAAAGAGAACTTTTTTGCTCCTGCAGTGCCTCTAGCCCAGCAGGAGCCCCACAGGGATTCCTGCTCTGGCCAGCAGTGTCCAGAGCTACCGAAACCCGCTCATTAGACATGGAAGAGGGGACACATCTCTGCTGAACGGTGAATTACCAGACCATGCAGGAGGGTCCTGCATCTGCCCTGCCTTACAAATCAGCCTGAGTCATGCTGATTTGTGATTAAAGACTTTGAAATTTTATCCATCCACAGTCTAGCTATGAGACCTGTGTCATGCTTGAGCTGTGGTTTTGTAGAGCTTGTCCATACTATTCTTTAATTCTAACCTAGGAATATCTTCAACATGCTAAGAGATTTTCGTGTCTCCTGTCTCTGAACGGTAGGTATAGTCATTCTCTCTCATTTTCTAATAGGATTTTTATTACTTTTGATATGGAAGGATAGCATCTTTTTCTTCTCATTTAGTGCAAGAAAGCCTTGCTATGGCCAAGAAGGAAAACTTTCAAATTGCCTGAAGCTCATAAATTTCAGAAGATAGAAGTTCATATCCACATTGGCCAGGATAAAGATATTCTAACTGTATTTTGTAAAAGCATCAGTGTTGTCACCATTTCCTTCTTTTGAAGAGTTTATGGAAGGAGAATGTAAAATGTGGGCTTCACAGTTAGTCACCACTTTCATGTCATCTTTGGAAACAACATGAGTCCTCACTTTATTTTCCTGTCCGGCTTGTAACCGCCAATATGTCCATATTCTTTCTGCTCTAGCATTATTTTTTCCCCATCACACATATTTTAAGACACCCTAAGGATTTCAAAAATATTCTAACTTATTTTAATATTAGTGTCTAGGACTCACAGTAGTTGGAGAATGCCATCAGTAGTTACAGAATGCCATCTCCCCAGTGTGGGAGGGGGACAGCACTCACTGAAGTTCTAGACACAGCCTTGGGTGGCGGCAAAATTCCTGATCCACAAACTGCCTTCTCTTCCTGGGCCAGCTACAAGAGGTTTCTGGATTTTAAGAGGCTATGGAAGGAGCCAAACACTGGAGAATTAAATTGTGTTTATCTTCAGTTAGCTATTTCATGAGATTCATGGAATCTCCTAAACCTGCCTGCAAGTGGTCTTTGGGGTGGAAAGGGAGGAGTCAAAGAGGAATGAAGCATCATTATTTCTGCTGTCACAGGAACAGTCATAGGAACAACTGAGTTTAAGGAAGTTATATATATGTGCATATATATGTACATAAAAATATATACCAGGGTATTATATATTTACAGATACAAATATTAAATATATATTTAAATATTTAAGTACATTATAGACTATATATTTCTATGTAATACATATTACATATAATTCTGTACTTAATAGAATATATATATATTCCATATTAAAAATACATATAAAAATCTGTATTCTCTATGTCTTTTGCTATTCTGTTTCTGGGAATCACAGGCATCATTCTCATCCCCTCCATTCATCAGGACTGCTGTGACCTGAACACACCACCACCACTTCTGCCCACAGCCAGGTCCATCTATCTCCTCCCACAAGTCCCTTTTTTCTTTCTCTCCTAGGTTTTCTGTTCCTGATAAAATTGTTATTCTAGTTTCCAGCTCTTCCTAAATGACTTGCAGAAGGCAGTGACAGGTTGCAATTTTAAATCCACTTAGCTATTTTTTTCGTGAATAATCCTGTTTGACAGGCTTTTCTCCCCTCCCTCCTCATCGTTAAGCACGGGTGCAGTTCAGGCTGAGCGAAGAGCAGGCTAATTGTTTTGGTTAGGGACACAAATGAGAGAGGGAGAGAGAGACAGAGAGATTTTCAGCTACTGTAGCCAAAGCAGAAACAACAGAACCGGTGTCCAAAATCTAGCTGAAAAGGAGTTTGATTTGTTACATACCATGAACATCCATTAATTCGTGTTTGGACTGACATTTGAATATTGTTTCACTACTGGTAAAACAGAATACAGATGCCTTTCAACTGTTTATGTTCAAGGCCCAGCAATTAGAACAAATGCAGATAAAATCACTTGCTCTGTGCAAAGTCCTAACTTTATTCATATAGTTCTTACCAATGATCTATTAAAGACTGTGAATATATTTCTTGTTAATGCTTATGTTAATGCTTTCCCATAGCATAAATTATGCAATCTAACCAGCTTAAATTTTATTCCTTCCTATAAGTGAGTAAAAGGCTGACCTAGGATGAGCGGTTAGAAAACGAGCACAGATCTCCATCTAACCTACCCTACCGCAACCTGTGCTGTGCAGAGAGGTGGGGGGCGAAGCGCTGGCTCCAGGGCTCTGCCCACCCCTCTCCAGCTGGACTTGCTCAGCACTTTGCTCAAGAGCACAACTAGCCTGTCCATGCAAGCGTCCCCGTTTATCTCACAAAAAAGCTTTCTGCGGCTTAGTTAACAGGGCACGTCGGAGGCACGCCGGGAGAGAGGGAGGAACTCGTGGCAGTGGAGAGGCAGGAGGCAGGCAGCACACTCAGCCCCCTCGCTGTGCGGCTGCTGCCTTGTGACCTGGTGCCACTGCGTGCCAAAAGCGATGGCACGGGATCCGGGACAGGGAAACCTTCCCTGCCACATAAGGTATACCAGGACGTTACCGGGCCAATGCAAGCATGTGCTCACTAGGTATTTGTGTGGGCTGTGGATCTGATACAGGTCTCTCTGCATTTCTGTTGATGTTGTAGGTGGCTGCAGTATATAGTATAGAAGTAGTATATATGTAGTGTATAGAAAACACGTTACACTGAATGGAAAGAAAAGGTGCCTAGATAAACCTAGTCTGTATGTGCAGAGCATTATTCCATATGTGCTTACCGAGATACGTGCACTATGTTAGGTAGCAACCAGCCATCAAATGATGAATAGGCAGCAGTGGAGGATGACCAAAGGAACTACAACCCACCCACAGCGTGCCATCTATCACTGCAGAACTGAAGCATACATCTTTGCTAACTTGGTGAAGACAGACCCAAGCTTACTCTGGCTGTGCTCTAAGCTGGTAGGGTACATCCAATCCAGAAGCCAAGCTATTTGCATCAGAGGTGTTGCACCAAAACAATGCCCCTTTCTCAGCATGGCGCAAGCACAGCCATGTGGCTGCTCCACTTGCTCACTGGAGCTAGGTCAGATCTAGCCACGGGCAACGTAAATATGAGTCTGTGGGTGCACAACTCTGCAGACATGAATTTACACTTTTTACACACTTACAGAAGATGCTTGCATTAGAAACCAGATTGCCAGAGTCCCTCACTACTCAACCGATGGCGAGAAAGAACGAGCTTCAGGCAGATGGAGCTCGGGCTAGATGTATGATATCTCAGACGGAATTGCTCTCTGGGGTGCCAAAACTTAACAGGGATGAACCTAGGTATTTGTATTTGATAACATTACAGGAGTAAGCTACTTCAGTAAAACCTCACTTTTCCACTCGGAATTTATCCATGTATTCTTTTTTCAATGTTGATTCGCAATAAAGTTGGGCTTCTCAAGGACAAAGCCAAGTCCATTAGCATACATGCACCTCTTTCTTCCTCAGACTTTGCTCTCTGTTTCTCTCTCACTCCTTTTCACTTCTGTGGGTTGGGCAGGCCTTAAAGATACCGAAGTAAGTCCGTGGCCCAGCAGACATGTGTCTTCCACAGGCTTGTACTGTCCAAAGTCTCTGAAAGTCCTGTTTGCTCAGGTGTTTGAGGACGCTTTGGGGAGCAGTGGGTACAGAGGGATGCGAGACCGGCAGTTTGCAAAATTCAGATGCAGAACATGCTGGCGGAGGGGCAGCCTGACAAGGGTTAATGACAACAGCAGCTCGGCGGGTGCTCTCCTACCCTATGACAGCTAATGTCTTCGCTTGAGGGTTGAAATGTGGGGTTCTCTGCAGATCCTGGTCAAAGCAGAGTCCTGTTGTGCTGTTACTGTGCAAACACGGCGCTGTCAGGCTGATTTCACTGAAGCCCATATGCAGTCAGGCCTTGTGTGCCCGTACGTTGAGATGCATTTATTCTGTCTGGCCACACTCCAGTTTTGGTTATCTAGTAACGGTTGGTGGCTCTCGATCTCCACCGCATTTGCCCTGGGCATTTCTCGCCTCCCGGCGCAGGCTGTGGCCGTGGGGAAGGGATGCCCGTGGGATACCCCCGCCCCGGGATGCTCGTGGCACCCCAAGGGTCAGGACCACTCGGCACAGGCACACCTGCCCATGTGTCAGCTTCACCGAAAGAGGTGGCAGGGATGGCCCTTGGTGCGAGAGCTCTATGAACCCCAAAACATGTGTAAGGCAAGATAACACTGATGCAGTGGAGAACCATTATTTGGGCTGTGACTTTTTTCTTGACGTTTACTCCCTGAATTGTGCTCGCATCCTTCAAAAGGCACTGCCAAGTGCTTGTTATTTTTATTGCAGACAGCCTCCATTGTGCCAAAGTCCTATACAAGCCAAATGATTTTAGTCTTTTCCACTTAGTGTTTTTTGACAGGAATTTTGAATAGATTGGAATTAATACGATGAACACTGTGTATTAACAACCGTTAGCTTTAGCCTACCTAAATGATCAATTGTATGTATTTGCACTGTTGCACCCCTTCATGTTGAAGCGGTCTGGGAAAATTAATTTATTTTACTTCTTATTGATTAGTTTAAAAGGTTTTTGCTTACACTGTGCTCGGAAGAGATACAAACCTAGTTATTTTGAAAAACTAATGGAATTTTTCAAATTGTAACGGACACATCTATTGCCATCATGTTTAAGGAGTACTTGCCTCACATCAAATTGTCCAAGTAGTCAACACATACAGCACATGCATTCTGATATGTTTATTATTCTAGAGGAGAGAGGGAAATAAAAAGTAACCTCCTGTTGCCTTTTAATTGCTCATTTCCTGCTTAAGACAGCAAATGCCATTTTGCTGCTATAGGATAGATAAACGGGTGGGACTTCTTTGCACTCCATTAAGAAGGCGGTGCTTTGATTAACTATTACAGAAGCAAACTGAAAAATAATTATTAGGAAAATAAGCTACGGGTAGTATTATTTTCTTAAGCAGGTCATAAATGCAGATGGTTTCCTCCAAATGCACATTGGTGCCAAAATCATGTAACATGGTGCTAATTGATTCGATTCTTGCGTGCTGCCTGCTGAGTAGATGGGTTTATACTTGTGCTTCAGACCGGAGGCTTGGTAACTAAGTGGATAAAAGCTCTGGCCTTTCACCTCAGGTGCAGCTTTGGTTTAACAGCAATGTGGGGCTTGTCTTTCTCAACAGTTCTGACTCTTTATGTGTGGAAGTTGATTCCTGACTTGTTATTTACATTTCCTCTCTACTTAATTCCCTTTAAAAATTTTGTTTCTCTACAGTTTCCATGGACTTGTTAAATGCCTGAGATTTGATGAAGGGCAAAACATCAAGTCCAGACTCGGTGAGATTTCAGCTCCAGGACGGTGCAAATATCGCACAGAAAAACCAGTGATGTGGCACAGCTGGGAGAGCGCGGTCCCCTCCCCGGGGCGGGCGAAGGCTGGGAGCAGCGGCAGCAGAACTACCACGAATCCCAGCGGTACCCGAGCTCTGCTCTTGAAGATGCTGTCGTGGTGCTTGGCGAACCAGCACCCCGGAGTACCCAGCCCTGTAAATTCATCTGCTGGGCATGGATCTGAGCATTTACCGCCGGGTGAAGTGGGGAGGGGGTGTCTGCGGTGTGTGGTCCCTGAGTGATGGAGCCCCAGGGGCCGGACGAAGGCAGGGGAGCCCCACTGCTGCCCGGGAATGGGCCAGGAATGCGGCCCCACTTTCCCACCTGGGAGAAGAGCAGACATCAGCGTCTGTATCAGCGAGAAGAAACCTATCTGAAAATTTCCCTATCAAAGGTGAAACTCACCTTTGAACAACAAAGCCACCCCTTCCAGGGGAGGGAAAAGCAAAGAAACCCAATTTTCACTGACCTGCTACGTGTAGATATCTATGCGAAGCTGCAGCTGTAGAACTGCTGTGGTGCAACAGTTCTCAGAGAATGAAGGTCTTTGGCTCCGTTCGGCTCCTTCTTTGCACGGAGGTGGGCAGCTGTCAGGAGGAGGCATTAGCGAGTGCTAGCAGAGCAGTACCAACCAGCTTTTCTTACAACTCTAGCCATGTTTCGCCTGGGGACAAATGAACATTTTTAGCTCCCCACGTGCTGTTTGTGGATTAAGTCACAGAAAAAAAATAAGCAGGGCTCTTAAAACTAATTAACAGCTACCATTTATAAAAGTTCTTTGGGTATTAATAAAAACTGCTGCTCCACTGATCTCAGTGTGGCAGCATTTTCACGTTATCAAGGCAGAGAACGAAGCGAGTGGGAGTCAGGCACGGGGAGCTTAATCAGTCACTGTGGGCTGAATGCAGTCCTCAGCACAGTGCTGGATCTCACGCTTAATAAATAATTGTGACAGATGTTGAGAAATCTGAAAGCTCGTATTTTAATGTGGTGCTAAATTCACGTAGACATGTCTACAGAATAAAAAAATGAGAGTGCACTGACTGAGCCAGTCTAAATGTACTGAAATTTCATCATTAAGTCTCTATTTAAGCACCTTTGAGTTAATGCTTTTGGGGTAAGAAGTCAGAGACGTGTGTGTTTGGTGCTTGTGCAGGCACTGGGACATGGTGCGGTTCCACGGGGAGCTGATGGGGTGATGTGGCAAGAAGCCACCGGTACTGAGCTGCTCTGAGTCCCGGGGGAAACACAGTGCTTGAAACACCTCCAGCCTAACTGAACTGCTCTTTGTCTTTTTTCTCTGCCATTATAGTATCTATGTGCGTGCCAAGCTTTGTGCTTAAGCAAGGTATATAGGAAAAAACCAGACCCATCAGCTGTTTACATGATGGCTTTTCTGTGATTGCTTGTCCCAGCAGAATACTCAGACTGAAATGTCCCCTGGCCCTGCAGGTAACAGGTCTCTTCTGGTGGGAGTGCTCAGGAGAGAAGGGCAGGTTATTTTTGTCACCTACCCCAAGCAGCCGATGTGCTTAAAGTGGGGCACTGTCCCTAGCCAGCATCCCTCACCTCCCATGGGGAAGATAATTAGAAAAGCCATTATTTAAATTGTTTGGAGACCTTCCAGCTCAAATACCTACCACCGGAGAAGAGTGAAGGTGAAAGAAGGTTTCCAGAAAACAAACTTACACACTTCACATATCCAAGGGATGAAGAAGGGGGTTGCCTGATGACTGATGCTTGAGGAGCCTGATTCATGTAAGCTGCATGAACTGGAGTCAGCGCGGTTACTTTAACCTCAGCCTGCGAAGGGCTGGGTGACAATAAATTTCAGACTTTGATTTGGCTATGGGAATAAGCCAGAAATATAGATACAGCCACAGACCGTACTTAATTTCATATTTCTAGCGTTAGCACTGCAGTCAGCACATTAGCAATCTACCCTTGAGAAGGGTTTGGTTTTGTACTGTCTTTGCATTTCTGGGATTGCTCAATCACGTGGAGCTAAATTTTATTTTACTGAAAAAGACTCTCATTAACTTCAGTGAATGGCTCACAAATCCAGCCCAGCTTTACTTTGGTTTTCTTGCATGGGAGCAAATTCTGTGCTGATCAGCCCCTGTTCGGTCACAAATTCTTAAGGGGCTGCACAGCAAGTCCATATACAACTAGATACAGTGATTTTGGCCAAAATCAAATCAGTCTCTAGAGAGGGCAGCTGAGAGCCTGTGCAGAAGACCATTTAAAATTCCTAGTACCATCTTAACAAAAAAGCGTCAAATGTTCCTTGAAATCTTAAATAGTCCTTTACCCCTGTCAGATAGTCATGGGAATTTACTTTTTTTTCCCCTGTGTTTTCAGCCTTTTTCCTGTGGACCCGGGCTGGCACAGAACTGGAAAGGAGAAGGATCTCCGAGGTGGATTGAGGAACTACTGCCACTTGCCATGCAGTGGATGAGCCAGCCCCGTCCTTCCCTCCCGAAGGCCTTTTGGCTTGTTTCTTCAGAGTGCCCTGGAAATGAGGATCACTCATGCAGGGTATTAAAGGTATGAGAATACTTAAAACCTTATAAACATTTTATTCAAATGTACGGGTCATTTTAGTGGTTTGTTAGCGTCAAGCTAAACTCCACCTGTGTATTGTGTTTGAAGGTCTATTGCAAAGCCTCTGTGCTAACACTAATCCCCTCAGGACCCCTCCTTAGCAGACGGGTCTGCTGACCACTCAGAACAAAGTTAAGCGAATTGCCCTAATCAGGGTTATCTAGTGAAGGGAGCAGGAAGGCCAAACGGGGTTTTACATCTGCAAACAAAAGCCTCCCCCAGCCCGGAGGGTCTGAAGCTGGGAAGGTCCCCTCTGACACATGCAGCCGTAATTCCAGCCGCTGCTTTCTCGCAGGCTGGAACAATGAGAACATTGAGGCTCAACAACCCGTCGGGAGATTTCAAGCACGATTTGCTACTCCTGTTTACAGTCTCGTCTATCTTAAAGTCAGTTCTCTTAGCCAAACAAGGTGACAAAAAAAGTCAGATTAACAAACAGGTTTAGCCTTCTGGTAGGGGTATGGAAGCAGTCTGTCAAACAGAAAAAAGATGTTGAACTTTCAAACTGGAGAACATCCAAAGAGGTGAACCCACATCTGTTTACCTTCATAAGCGTCCCATTTATAGGTATGTGCTTGAAACTTTCCAACCACTAAGGCAAGATCACGGTTGAGAGTAGCCAAAGCTAAGGGATGGACACAGTTGCAGATCATGGATCTGACAAGGGGATTTAGGAGAGGCTCCCCTTTCCCGTCATGCAAATGAA
Source organism: Pandion haliaetus (assembly GCA_013401275.1). Classification (NCBI taxonomy): domain Eukaryota; kingdom Metazoa; phylum Chordata; class Aves; order Accipitriformes; family Pandionidae; genus Pandion; species Pandion haliaetus. The sequence continues at coordinate 572,221 of VYZV01032454.1, read as the reverse complement.
TGCTCACGTAAGGATGCGACACACACAGAGCTTTGTCTCACTCACACGAGCACTGCCACCGCTTTTCATGCATGCCTTGGTCTGCGCTATAAAAACCAGTGAGTTTGACAGGAATTGGTCATTTTGGCCCAGGTCCAACAATATCCCAACAATGAGGACAAAGCAAGAAGAATTCAAGGACTTGGTCAGCAGCTGGTGGAAACCATTGCAACTCCACTGCCTTTCACTGAGTTACCCCAAATTACAAATACTGAGTCCTGGGAGAGTTTTAAGCACTGGGGATTATGGCCTAGTACCACCTTATCGATACGTCTGCCGCTGTTCTATTTTTAACCCAATAACAGATAAGGATTTGGTGTCGGTTGTGGTGTGGGATCAAAATTCCTTCTGAAGCAAGTGAGCAACCACCAGCTTTAAAATCAATTCTTCTTCTTTATCACCCCCACACCAGGCAAGCCTGCAACCCTATCTCCGAACCCCTCGTGAACCAGAACCTCTCTCCCAGCAGGTCTAGCTGTTGGTCACAGCCACCAGGTACATGAATAAATGGTGTATTTTTTTACCTGAGCTGTTAGTTGGAGGATTTATGTAAGTATAGGAGAGAGGATTTTCAGCTGCTATGAGAGCAGAGTTGGCTGCAGACTTTGCTGGAGGCAGAGTGCAGCACTGCCCAGCTCCCTCATCCGGTGGCACAAATCCCGTGTAACCACAAAACATAAATCCCGTAATAATTGTATATCCAGAGTTGAAGTCCAACACTCCAGCTCGCTGCCTGCAGCTGTGTTCGTGTCGTGTTTGCTGGCCCGGGGAGCACCGTGACCTGCACCCAGCTAAGCCCTGCGCACGCTGTTAGCCAGCAGAGACCAGCTTGAAGCCCGGGCTGGAGAGGAAGGAAGAGCAATCCCTCTTCATCCTCCTCTTCCACACATGTCACTGCGGGTCACCAGCCGGGGGGGGGGTTGCAAGCACTGCCCTCCAGGTCTGACCCTCCCTCCCTGCTTCTCAAACCAATAAATATCTGCCCGGCTGCTGCACTCAGCAGTTTTAAACCTACCGTTTGGAGTTGCTGTGCATTAAGAAGGGGGGTTGTCATTTGAATGGGAGCCAAGTTTGGCTAGGGTGCCCTGTACAGCGCAAACAGCCACAGAGAGCCGGAACCCCAAACAATACAGGTCCCTGCAGGGCTGAAGCCAGGGAAGACCTCGGCCTCGTGGCGTTGGTGGGGCAGAGCGGGGAACGCCGCGGTGCTGAGCCCGGCACAGGCAGCTCCCTCGAGCAGGGCCGGAGCAGCCAGCACGCGGAGAAGGGCTCAGCTGAGGTCGGGACCAGCTGCCCGCCCTCACCGGTTTGCACTGTCTTCTCTCCCTTTTTCCCCCCTCAAAAGCACCGACACGTGCTCACGCTTCGCTCTTCAGCGCAGTGGGAGCAGCCGCTGCCGCTTTCTGTGCTAGCCCGGAGATCGGAGCTGCCACCCAGGACGTGGGAGACCCCGACGAAAACCTCTTTTCTACCCAAAGAGAAGCGAGGGTTCACATCCCCCTGAAGGAGCGGCCCAAGCGGGCAGGGGGCTGCGGGCAGGGCTGCGGGGCAGTGCCGGGGGGAGCGGGCTATGGCGTCGGGTGGTACGGATGCAGGAGGGAGCAGGCCTGTCGCCAAGCGGGTCGGAGGCACAGCCTCCCTCCTTGTCCCCGGAGCACACCGGGAGGACGGCTGCGTGCCACCGGCACGGAGGGAGCAGCACCCCGGGAGCAGAGGACGGCTGGAGAGCCGGAGGGGCCAGTGCCATGGGCACACGGTGGGAAGGCAGCGGCGGCGGCACAGCCTTGCTCGGTTGGGAGCTGCTCCGCCGAGGTGCGGGAGAGCTGGGCTCTGCTTTGCTCCTCCTGGGGAAAGGAACTAGTGCTGCTGCTTCACGGCTACTGCCGCGCTGACATTGCCCAACTCCTGGCCCGAGCGTGGCTACGTGCACAGCCGGCTCCAGGCACAGCGTCTGCTGAGCCTCTGCTCCTGTGGCAGGTCAAACTCAATAGCACCTTCTCCTCCGGGTCCCAAACCGGCTTAGTGTGAAGAGCAACGTGCTTGTGTTCACCTTGATGAGCAATAATTGTAACTGCATGCTTCATCGCAAGTCGTTTCAGTTTTCTACCCAAAAGCACCACAGAACTGCTGGAGAGAGGCGTTGGGCTAAAAATCGCACGCAATGTGACCTGTACCTTGTTTTCTCATATCCTTCCCGCATCACCCTTTCTCCCGTGCTCTTCTCCCCAGCTGCCGGGCCCCACGGAGCGGGGCAGAGCGGGACGGGCAGCACGGGACGGGCGGGACAGATGGACGGACGGATGCCAGCACAGAGCCCGGCTGCGGGGCTGCCCGGGATGGGCAACCTCAGGGGGCCAAAATGCTGCAAACGGCAACACGTGAAGAAAAATACACTGCTTTTAACCACCAACCTGGGCACAAAGGAAACCTCACACCTACTGCTGTACGTAAAATATCTCCAAGGCAACAGTGCACAGTGGAAGAAGCTGCGTTATATTCAGCGATGCTGGTTGAATGGGCTCTCGATGATGGGGGTAACTGGCAGGATGCTCTCTGGCGGGTCAGCGCTAACAGCCTACGTGTAGTCTGCTGAGTATTTTCAGCACTGCAATGCTATGCGTGTGTTTGTGTTTATTTTGTACACCTCTGCCCTTCTCAAATTTAGGTTGGGTGTGGAATTGTTTTTAGATTCAGTTATATTTAAAAATGGGAACAACAGGACCCCACAAAACCACCTGCTGCTCTTCATTCAGGGCTGGAAGTTAGCGAATCAAAGATGAAGGTCCAGTTTTAAACAATATTCAACATTCTTTGAACTAAAGAGCTTAATCTGTTTAGTATAACCGAAAGATAATTACAGTAATTTGATTACAGCTTATGAACACTGACAAGGAGAACAAAAATGTGGTTGTTTTAGGTCTCTAGCCTAGCAGACGGATGTGTTTTAAGATCCAGTGACTGCAGGCTGAGGCTCTGTAACGGCAGAGCGGGGCAAATGCGAAGAGCCTGGACAACCACAGCTGGGACCAGTTTCCTGAAGACTAGAAGGAGCCTCCTACCCCAAGTAGGCTTTCTAACACGAGATAGTTTGTTCCCTACATGAGGTGCTGCAGGCGGGCAGGAACGCGGCTGGGGGAGCGCTGCGGTTTATAGTACGGAGAAGGTCATGTTGGCAAACTACAGTGATTTCTCCTGGGTTTGGATTCCCTGAATGCAGATCGTTAAGTCTGCAGCAGGTAGAGCCTGTGAAATGCAAACCAGAATACCTGAGGTATCATAGGAAAAAGGAACCACGGGCTTACTGAAAATTACGGAACGCGGTGCCATACGCGATTTGTTGTCGCGATAAGCCGTGTAACAGCTCGCACCGTGCGGGGGGCGGCTGGCGTGGGCCGGCCTGGCTGCGTCTCACGCAGGGTGTAATGAATCCGCCCTCGCTCGGGAGCGGTTTTAGTGTCACCGCAGAGAAAACGCGGTTTGAACCGGCAACAAATCCTCGACGTACTGAGCAACCGGTGGAAAAGCCTTCTCCCGCTGAAATCCAAGGAGGTGAAAAGGCTTCACCCCCTCACCCCCCCGCCCCCAGACCC
>VYZV01032454.1:537412-567758 GCA_013401275.1 Pandion haliaetus | reverse complement strand
CGGGCCTCTCCGAAGGCCAGCGAGGAACGTAGGAAGTCTGGGGGCTTTTTCTTAACGCTGTCGAGGCGGTGACGCTTAACACGTCCCCGCTGAGCGTCCTGTACTACGCGTCAGAAAGCTAGCAGGGGGAAGAGCGGTTTTTTGTGTCTTTTACTCCCCTTCAGTGCTACAGTGACCAAAATGACTGCAAGGCTCGTTGACCTCAGCGGCCTGTGGATGAAGTAACAAGCGAGCCTTTGCCCTGCTGATGGATCTGAGGCTGCAGGCGTCGTGGCCCGCGTCCTTACCCGGGGACAACCCCCGCAGGGTTTTTCTGCCAGGGTTTCCCGCCTACAGGGAGAGGGAAATGAAAACCAGCCCTCTCTCAGAAGGGCGGAGATCCTAGTGCCCGTTTATTCCTGGTCCTGTGCTGCAACTGCCACCACGGTCTCAAGTAACGCTAATTGTCGCGGCAGGTCCTGCGTCGTGCCCTTTCCTCGCTGGCAGGGGACATCTGCGACGCTGCGGTCACCAGCCAGCCCTGGGCCGTCACCTCCCGGGCTGGGAGGGAGCGGAGCGAGAAAGCCGACGGACGCCGCGTCCCGGGGCGGCAGCTGAGCATCGCTGCGGTCATTGCCCCTCACAGGTACAAATGGCTGGCTGGTGGCTGGGCACAGGTCAGCCTGTCACTTCCCACCGGTGGTGACAGCTTTAGGGTTGGCGCAGTGACCTGGTCACAGCCCAGTTCTCTGCTTGCAGTTTCATTAATCGAGAATCACCAGGAGGGGGTTTAGGACAAAGGCACCGAGAATAAAATGTCTTTCATGTAAAAGGAAAGCAAAAACCCAAGCACAGCCCCTTTGCTTCCAGTCTGGTTTCCAATTAATTGCAGTGGTGTAACACATCGGCTCAGTTCTGTTCAGTTGTTTCCAAGGGGGTCTTTAGCTCAGCGTTCATCTACTTCCTAAAGTCTTTTAGAAAATGTGTTCTTTAAGGCTTCTTAAATAAACCTGCACGCAAGGCGCCCGCCGATGTTTGCTTGGTGTGAGGAGGGGTGACGTTTCAGCCCAAGAACAGACCAGATCACTCAGCTCCTCCCAGCGCAGCCTGGGCTTTCTGAAATACAGAGGGGCCTGAGGAGCTGCTGTGCCCACGCGTGCCGGCACCCGTCCCTGCCCTAGCCTTGTGTGGGGCCGCCGACTGCCCTCCGGAGCGGGTTTCGGCTTCCGCGGTGCGAGGCGGAGGGCTCTGCGTAATCGGTGCTGAGGGATTATGTTAATTTTCTGGCAAACGCTCTGTAGAGCTGGATTAATTGGTGTGAGCAGCACTGTGCGGCTGAGGCTCCCACGGGGCATCCAATGGGACCCGGTGAGGTGCCCGCCGGCCACCTCGGCAGCCTCTCCTGGGGGAGTGGGGCTGGGGCGAGGGGCAGCAGAGCGGGCAGGGTGCGGGCAGGGCTGGGCAGGATGGCTCGCCTCCTGCGGGGTGTGCAGGGCCATGGGGACACGGCAGCCGGCAGGGTCAGCGCCACGCAGCCGGCAGCACATCGCCGAACCCCCAGACCTGGGACCAGGACCTGGGACCTCCTTGCAAATGCAAAGGGTCTCGTGGACCTGCCTGCACGGCATCTCCCCGCACAGCCCACGCGCTGCCCACGTGGAGGCGGGCAGACCTCCAGACCTGCCCCTGCGCGGGGTGCCGAGCTCATCTCCCCCATCACTGCTGCGCTGCGTTGCCAGCTTACCCGTGAGCACTGTCCTTTCTGTCACATGTCTTTCTAGGATGTGACAAGCCACAGTTCGGGTGTTCGGTGTTCTTTATCTCATCTTCTTCCACCCCACCGCACCACGTTTGCAGCTTTCTCAAAGCCCGGCCACATGCTGCTTTGCCGTGGCTCTTTGCCAAACGTTACTCACCACACGGTACAAGACATATATTTAGCCAGTGCAGAGACAATATCACCAAATTAAAATTAGGCATAAATGAGCCTGCAGCTATTGCTAACAGCACCTGAGCGTACCAGAGGGGCCGTGGCCGTGTGTCGCCATGGGCCGGGCAGCGTTGGGTGCGTTACCCATCACCACGGACCAGTGCAATGCCAGTGCCAAAGCCACCTCTGCCCTTGCACATCTCGGCTCGCGCTGAGCCTTCCTGGGTGCCGAGACCGCGTCTCTGCCCAGTGCTGGCCCTGAAGGGGCTCTGCATGGCAGCCCATCGGCGAATGTAACCCCGACCTTCTGTGTCCTCCCTCCCGCTCCTGGCCGGCTCCCTGAGCCCAGCCGAGTTGCGGGTGCCGCCTGCACGCCCTGCGCCGAGCAGTAACCGTGGAGATGCCTGCAGCTCCAGGGTCTGTCCTCTGGTGGATCTGTGGAGGAAGAGAAAGGCTGCTTTGCAGAAAAGCAGATTATTGTTTGCAGTTGTCCCCTTCTTGCTTTCCATGCATGTGGCTGAAAATCCGCGCTGGTGCTTGGCTAACCCTGGGTCTGCAGGAGCCAGGCTGCTCTGCCCAGCACGAACCCGATGGTGTCCGGCAACCCAGGATGGGGACTGTTAGCCGGCCTGTGCCGGTGACAAACTCACCTCTGCTATGTCCTGTCCTTCAGACCCTCCTCGCCCCCTCCGAGGCAGCTCTGCCCAGCCCCTGTCCCTTGCAGCGCTTCCACCAGCAGCGAGTGGATGTCGGCAGCGGGGGGGAAAACACGAGGCGTCTCGGGGCCGCTCAGGGAGGAGAAACAGCCAAGTCCAGCGGTAACTTGTTCACGGGCACTGCGTGTGTTTGTGGTTTCCGTAATGGGGGTGAATCTCTTAAAACAGGCTTCACAGCAAGTACCTCTGTTGGGAAAGAGTTTTGTTAGGGGCTTTCAACATCCCTACCTGCACTGCCCCATTCGAAGGCACTTTGATGAGGTAGCTTGGCTTGGGGATTGTATCCAGCTCTCCAGTACCACAATGCCTAAACCTGTGATATCTAACTACAGCGGATCTAGGAGAATAAACATGTATATGCTTTACTAAACACAGCTAAAATCTGGGTCAGGATGAGACCAGTTCCATATAGCAGTGAAAGATGATGTCATTCCCTGTCCATCCTTTGGTGAAGAGATAATGCTTCCTTAAACTGCCCAGCATGGTACCTGACCTGCTCCTGATATTTCTGTGAAGTACGAGAGTACAAGTGGCACTTGAAAAATACATGTTGTTCTCACAAATCACACATTGCAAAGAGATAGATCAGCAAGCTTTGCAAGACATGGGCCCATTACAAACAACAACCCAGCTGGTGCCAAGTAGCTTGTGTGTGGTGGGCAGAGCCGCCCAGACACTTGCAGTGCCTAAGAAGCTGGGATCCAACTAATGCATTACTATACCTAAAGGGAATAAAAAACCTTCAGCGCGAAACGACGTTTCTAGTGTATTTCTAAATTGACCTGTGATACATTATTTAGGAGCTCACATTATAAGACCGTCATTCTTTTAGTGGGATTAGGACACTCTTAAGCTCAAGAGGAGAAACACATCATCTTTCCAAAAATAAAACACTTCATGTTTTAATGCAACTTCTTGTTACTGACACATTTAAACAGACTGTAATGCCAGAGCACTCCTCCTTTAAACTGCTGGGGTTATTAGAAGATGGTTTCATTTACCCTGCTTCCATCCTAACATACTTGCTCTCGCATCCGGATCACCGTTTGCTGAGCATGCTGCTAGAGCTCTAATTTACATTTTACCAAAACATCACGACTCCTTTCTTAGCCTCTTTACACCCACCTTGTTTTGCTCCAGTCCCGAATTGCGGTGTTCAGTGTGTCTTGTGTGACGGCAGGGTTACGCTCTCACTAAGCGAGGAATATATAAGTGCTTTTAATTTTGGCACTCCCCTGTTGCTCAGACACACCTTTTCTGTCCCTTCCCTTTCTCGTCAGATCGCGTTATCCCCAACACACCCGAGGCCTTCTCCCCTCTGCTGCCGTGGAAGCCGGTGCCTGCAGCCCCGCGGGAAAGCCCTTCTCCTGCTGCTCCCCTGTGCTGGGCTCTGCCGGCTTGCTGTGTGAGGGGAGCATCCTTCAGAAAGGGCACAGTGCTTCGGAGGTCTTGCGCTGTGATTAAAATGGGCACGCGGCAGTAATTGCCTTCTCAAACAGAGAGAGAGTACCTCACTCTGCTTCTGTAGGGTTGGCGGAAAGTTCCCTGTTTGGGAACGGCAGAGAAAGCCCTTGTCCCCGAAACTGGGAACGTTCACCTCGTGGCACTCAGCCCCTGGGGAATGTGACCTGGCCGTGGGGTGGCGAGGGGGCAGCTGAGCTCCACGACTGCACTAACAGGGACATTTAATCTGAAAGTCCCCTTTTTGGACATACCTTCATGTATGAAGACTTCGGGATCCCAGTTCTCAAAGGATGAAGGCTCTCACCACTGGCTGTCTATCTGCACCTTCAGGGTACAATCCCAGCTAATCACGTTTGACTTTTCCCATGTGCAGTTTTACTCCAGCCCTATGGCAAATAAAAGTATCCCTTGGGAAACTGCTGGTGCCGCTTCCCAGGCTCTGCTCCATCCAGCTTCCCACACAGCCCAGCTCCCTGTGGCGATTTCTCGTGTGGGTCCAATGAGCTGAAGATGGGGCAGCATGGCCAGAGGGCTGGCATGCTCCCTGCCAGGGGCCGGGGCAGGTGGGCAGGCACCATTCCCCCAACCATATTTGAGGTAGTTGGTAGCCATCATCCAAGCTTCAGGGGCTCAGACGTGGCAGGAGAGGGCTCAGTCCCCGGTACAGGTCTGCAAGCAGCGGGGAGCACCGCCCTGTCGGGACGTCGGGATGCACCCGGGCCTCAAGCACGTCTCCAATTCACAGTGTGCCGAAATCAATGGCAGGCTTGTGATAAAAGCATAATTGGCAGAAAACAGCCACTTTCTGGCTCTAAGCACAAAGCAACTTTCTAAATCAACAGCAGTTTTTTCCCTCATTTACTTTGCAAAGCCTACTGACTTCGGAATTGCTGCAGCCTGCTGCAAATGATGTCTGAAATGAAAAAAAATGTCCCCTGCCCCAGCACAGCCGGACTCCAGTGGCGCGTTGCAGCCCGACACAAACCATGTCCGGCCCTGCCGGGGCGGCAGGGGAGGTTTTGCTCCTTTTGTTGGTCACAGCGTGCACAGCTTGATCTGTTCTGTTTATTAAATTACAAGAAAACCGCTTTCTGCCCCCGGAGGCCCGCAGGGTCCCCTCAGCCAGGCTGGGGGCCGCAGCCCAGGTCTGATCCTGCTCAGCAGTGTGGGCATGTTGGCAGCAGCCTGTCGCCCCCGTGCCCGCTCCCTGCACCCGGAGAGGCTGCAGGAAGCTTAAATGGGATCAGCCCCGGACAGCCAAACCGGTCGAGCATAAAAGTGGTTTAAGGTTATGTTTTTTCCTCTCGTGTGCTCCTTCTTCAGGCGCTGGAAGGGGATGGTGGAGCCCGGGCTGCAGGCAGGGCAGGCAGGGCAGGCAGCAGGGGGTCACGGTGCCCCTGTGCCGCAGAGCCCGGCTACGGCCGTGTAGGCAGTAGGCAAGTGGCAGGTCCAGTGTTTGCCATCAGCGAGGCGGCCGAGCACGGCCCCGACACAGAAGCCCATGCCCTGGCTGGCAGCAGCCCGGCAGGAGGGGGCTGAGGCTGCCGCAGCGCGGGGGCTGAACGGGAGCCAGAAATGCGGTGTTATTGCAAGAAAAGCAGCCGTGGGAGTGTGGTATCCCTCGGATAACATTTTTCCCCGTCTACCGTGCAATAATAAATGTTAGCTGAAGTGCAGCCGGAGCCCGAGGCGCGGCCGTGGGCGCTGCGCCCCGCGAGATGCCATCCCACTGCCGAGAGTCCGGGGGGGCGAAGTGAGAGTGACAAGGAGCGTGGAAAAGCTGGCTTGGGAAGAAATGCTGGGAGAAGTGGAGTTGGGAAGAGAAGGGAAGGCTGAAGGGAGTGGTGATGACAGGCCGCGTCGAAGCGATCTGCCCAGGCTCGAGAGCCGCTGCTGAACAGCCGCGGCCTGACGCGGGGGCTTGTTCGTGACTGCCCGGCCAGGCTGACCCTCCTCTTCGCCGCTGGCACCAGCGACCGCCGGGGCTGCCCGCACCAACGCGGGTTGCCCGCCTGGCAGATGCCGTGGGGTCCGGTGGGGGGCTGAGCCGCTCCCTGCTGCAGGCAGAGCGGGGCAGGTGCTGCTCTGCTCCCAACGGCACCGCTGCCGCTCCCAGCGCTCCCAGCCTTCCCAGTGCTTCCAGCCCTCCCAGTGCTCCCAGCCTTCCCAGTGCTCCCAGCGCTCCCAGCGCTCCCAGCCACGCTTGGTGCTCCAACACTGGTGGAATAATCTGTCTCTAACAGTTCGTTTCTTTACTTATTTTTAGCTTTTGTAGCCCTTGGCTGAAAGCACAGCTTGTGCAAGTGCAAAAATAGAATAAATGGTGTCCCGCAGCAGGGTTTTATTTCCTGCTGGAGTTTCGGTGCGATGCACCGGGCACAGCTCACAGCTCACGGAGGTGCTGCCCAGCCGTGTGCTGGTAAACGGCGTGTGATCGTCCATCGAGGGCTCGCTGAGCCCCGCCGGGAGGCTGCAGTGCTGATTCAAATGTGGAGGGTTATAATGAAACGCTTGCCACTAGGAAATAATGTAAGCCTCTAATGATTTTCTTGATTAAGTTGCGGCAGAGATCTGAATTGGGAGTGCTTGGGAAGAGCCAGGGAGCTGCCAGCACCGGCACCCGGTCGGTCCCGGTGAGTGCAGGTGGCTGCTCATGGCAGATGGAGTCTGAGACCCAGCAAGGTTTAATTCTAGCGCACAAGGCTTTCTGGCAGAGGTACGGCTTCTCACGGGGTCTGACTGGAGGTTGGCAAAAGTCAGGAGGTTTTCTAAGCAGGAGAGATTCAAAAAGCTTTAGTTATGCTAAGCGGGACTTGCCTAAACCAACAGTGGATTTGTGTCTGGCGGAGGTGACACAGAACTTGTTTGACGTTTCTTTGCTTCAGCCCATTACAGCTATGACATATTTTTCCTGAGTATTTAACAAATAAAAAGCTAAACAAACCCCAGGACACATAGATGACTGTAAGGAGCTCGGCAGAGGACGGTCTCCTGCAGCAAATCTCTCCTAATAGTTTCAGGTTCTCCGAAAAGAGGTATTTTTCTCCTGAATGCATTTGGTAAAGAAGCTTTGCTAAAATATAGAATTAAGCTATTTTTTTTTCTTCCTTTCTTTTTAAATGGTACTAATCAGCTTAACACAATGAAAGGCGCAGTGGAGAAGTTGCTTTGTAATTTTAAAAAACCTCGCAATCCTGACCTTGCTGTTGGATTAGCCAGGGGTGCCCTGCCTCCAAGTCTGCTTTCTGTGCATCTGCAGCATGGGAGGGGAGGCGGAAGGAGATGTGGAGGGACACATCTTCCACCCTGACCTCTGCTGGACATTCCCGGGATGAGGGTCCCCAGGATGGATGTGGGGAGCCCGAGGCAGCACCCAGTTCCCCGAGGTGCCTCCCCCTCCCAGCACCTGGGGATTTAATCAGAGCTGAGCTTGTTGCTCAAGGCCAAGAGAAATGTTTCATTGCTGGGGTTTGGGGGGGGGGGAGGTTTCCATAATAGATTTTATGGTAAAGGTATGGCAGTGCCAAAGGGGAAGTTTCCTGGTCTTGGTTCTGTTTGATTTTGGTATAATCAGATAATCTGTTTCATTTAAGAAAAGTTTGCCTGGGATTATTCCATCCTGGAGTCTGGACAGGAGCTTTCGTACACTTTGCGTGCTTCAAACTTGCTGCACTTGAGCACGGCGTAAATCCCTGTCTCTTCAGCTGTAGCATTGCTCTTTTAAAAGTCTGCGCACCGATTTGCTTTTAACACCCATTATATAGGGCATTCAGCTCCTCGGTGGCCAGCAGGGTAAAAAAAAAAATCTGATATAAAAAAAAAAATCTGTATATAAATATGTATGCCTGCAACGGAGCAGAACAGCCCGCAGGAGCCAATCCACCTCCCGCTCGGCGTGCTGCTGCAGCCCATGCATATGCATACCCGGCCCCCGGTGTATTTATAAACCCTCGATATGTGAGCATCTATAAAAGCGCGAGGTCGGCCGCCAGCCCGTTGCCGGGACGTGGGGCCTGGTGGGGTGTGCTGCAGCAGCAGGGCGCGATGGGGGCGGGGGCTGCGCGGGTCCGGGACCCGGCACTCGGGACCGGGGGTTCATCCCGCCCCGGGCACCCCAGCCCAGGCGAGGAGAGGCGTCTGCCCGGGTTGCATGTGCGGTTTGGGAAAAAACCCTGCGTGACACCTGCAGCCCACTCGGGAGCAGCTCACTCCCGAAAGTGTAAAATTGCATTTCCAGAAAAAATGAACATGCTGCAAGTGGCTGGGAAACACAAGTGGCAGGAGGTGGCTCCGAGCAGCTATTTTAGTGTTTTATTTTAAAAACACAGGCAGTGAGTGCCCCTGGCAGAGCCAGAGATGCCAACATTTCAGAGAAACGTGTTGAAGAAGAGAAAAAAAAAACCCAGAAATATTTCTGCTTCCTTAGGAGGTTTGCAAATGTGGTCTTTGGAGGACCAAGGATGCTGATTAACTTGAACAAGCAGACAAAGACCCTGACATCAATTAAATACTGCTGACGAGGTGAGGTCAATAGTAATTATAACCTGCTCATATCTTCACGCATTATAGGCATGTTTAATGTTTTTATTGAAAAGGTTTTTACTGAAATGATGTAGCATGATAATTTCCTACAGTGTCCTGTTTCTAATTAAGTAGTTGGAAATGCAGTGGATTGCACTTAACTGTCTCTGCGTCAGTTAAGTCCTTGCTAAAGAAATACCTTCAGTTTTATTTTTTTATTTTTTTAATCTGTAGCCTTTCAAGTGGCTTTGAAATGGAGATCACACTTGTGTCAGTATTTATGTACCCTTTCCAAATATGAGCCTTAGAGTCAATGACCATGGGACAGCCATACCTTTGTGTTTTACAGGAAAATCCGTTTTCCGTGTGTTTCTGGCTTTGCTCGACGCTCTCCGGGTACCAGGTTAGTGCTAAATGCTAAAAGCGCGAAGGACATTTGCTCGGCAATTAATCATGATCCGTGCGTGGCTGGCTGGTGTCAGGGCAGCGGCGCGACGACCTTCTGGCTGCGTCGCTGGCCTCCTCCGCAGGGCGTGCTGCGGGGGCAATGCCGTGCCCGGGGGGGCTCACCCGACCTCCCCCGGGGTGACACGGGTGGGTTCCTTAGGGGGCTTGGCAATCCAAAGCCAGCGATGCCGCGACCGTCAGCGCGTTCCCTCGCCGGGAGAGGGGAGCCAGGTCCGCGCTTCGCCGGCGGGCCAGCACAGCCGGGGCCGGGGGTGGCTGAAGACAAGCGGGGTACGGCTTCAGCTCCGTAACCCTATAGCGGGGTCCCCGGGGTGCCTGGTTCTGCTGGAGCACCATGATGGGGGTGGAAACGACAGGTTGGTGCAGGAGAAATGTCATGTGTTGGAGCTGCAGAGGGAGCTCTGGCTTCCACCTGCACAGGCTTTCTCTACCTCATTAGTACCTTGTACAAAGCAGCTTTGATTCAGGGACTGTCCAGGTCAGTTTTCAGCCGTGTAGAGCTCTTTCAGCCATGTAGAGCTCTTCCACCCAGTACTAAGCCCACGAAGAAAGATCACGATTTTGGCTTTTTCCCCTGCCAGCCCGGGGAACCGCAGCCCGGCTGCTATTCGAGGACAGAGCCCGGCACACGTGTGCCAGCCTCCTGCCACCACTGCTGGGTGTTTCTAACAAGTGGCCGTGCAAAAAGTACTAACCAAGTTTTTTAAACCTAGCTCTGAAATCTTACTGAATGTTTTAACCAGACAATTAAGAGAGAGCACGACAGCCAGCAGCTAAATATAGCTCTGGAGCGGTGGTGGCAGCAGCGGGATTTGGGAAGACGTTTTGAAGGGAGGCTGGGAAACTGGGGAGCGCTGGTGAGGGGGGGGCGTCCTCCAGTTCACGCTTCGCTGCCTGCACTGAAAGTGCAGCCAGGAAAGATAATGCGGCTCCTCCGTCACGCTGCCAGCTGGGAATACACTTCAGCACATACTATCACCGATTTGAAATCTCTCTCTAGAGAGTTTATGGCTAAGGTGAACCATGCTGGGAGCAGAAGCGGTGGGGAGAAGGGGCCGGACCGCAGTGCCGCGGGCAGCGCAGGATGCCAGCCGGGCACGGGGCCGCTCCTCTGCCGGCTCTCCCAGGGCACGCCGGCTGCTCTCGCTTCCCATCCTCAGCTCTTCTCTCTGCTTATTTTCCAGAAGCTGTGAAAGGATTTGTCCAAAGCATCAATTACCTTACGCAGTGGCAGAAGTTGTCTGTTGATGTTGCCTTGAGCATCACTGCTTGTGCTGAGGGCGCTGGGGATCGGAGGGCTGTGCCAGCACCCCGGCCTTCAGGGCCGCCGCCGGTGCTGCCTGGCCAAATGAAGCCTCGTGTCATCATTTTGAAGCTGTGTGTTGTGAGACTGAGTCCCTGCTCCCACATGATGAACCTGGACCGACTACCACCAGCTTGCATACTTGAGCTGGTGAGGTTGCAGCTCAAGTAGGCTGGGCTGGAGCCCGCACCCCTTCTCTCCAGCTGCCCTGAACATCCCTGGGACTTGCTGGTTAGGACGTTCTAATGTGGTTTTTGGACTATGTTCATTTAATGGTCACTTGACACCGAAACAAATGTATTAGCTTTGTTGGAGAATGTTTATATCCCAGTTAAGTGTTTCTTATAGTTTCAGCCCGGCTGAGAGGTGGTGCGGTGGTTAGGGCTTTTGACTCAGTACTTTGCTGCTCCACAGCCTGTCCACGTGGTTTGGGGCATCCCCATCGGTCCTCGTCCCTTCTCTCCCGAGGGCAGCGTTCCCCTAGCCCAGGGGAGGGCTGGGGGGAGAAGTGGATGCTAAAGGCACCGAGGCTCAGATGCAGTAGTGACCAGAGAGACTGACACACTCGCTTTGGCGATTGCTTAGGAGAGGCAGAGAGTAACCAGCCGGGCTCAGGGCATCTGGCGGAGGGAAAACGCTGGTGCCGGAGCCTCGGCACCTCTCGGGAGGTGTTGCTGCTCTCTGTCCGCCTGCCTGCACCACTTCCCGAATAACCAGCTCCTGACACGCCAGATGCATGGGGGACGGTTAATGAAGCACCATGGATTGTTACCTGAGCAAAGACAGGCACTGAGAAGTTCTCCTGAAGTTACTTAAATCAAACAACGCTAGCAGCCTCCAGCACTCCCTTCCCTCTCATTATCAGTCAAAACAAACTTGAAATAATAGCGTACATCTCTCCCTGCAAGCCACGAGACATCAAGTCACCAGGAAAAGGCTGAGAGCAGCTCGTCAGAGCTCGTGCCGCTTGTCTCCCAGCACCCCAACTTTCCTGGTGATTGAGTAATTACGGCACTGACTTGCACTGGGCTGGGGCAGAACTGCTTTTATTTTAAAACAGCCCAGAAGCCTGAGGGGAAATAAAAGCTGTGGTCTTTCCCTTTTCCAAGCCAGAAAGGCCCCTCGCGGGCCACAGCAAAGCCCGTTTGAACACTTGTGGTATCCGTGCCGCCCCTAGAGCCTCTCCTGCACAACTTCTTGTTTTGAGGGCGGGTGCTTTGGCCGGGCTCAGGGGGCTCCGTGACGGTGACGGGGGACAAGTCCTGTCCCCACAGCTGCCGGATGGGGCAGCCCCTGGGTGGCTGGTGGCACCATCACACTCCGGACCCTGTGGGCACTGTGTGTGTGTCACTGCCTCTGAGCCAGCAGAGAGGCTGAGCTGCTGCCTCATTCCCTTCCCTTCCCTTCCCTTCCCTTCCCTTCCCTTCCCTCTCACTGCCTGCTGCACACGTGTACATGCTGTATGTGCTGAACTCACGGTGCAAGATCTACAAAATAAAATCCACAATGGGCATCCCTCCACAGAGCTACCCAAAAGCCCCGACAAGCTTCTTGCGCCGCCGCCTTTTCCCTGCCCGCTCCCCACGGCCGCCATCCTTGCCGGCAGGGCCCAGCGTGCCCGTGGCTGGGAGGAAGGGTGAGCATGACAGGGGACGAAGCCTTCTCACGCAGCACAACTCTCTCCTCAGACAAGGCTGCTTTCTCCTCCACGGGGCTAAGGATAAACTCGTGCTAGCTAAAAGCAGCTGGCGAGCACAGCCGCTTGCGAGGGCCGTACGCCCAGGGCTGCGGGGCAGGGGATGTGCCGCAGCCCTCGCCAGCCCGCTCCGACCCAGGCATCACGCCCCGGGCAGCGCCGCGTGTTTCGGTAACCAGTGCGTTTGTGCTGGGTTCGCTCCCGCCGAGCCCAGCCGTGGGAGTGAACTGGGATCCAGGCCGTGCCTCCGCGCTGCTGCTGAGGCCGGTCTGAGCAGCAGCAGAACAGAACCAGATGGCAGAGGGGCTGGCTTGGCAAACGCCCGTCTGAGGGGTGCGAAGGCAGCGGAGACGTCCAGTGTTTGAACTCCGGGGCTGGGAGCCCAGACCTGCAGCACCCACGCGCATCGCCGCGATGGGAGCAGGGCTGGTGGCTCTGGGGAGGGCACGTGGGTGCCTGCCTGCTCGCAGGCGGTGACCGACGATGACTGTGACGTTCAGCTGCACGCCACAATCCCCACGACCTTTCTCAAAGTGGAACCAAAATGCTGCTCTCCTGCCTTGCTAGAGGTTCAAGTTGCTCTCTGCTGTCTGCGCGCGATGGTGAACAGTGCGTGGCGGTGGGGACTCTGTCACCGGTGCCCCTGCCTGAATGGCTTGGAGTGACCCTGCTTGCTCAGTACCTGGAACTGCACATCTCCAGATTGCACCTATGTATTTTTACATTAAAGTCTGCAAATGGCAAATTGTAGCCTGCAAGGAGAGCAGGAGTCTTCAGGATCAGCCGATAGTTTGCAAGCGAGAGTCCGAGCAGATCTATGCGAAGGGAAGCGGTGCCAGCCCTGACGCATGCTTCCTGCATAAAACTGAACAGTGTTACAGGGACCTTTCTTTTGTTGCTGTTGACTTCTTTAAATCACAGTGTCGCTGCTAGCAAGGGCATTAGGCATCTG
This sequence comes from Pandion haliaetus, assembly GCA_013401275.1. NCBI lineage: Eukaryota > Metazoa > Chordata > Aves > Accipitriformes > Pandionidae > Pandion > Pandion haliaetus. Next base: position 554,729 of record VYZV01032454.1, on the reverse strand, counting down.
GGAAATCATCTCCTTCACGCACAGAGAGTAGTTCAAAAGTTTTCATGACACCTGCACCTGCATTACACCCCATTTTACTGGATAAAATGTGTTAACAACTTCACAGGTTTGGAGTCGATGAAAACGAGCATCACGCTCAAATCATTTTCAAAGCAGAGATCTTGAAAACCACTGGCAGCCTGACACACTTCTCCATATGTTATATAAAGTAACTGTTTACAATATGAGCTGGCAAATATCATATAATATAACTAATAATTAGATGACACTGAAATATGACTCATTTTGAGTGATCTCATATGCATATTTATACCCTTAAAAGTATTACTAGGAAAGAAGAGTAAAAGCTTCTTGAGGAGCACTGGCCTGGCGGGCGTGCTGCTGCGGCTCCCACCTGGGCATTTCTGGGGGTGCACAGCCCGGTTCAGCCCCAGTGTCCCGGGGGATTTCTGGGGGTGCACAGCCTGGATCAGCCCCAGTGTCCCGGGAGATTTCTGGTGGTGCACAGGCCGGTTCAGCCTGGCATCCCGGGGGATTTCTGGGGGTGCACAGCCTGGATCAGCCCCAGTGTCCCGGGAGATTTCTGGTGGTGCACAGGCCGGTTCAGCCTGGCATCCCGGGGGATTTCTGGGGGTGCACAGCCCAGTTCAGCCTGGCATCCCGGGGGGTTTCTGGAGGTGCACAGCCCGGTTCAGCCTGGCATCCCGGGGGGTTTCTGGGGGTGCACAGCCCGGTTCAGCCTGGCATCCCGGGGGGTTTCTGGAGGTGCACAGCCCGGTTCAGCCTGGCATCCCGGGGGGTTTCTGGGGGTGCACAGCCCGGTTCAGCCTGGCATCCCGGGGGGTTTCTGGAGGTGCACAGCCCGGTTCAGCCTGGCATCCCGGGGGGTTTCTGGGGGTGCACAGCCCGGTTCAGCCTGGCATCCCGGGGGGTTTCTGGAGGTGCACAGCCCGGTTCAGCCTGGCATCCCGGGGGGTTTCTGGGGGTGCACAGCCCGGTTCAGCCTGGCATCCCGGGGGGTTTCTGGAGGTGCACAGCCCGGTTCAGCCTGGCATCCCGGGGGGTTTCTGGGGGTGCACAGCCCGGTTCAGCCTGGCATCCCGGGGGGTTTCTGGAGGTGCACAGCCCGGTTCAGCCTGGCATCCCGGGGGGTTTCTGGGGGTGCACAGCCCGGTTCAGCCTGGCATCCCGGGGGGTTTCTGGAGGTGCACAGCCCGGTTCAGCCTGGCATCCCGGGGGGTTTCTGGGGGTGCACAGCCCGGTTCAGCCTGGCATCCCGGGGGGTTTCTGGGGGTGCACAGCCCGGTTCAGCCTGGCATCCCGGGGGATTTCTGGGGGTGCACAGGCCGGATCAGGCCCAGTGTCCCAGGGCTTGCGGTGCTGCAGGCGAGGTGCAGCATAGCCAGCTCGAGAGGTACTGACATGGGCGAACGGAGGAGCTGCTACTTTGGCAACACTGATCAGGGTGAAGGTCTCTATCTCAGAAGATAGAGAAAAGCTGTAGAAAATTAGTGCTTCACTGCACTTTGCCCTGGTAAAAACGAATCTGCTCTCCTCGTTTTGGCTAAAGCCATCTGACTTCTACTTCCTAAATCCTCTTCCCTCCCAGCATCAGGCTGGGTCTCTTCCCTCCCATCAGCCCGATGCAGAGGGCCCCGGAGCAGCCGGCCGGGGGCTGCAGCCTGCCCGAGCCCCCCTCGGCTGCCCCGTGGGCTCAGCCCGTCCCACCCGTGGGTTGGTCGTGCGGGAGGAGCGGGGCTGGCGGCTGCTGCTGAGAGCACCCTGGCTCCGAAATCGGGCTGGGAAATACCGCGCCCCAGCAAGGCTCCTCCGGGCAGCCTCTGTTCCTGCCATGTCACCTGCGTAGCTTCAGATATTAAATCTGGCATTTAATTACAGGTAGTGATGACAGCGAGGTTAGTCATAATGCAGTAATTAAGCCCAAGGTTTGTATTCACTAGGTGCCATTGGGCATAGCGCGGCGGTGGGGGAAGGTGAGGCAGCAGCACAGCCAGCGCCTCTCCTGCTGGCAGGAGCATTTCCCAGCGTGCAGATTATTTCTGGGGTTTGCTGGGGTAGACCCTGTCACAATTTAATTTAAGTTTGTCTTAGCCTAAGAGGCAAATTCTTTTGTTTGATATTTTAAACAGTTCGGCCTAAGAGGCAAAGCAGAGCCCAGAACACAGCCCCTCATCTTCCTGGCGTTGGCTGCTGAAGGAAAGGGCGTTGGGGCTGAGTGGCTCCAGCTCCTCTGCTCCCTCCTGGAGATTTCCCACCAGTGTGAACTTACCGGTGCTTCTAGATCTGCTCCCAACTCTTATGAAGCATGGGGGGGGCTTCGCAGCACGCTGGGCAAATTACCAAAGCACCATTTGTCCATTGCCAGTGCATCATGTTTTCCGCCTCCCCACCCTTTACAGCAAAATATCAGGAATTTCTAACTTTGAAGTCCTAAACTGCTGACGGTCACTGGTGCCAGGGCCATGTTAAAGCAAGTTGGCCACTGGGATACTGGACCTTTGGGGAAGGGGGCTGTTCTGCCGATGGGGCTGGGTTCACTGCCGCATGCTCTCAGCCAGCACGGATTCTCAGGGCTGCAGCTCTGAGCCCCAGGCAGTGCGGGGGGCTTCGGGGGAACATGCTGGTACTACCTGTTTCTTCAGCCCTGTAAAATGAGGGCGGTAGAAACCATCTCAGACAGAAACTGTACAACTTGTCTCCCTGCGAGGGTATTTGCAGTAAGCAATTTCAAATGTGTCATTTAAAGTGGAAAAAAAATAGGATAAATTACAATCGGATCTTAGCATTTTAGGTACACATGNCCCCACCCAGATATGTATGTATGCAGTTGATGGTGTATTTTTGGATGCAGTGTAAATTGATCCTATTCATCAGCTCTCTGGTTAGGATAAATGATTAAGAAAAACAGCAACTGAAAACTTTTGTTTCTATAGAAATACAAAGTAGCCGTGCAATTCTGGGAAGGAAAGCGAATTAATTTCCGAAGGTTTACTTCGAAATCCCCTCCCAGAGGGCCGGTGATTGCTCCGAAGCAGGTGAAAAGCCCGCGCTGCCTGCGAGCTGCCGCTCTGCATCGCACCTTCAGCGCCGGCTGAGCGAGGAGTCGTTATCGGGCTGACATAGAGCCCGTGAGCTGGGCGAGCTGCAGGCAGGGCTCGCCTCTATTTTGGGTACAGATAACTATACTTAGGGCTGAGTCATCCCTTCCAGTATCAGTTGCAGGAGAGCTTAAACGAGCAGAGCCGGTGACCAAACCTGCTGGCGAAGGTTCGGGGCCACGTGCTGGGGCTACAAAGCCAACGTGGAGCCTCTCCGCCGGTGTCAGCAGATGCGGATCCGGCCCACGGGTGACACTGCGGGTACCAGCTCTGGCCCCTTCTCGCTGCCTGGGCCCGGCGCGGGGCGATGGGGAGAATTTCAGCTGGCGGCTGGGAGTGGGGAGGTGGGTGCTGCGGCTGCGCTGGGCTCCGTCCCGGGCTGTGGGCAGGGGTCCCATGAGCCCCCACGGAGGTTTTAAAGGCAGGATCCCTCCGTGGAGCCATCCCTTGCAGGGCACCATGGCTTGGGATGGGAGTGCTGCAGAGAGCTGCTAGCCAAAAATTCAGGTCTGCTTCCTTATGTACGTTCATTAAGGGCAAGTGCTTATACAGCCGTTTACTGGGGCTTGGTCCTCACCGCCATTCAGTGGTATCATTCAACCTCTCCGTTTTAGTAACCCGTTGATGATCCCAGAGCCAGCAAAGAAGCTTTTCAGTGTACTTATTAAGAAACGCGTATGAAGCCAGCTGTAGCAATGCTAGATATCGTTGGCATGATACTAGTCCTGCCAGCAAACAGCAAAGAGAAATGTTTTTCTTTGCAGATTTATTCCCCATGCAGAAAGAGAAGGCTAGAGAACATTTTCATTGAATCACATCCAAACAGTCAAGTCAGCCTTCTCCATCTGCTTGAAGTGAGGGTTTAGTTGTTAATTTGCCTCCATGGGTCTCTCTGTACCTATTTTCTGTGGTGTTACATTGGACACCTGTAGGTCATTTTTTCTTCTGATTTTTGCTGTGCTCAGTTGTCACTGTCAAGTGACACTTTACCCAGTGTCTGAAGGAGAGGAAGCAAAAATAAAAGATCATTTTGGTGAAAAAACTATTCTGATGGTAGTGAGAGCCAGCTTATAAAACCGGAGCTTTTACTCCGAATTGAGTCCCTTAAGTAATATCCGAATATTGGCATAATTTTTTTTTTAAAACCATTTAACTTCGGGAACTTTATTTTTAGCATATAAATGTCAAGGCGAACAGCAGCCTTTCAATCTTCCCCTGGCTCCTCCTGCTCGGTGCCCCAAGCTCCCGCTCCCCTCCAGCACCCCTCCGCGGGGCTGGGAGCCCCTCAATGGGGGAGGAAAATGCTGCTGCACCCGCCTGGGCCGGGGGGGTGATGGGCTGAGGAGTGTCGGGGCCACCACGGGACTGGGGCGGGCAGGGAGAGGAAGCAGATCTTCTCCCTTCCCCGAAGGACTTTGTTTTAAAACAAGTAGTCTTTTAAAAATCTAGGGCAAGTCAGGCTCTTGCCAAAATTAGTCTTTGTGCAAGAGCATGAGAAGGAATTTTAATGGGTAGCTGGTGTGTGGGGATGGAGGGAAATGACTGCTTTTACTATCTAAATGCTGTTTTAAATAAGGCTGTAATATCAAACAGCTTTGCCACGCTCGCAGATATGTTTTACAGGAAGCATCACTGCCACCGCTCAGTAATACACAAGAATGTTAAACAACAACTTACTTTTTTATTTGTGCCAAACGTGTCCTGACACATTGCTGAGGCAGATGAAAGCTGCAGCTCAAAAGAAAGCACAGGCAGAGCCTGGGCGCACTGCTTTTATCTGGACTGGTTGTTGTCGCCGTGTTGGTAATTGCTGCAAAAACCCTCCAAGGCCATTTTTCATGTTCCATTTGCCTAGCTGCGGCTGAGGGGAGCAGGGAGAGGCAGAACCCATCCGCAGCGGTGCCCGGCCAGGGCCTGGGGCTCTGCATGGAGCCCGCGGCTGGGATGGGGACGGGATGGGGACGGGCTGGTTCAGCAGCTGGGATCCAGCCGGTGGTCCCTGGCCGGCCCTGCCGCCCTGAGCAGCTGCCGTGGAGGTATGCGGTAGAGGACATCGCCAGTTCGGGAATGAATGTAGTAATAGAAAACAGGGAAATGGGAGTTGCCGGGGGAAAAAATAATTACATGATTGCACGCCCAGCTCCGTGGCGGCTCCTGCCCCTTGTCAGCACAACGCGGGCCCTTCGCAGCGGCGTCGGCCTGCCCTGCTGCCTCCCCTGCCCGCGGGCTCGGCCGGCTCCTCCGGCTGCTGGCGGCTGAACAGCACCTATGGAATTGTCCAAAGGGGCTGATCATTTGTGATTTCTTTTCGCAGAAATTACGTTTGACTTCGTAAACCAAAATTCATAGGTATAGTCCCCTCCCTATAGCAAAGTGGTTTATTATTTTTAATGGGGATTTTATAATCTCTGCCCGTGCTGGTCCCAGGTTTCCCGCCGAAGCTGCGTGTGTCCCCTGGGACGTGCTGTGGGGCAGCGCCACTAATTCACGACTCTCCTAGAGCAGGAACAAAATCCACACGACGTACCGCTCTTACTGGTTACATGGGAGGTACTGGTCTGTCCATACGCTGAGACAGAATGACTTCATTTGCAGTCGTCTATGTTTCTGAAGGCACCTGCTGTTCAGGAGGGGTTTCCCTCTGCTGCCGAACCTTTCTTGGAGCAGAAAAAAGTTTCTCAGTGTGGCAAGTGAACCAAATCCCCGGGGGCTGTGATGCAGAAGCAGCTTCTGGCCGTGCTGGGGATGCCTGACACTGCTTCTTGGCAGGTTTTGGCCACGGGAATAGCCAGCCGAAGGGCAGCCGGTGCTGTGCAGAGCAGGGCTGTGCCCAGGCAAAGCAGCCACGACAGAACCGCAGGTTCTTCTCTTTAATGCAGATGTGCACATTGCTGTGTCAGGCACAATCTTCAAAGGGGGAGAGATGGACTTCGGGTTGCCTGAGCCCGGCGTCGTCGGCTCCGGCAGCTGTGGCACCCGTGGCAGGTCCGGACCCCTGTCCCGGTTCAGCACAGGAGGGGTTCGGCCATGCTGGTGGTGTTCCTGGTCACCAGGGCCAGCGCTGACACTGCTCACTCGTGCGACGGTCGGGGGAAGCTTTAAGGAAATAGCAGCAGCCTCTCATAAGGGAGTGTCATTTGACAAATCTACCATGAAAAAGACCCAGTAATATGAAACAAATAAATCATTTCTCCTCTACAACGCAAAGTTCATTTGTTTTGCATGTATGACCGAACTTCTCAGCTGTTTACACTGAGGATATTCAAATTCTACCATGCAAGTAGTCTGCAAAGAATTAAACTTATATGGTTTCTTAAAAGTAATATTTAATTCTGAAATTAATAATAGCATAATATTTGGTATGAAAACTGTGTATAAGCTGCAAGAGCTTCTCCCAGCTGGGTCCCAGACAGACCAAGTGAGCAAGTCCTCATCCGTAGGTGCCAGGGCTGTGCCCCAAGCCTCCAGCGCATCGGGTCGGGGTGCTCAGCTGCGTGCAGGATCGTCCCTTCCCCACCTCCGCCAGTCCCTTCTGTCCGTTTGGGTGGCCTGATATCAAGGGCGGGGCTGCGGCTCCACGCTAACCCAAACGCTGGCTAATGATGTCCTACAGCTGATGCTAGCCGCTCTACAGCTCAGAAGTCGCTTCTGCGTTCTCCTGGGCGTTCGGCCCTTGCATTCCCCCTGCCCTGCTTTCCGGGCTGCTGGCGGGGCCGGCCGAGGGGCTGTGCCCGCTCCGCACTGCCGCTGCCCCGGCCCCGGCACCCGCCTCTCACCCCAACTCCGCTGAGCTGGCCGTTAACTCCATCGCCGGGTCATTTCCCAGTCACCGTCTTGGAGAAAAATCCGTTTCCTACAAAAGGCCGTTATTTGCAGTGGAAGGAAATGCATTTTTGATTAACCAACCCCGTTTTCACAGAGAAATCTCTGTTGGAGAGCACGTGCTGCCAACGGGGCACTGGGTGCCTGCGTGCCCGCGGGCAGGGACCAAGTCCAGCGTGACCATGTCCTGGGTGTCTGGCCTTGAGGCAGAGGGATGCCCCGGTCCCTGTGTCGCGGTGCGCTCACAGCCATCGTGTTCTTTCACGGAGTGCAAGCGTGGAAGTGGTCCGGTCAGTGGCCAGGAACACGTATTAGGACCTGGCTTTGGTTCTTAACATCACTAAACCAGAGCTGAGGCACTCGCCCTGCCAGGTAAGGTCCATGAGAGCGGCAGGGCTCTTGCTGACGGATTTCCGTCTGTCCCTGGGTTGCTGCTGCAGTCCCCGGGAGGAGCGTGCAGGGCTGGAGCTGCTGCGTGGAAGAGCCAGAAACTGAACGGCGAAGACTTTTATGAATTATTTACATAAATAGCTCTGCTGTTCCTTGGCTATAAGGGAATGCCAGGAAGGGTAAATGGTGTTCTGAGCACTTTCAGCGAGTGGATCTTCCAGTGGTCACTCAGGGACACAAGGATGCTCCCATGGGAAGGCAGCAGCCCCGGGGGGGCACACGCAGACAGAGGCGCAGCCGCTCAGGACCCTGGTAATGGGTTTCCCCGTGGGATTCGCTGCCTGATTCTCAGCTGGGAAGTCCGGCGTACGCCCGGGCTTCAGGACGCCTGCCCAGTGCCGGCTGCCACGACCCCGGCTGGGGAGTGAGCCCCCACCGGGTTGGGGGGGTGTTGTAGGTGCGGAGAGCCCATCCAGCTCCTGCACATCTGCTCCTCTCCTGCCAGTGAGCTGAGCCATTCGTGCAGCCCGGCTGCCGGCCAGGGGCTGCGGACAAGCTGGCAGAAAGGTGGTCACCTCAGCACCCTGCTCCTGCCACGGGGCTGGGGAGGGCGGTGGGTCACTGCCACCTCGCCGAGGGGTGACGCCGGTCCCCAAGGAGCACTGTGCTAGCGCGTGCACCCCAGGGGCTATAAATACACCCAGCACTTCACTGTCCTCTCGGTACCTCACGTAGAGGCACTGCTAGCATTTGTGACACCCACATTCAGCTGCCATGCAACTCGTGAATTCTCCGGGTATTTATATTTCTGCCAGCAGACACGGTTAGTTCAGCCTCAGCGGCACCAAACAGCTCTCACGCCTAACCCTTGGTCAGGTTTAAGCCCCGCGGGGCTGCACCACAGCTGTGGGGCAGGGAGGCAGCGGCAGGGCTGCCCGCACCGGCAGCAGGGCCGGGACCCCACCGAGTCCAGTGGGGCTGTGCACCGGCTGCCCACATCGCTGCTGGCAATGTTTTGGCGTAAACCCCACGGGAATGTGGCACTCCTCCCGGTAGCCTCCCAGCATTGACCTGCTCCTAGCCCAGCCCGCCTGAATTCAGCCCCAACCGTACAGCGGTGTTGCCGGCATCTCCTTCCCGCTCCCATCAGAGCAGGAGCCTGATGCTGGAAGCAGAAACCAGAGCTGCACAGTTTGAAACCCCCCGTTTATTTAATTATTTATCTATTCAGCCCGTTGTCTATCGCCACAGGCTTGTCTTCTATTTTCTAATGCGGGAAGAAAATTTTTTAAAAGTTTATAAACAAATATGCCCTGTGTTCACGCACTGCCTCTCATCTGCCAGGGTGACAGCAAACTACATTTGCACGCTTAGGCCATGGTTAAAGGAAGCCAGAAATAAACGCACAATCAGTTCAAGTATTAAAATATGGTGTTTACATACTGTATGTTGCTGTTTATGTTAAATATAATCAGCAAGAGCAGAGCTTTACAAACCCCAGTGCTTCCAGACCTGACACTTGTGAGTACTTAAAGGTTTCTGTGTGGAGGGTAGAGGAGGCCATTGGGTCTTAGTGGGTGTTGGATGGGAAAGGGAACTTCGGAAAGGCATGAAATATAGCACTATTTGTTGAAGTTGGAATCCATTTACTTACAAGAAAATATCATTACAATTGAAGGGGTACTACAGCAAAGCTAAAACATTTTTATGAAGTGCAAAGATAAACCAAGAATGATGAAAAAAAAAAAAAAAAAGAGGTAAATGAACCTTAAAGCAGGTGAAATAAATGAGATACTGATCTCTCATAGCCCATGTACCTGCAGTTTGCACCCCAGTATCACTGGCAGCACCCCGCACCCATACCTTCATTTGCAGGATGAAGAAGTCTTCAATAAGAGATCTGTCCCTCCCCTTGCGATGCCGGCAGCGGGTCTGGATCCTTGTTCCGTGCGCTGGGGTTTTTGCCTCACACAGTTACTGGAACAGCAAGAAGTTGGTAGGAATTGTCGCCCAGAGCAGCCGTGCTGCTGCGGGAAGCCGGGATGCGGGAGCCGGCAGAGGCACGGGTCCCAGCAGCCTGCACCCCAGCCCTTCGGAGCAGTCCCAGCAGCATCCCCAGGCCAAGGCCCCGGGAGCGGAGCTGCCTCCGGGCACCGCAGCTGTCCCGTGTGAATGCAGAGGGAAGCAGAACGAAACTCCCCACTGTGTGAAGTCAGGATAGCTGCAGGCAGCGAAACACGCCAACGGCATGAAACAGAGGTCGACGTAAAATCTGAAATGCCTATACTGTCAGGCGAGGGATGGATAAAAAAGGGGGTTAAATATTTTAGCTGGTTTTCAAATGTTAAGCTGTTTGGGAAGGAACAGTCACTCTGCATCCTGCAACAAAATCAACAGGCAGCAGCCACTGCCAAAGAGGAAAAAAGAAAGTTTCTGTACAGACAGAGTCAGCTTTTGCTCTGTACAGACCAGGCGACGCACTCCAGGCTGTCAGGTTACAGTGGCACAGGCTGGACAGTAACTGGAGGAAGAAGTACCCGAGGCCGAGCGGGAGCTGCTGAGGAACAGGGAGGGAGGGACCGGGAGCAGGTTCTTCTCTGGCCAAATGGGAGAGATGCTCGGAGCGGGTGGGGAGGGGGTGCTGGGTCAGACCCCACAGAACCGCACGCACATGACCTCTGTCTGTCAGGAGGGGGGTCATCCACCTGCCACCCACGGACACGCTGTCCCCTAAAATCCTACAAGACGAGGCGTCATTCATGGACTCGTTTTGATTCTCAGTTGATCCGCCTGGTTCTTCTCAAGGTTTTAAACTTTATGTATCTTGCAAACCTTTTATTATCTGTTTTTAGGTACGTAGCGCTGCCTGAAGAATCACCTGGAAACATGAATTAATTGCAATAATACAAAAGGCAGAAAAAAGGGTTTCATAATTTTATTGGAGCGGTTTCAAAGTGAGGTTGCTAGGTACAGTGCCAGTAACTCTGTGGCTGCAGTGCTGCTGCCACTAAAAATAGTTACGACTTCAAAAGCCATGCCTAACAGTAAGTGTACATGCAAACAACCTCGTGCTTTATTAAAAAACAGAATCTTTTTATTCATTAAAATTATAGACAAATAAGGTTTTTTTTTTAATTTACTTTTTTTACTTTACTTTTACTTAATTAAAGCAGTTACATAACCTGAGCTTAAATACCAAGTAGCACTGTCTGTGCAGACATTGCAGTCAAATTTCACTAGTATTTACACAAAAATTAAACTTACTCAACAATATTAAAATCACAGTACAATACAAAAATAAACATTTTTCACATATATCCTTGAAACACACTCTACTTCACAGCCACAGAATAAGTAGTGGTTTTAATTCACAAGTCGTAGCTCTTCAAAGTATTTGAAATTACTGTGCCAATACAGTTAGGCTCTGGAAATACTCTTCTGTAGTAGATTCTGATTTGGTGCAAAGCACCTGAAGTTAGAAATAATACAGCAAATGTGAGTAGGGTGAAACAGTCCTATTCAAGCAGCTATAGTTATGTTTTGTTTTTTTTTTTTTAAAGTTATGGGCTTTTAATGTCTAAACCAACGTCTGCCCGAGGGTCAGCGTCCCCCCCCTCGCAGCTCTACTGGTCCCAGCGCTTGCACCATCCCCAGTTTGCAACCGGCAGTTGTTGAACACGGCTGCTCAGGAGCTTGGAATACATTTTTCATACTCAAATTCAACTTCAGGCCTGTAGCTGCCTTCAAAACTTTTACCAGAGGTGAAGACTAACCACGGCAGGTAACAAACACAAATGTATAGACTTGAAAAATAAGTAAGTAATAAGAAGTAAGTAATACCTGCATTAAGACAAACCACTCCTTATTAATGTCTTTGTTCCGGACCAATCTGAAGAAAAAACTAGTAACAAGGCAAAAAAAAAAAGAACCCCAGAAAGGCAATTAGCAGGGTTTTTTTTGTCTCCTGCCCCCCCCGGGGCCAGTGTGTTTGACTAACTAACTCCTACAGACCTGACTTTCCAGGTGGGACGGCCTGTGGGTGGCAGCGGGGAAGAAGAGCCCCTCGCCATAGTGCGTTCTGCCCAGCTCTCGGCGGGACCAGAGCGAGCAGAACCAGTGCGTTGCGGCCAGTGGGCTCCAGTCGGACTCAGCCCTGCAGCTGGAGCAGCCACGGCACCAGCGCCCGCTCCCCAGGGTTCCTGCAGCTCGGCCGGGCTTGTGTCCCGTTGTCCCCCACCTTGTCGTTCCTCATCGAGAAAGAGGAGGATGCCAGGCTCAGGAAAACTTGGCATGACCCCTCTTTGGGCTCATACAGCATGACCTCGAGGGTTTTAGTCTATGGGCCCACGCTATGGAAACAGATCTTCAGCTTCTGGCCTTGGGGATGGACAGGAAGGCAGCGGGACGTGCTGCAGCATTCGCTCGTGGGCCGTCAGCCACAGAAATGGCCCTGCAGCTTCCCACAGCCACCTGCCACAGGATCGCAGGGGAATTCGGGCTGGGAGGCAGCTTACCAGGGCATCGGGTGCAATCTCCTGCTGAGAGCAGGGTCAGGCAAGATACTTCTGGTTCCCTACGTCCGATCATTATTTCATTAACTTGGTGCCATATGAACTGGATTAAAACAAAAAAATCCACGGTGCTGCGTTACAAAAATGTACAAACTGACAGCAGATCATGCGCACATTTCATAATGGTTTCATTTTGTGTTAAAGATTACCGTATGTAAGAGTTAATGGGCATAAAGGAGAAAAAAATTAACCCTGTGAGCTGGAGGAAGCAAAATATAGCTAATGAATAATAATTTGTTTCAGCATGGCTCATTGTAGAAAGCTTTGGCAAAACTTAAGTTCTAAATAACTATCTACTTCAAAGCTTTTGGTGTCTTCAGTGAATGATTTGTAGTTATTAAAAGATTCCCAAATATACCCAGAGGAGAAACCGGTTAAAAGCATGACTGCAAAATCGTAAAACGTTTAATCTCATTTGCTAGCTGAAAGCTAATACAGCACAACAAGGGAAGGTGGAACTTTTAGGTGGCCTTCCCGTAGTGAGACGATGAGCTGAATCTAGTTCCTAGTAAACCCAACCCATCGTTGTCATTGATTACTAACTAACAGCCCAAAGGCTGTAGCTGACATTGCCTTCTCTTTGCATATCGGATAGATCAGAAACTCCCGTCAAGTGGCTTAGGGAAAGGCTTCTTCGACCATTCCCGTCACAGAGGTTTATGGATAAACACAGGAATCACCTTGGCCTCTAAGGCTGGCGGACTGACTGTCCTCCACAAATACATTATAATAAGGGTAAGTGCCAAAAGGCAAGTATTTAACAACAGGCTTGCCAAGTTCCCCAGGGGCTAATGGCTCCAGCCATCACACTGCCTGGAGAAGATCTGCCTGGTTTTTGTCCCGGTGGTGTCCAATCCCCCACGACTGACCAGCCTCCTCTCTGAGGGGGTGGCCCAACACACACGACTCGGTCACGTCGCAGGTAAAAAGTAATCGTGTGGGAGGAGATAGGAATTTGGTGTGACTTTGCAGTGGTTCTGACTACCCCATGTCAAATACAGCAATGCTTAAAAATAGAGCAGGAACTTTACATGAGATTGGGAGGCTCAGCTTCGAGTGCCAGCTGGATTCAGAGGAGGCTGTGACATCTCGTACAGCAGGGAGTCACATCGGAGCAGGATGCGGTTTGAGGTGTTAGCTCTGCAGGTCATAGGATCTGAAAGGTGGAAAATAAACTGTGTGTAAAATGCGTTTAATGATCCTTCTCAGTGTTCGGTGGGAGGCTCCTGTACGCTTCCGTGAGGTGAAGTTGCCTGCCACGGCTGACCATTGGAAAGGTGATCTTCATCAAACAAAGTATCAGAACGGACCTCAGTAATGAACCGGCTGAATCATCTGGCCAATTGCACAGGTCTCTTCAGCGAGGCATGACGAAACAGCGAGAGCTTTCAACGGGTTCGCGAGGAAAGGACAAAAACATTGCAGGTGTCCAAGACCCAGAGGACTGCAGGGAAGACAATATAAGAGGCACGGCTGTCCTGAGCTCCAGAAGTGGATCTCCCGGGCACAGTGTCTATCCAGACCGTGGGTCCCTCCTGCAGCTTGCCCTGCCTGCTATAGCTGGCCCGCAGAATTCTGTCGCACTTGGATTTCATACACACTGTAATAGTCAGCCAACTCTGCCATATTAGAGAGACATATTGCAAAAAGACTGTAAGTAACTACATAAGGACCAACCTGGGTGTGCGGTTTTACATTCTGCTGTGTCTGTTTAGGATCTTTTTTCAGACATGAATTAGTGGAACATTTTATTTCCTGACTGAAAGAAAAGAGAGAAATAGACCACGAAATGCTGGGAAAGGAACATGATTTTAAACCTAGAAAAGCAGATTCAGAGAATATCCTATTTTTATTCTCCCTCTCCATTTAATTCCTTTGCCATGCCAAACAAGACATGCCTCAGCTGAATGAAGTCTCAAATAATCACATAATAGGAGAAGTCATTTATTGTGAATCAGGCTCATTCTCCGGTGATATAAATAGGCTGTGCTGTTCCACAATCTTTTGTCAGTAGGGATTAATTAGCAATTGACCCTTGGTTGGGATTTCTTCACTACCTCTACATTTTTCATCTTATCGGGCTAAATGAGATCTTAATATCGCCTTAAGAAGCTATGCTTCCTAAGCAGTAGCTTAATTTATCTCTAGGCTATAAATCAGTAGTTTAATTTATCACTAGGTTACATATCAACAGTGAATAGTCAGGGTGGAATTGAGTTTATTATAAAGATGTTCTGTTAGAAGACACAGTATTACAGTGATTGAAACATGCTGATAAATTTTCCATTAATGCCCAATTCTGAATATGAACACGGACAACCACACTTTACATACTTTACATTTAGCTTTCTAATAAATAAGTTCAATAAATAGGGATTTGGCAGATTAAGAAGCCGTATGAGCGAACAGAAGCTACTTTACAATGTTGTCAAAAAATAACTAGAGCTATTCTTATTGTTACCAATCACTGGGAATTAGTAAGTAAAATATAAACATTTTACTTTTACTATGAAGACCGGAGGAATGAAGATCTGTTAAAATCACCCTTAGGATTACATAGAACTTAATTTTGTACACTAAATTTATAATTTAGAGCATGCTTTCATACCATTTTTAGCACACAATATTTTCAAATACATTTCTTAAAAATATGAGAAACGAGTAAGACTGCTCATGTGAGATTTCGTCTGTGCTCTGATCACTAGCTCTTGTGTTACACAACATCGCAGTTTGGCTAATTTTGCATGACCTGTTCCACATTTGGAGAAGATATATAACAAAGGGCCGGATTTAGTCTGTAGTATATTGCAACATCTTGTTAATACAGTAATTTATTTGTCACAGTACAAAAAAAATTAATTCCCCCCAATTATTTTTTATATATATATAATATATAATCCATTTGTATTATCCATCATAATAGTTATTTTCTTGGGAAACAACTCTTACGTTACCTCTAAAGATTGCCAGGAACAGAAATATTTTCGTACCAAATGAAAACGCAGGTAACTCGAGCAACCGTAGTTTTACTTGTCTGAAAGGTACAGTTATTTTCAGCACACACACGTCTCATGTTTTACCCGTAAAGAACTCCAGCAAGGCTCCCAACGCCGGCAGTCGGGCGCTCGCGCTGCAGCGAGATGCTGGTCAGCCTTCGGGACGGGCGTCTCGCCCGCCGCTCCGCAGAGCTCGCGCAGGCTCTCCCCAGGCGAGCCCAGTCCGTGCTCAGCCCTGTCCCGCCGGTCCTCCGGCTGACAACGCGCTGGTTTTGCTCAGCGTGGAAGGCAGGATCGGACCATCGGCTGCTCAGAACCAAATCACCTCCGCACGCGTTGGCATGCCGACATCTGTCCACGGAACGCACCGCTACGTGCACGTGCAAAGCAGGCGCCTGCTTGCACCAGCTCCTAGAGCGACCTGCTTATCTGTCTGCCAGTGGCTGAGGTGTCAGTTCACCTGGAAGCCAATTTGCCTTTAAAGGGGGTCCAGATTTTTCATGAACAACCATCGTAATCTGAAAGCATAATCATGCACACATCAGTAAGCCTACCTTTTGTAAAACACCGGCACTCAAAGAAGACTGTATCATAGATGCTACCGAACTATCAAGTAATTATCAACACTAGTAGTAGATGAAGAAGTAATAAAACTAACTGCATCGTGACTTTGATTTAAATACTTGTTTACAACGGCAAGTGAGAGAAAGGCTAGGCATGTGGACTGAGCCTCAGACGAGAAGATACTGCTCTTTCTTATTTTTATTTCCTATTTTTAAAGAGAGGCTGATTGAGAACATTTTTGAACGTGGGAGACTAAGTCATTAAAACAGAAGCACTTGGATCGCTTTCTTCCTTCAGGGGGTTTACTTCATTTTACTTTATCTGACACAAGTCAGAAAGAAATGAGAATATCGTAAAGAGAAGGAAAGCTGAATTTTGACACGTTATTTTCCATTAAAAATCTTCCACTCACTTTGTTAAGCTTTTTCTAAGATCAGAAAATGAGGCTTTACCTAAAGCGAATTTGAGAGACTGGTAGATTTTCCTCACACACTTGTAGCACTACACAGTATCCTACTGTCTCAAAGCGGAGGATTTTTTCAAACTGTTGCGAAATCTTTCCCATTTGTTCACAAACTGGTATCTCCATTCTGTTTGTACTCTGATAAAATGTTGAGAGTCATTTCTTCGCTTTTGGACTGCACATTGTGTTCACTTCTTCTGGACGATTTCCTGGTCGCCCTGGAAAGCCGCCTTCGAAAGGTATCACCTGCCAGAAAGTAAAGAATAGGGTCGACGCAGCTGTTGAGGCTGGCCAGACCCCGTGTCACTTGGTAAGTGGCATAAACCTTATCGTTGAAGGCACACATTTGTGGAGTCTGAAAATCCACTCTGGCTCTTAGATTTAAGGTCTTCATCACATGGAAGGGAAGGTAAGACACAGCAAAGACCGTCAACACAATAATAACCAGGTAAATCGACTTTCTCCTGAGAGGAGAATTGTCCAAATCTTTGTAAATCAAAGCTTTCACAATGAGCCCATAGCAACCAAGAATCAGTATGAACGGGATGCAGAACATAAGCACAGTGGTGCACATGCTGTAAATGAAGTAACTTCTCAGGTAATCATCAGCTGTTGTGTCATAGCACGTCGTGGTTTTATTTCTCCTTATCCCCGTTCCTGAGTAGAAGAGTATGGGAGAAATCACGGCCACCACAATGACCCAGACCAGGGTGCTGATGTACACCGCGTTCTTCTTCTTCAGCCGCCCCAGCGATTTCAAGGGGTGCACCACTCCCGTGTACCTGTGCACGCTTATGCATGTTAGAAACAAAATACTGCCGTACAGGTTCACGTGGAAGATGAACCTCTGCAGCTTGCACATGATATCGCCGAAGATCCAGTCTGTTTTATTGAAGTAGTAAAAGATGAGGGCGGGCAGAGTCAAGACATACAAGAAATCGGCTAGGGCCAAGTTGAACATGTAAACCGAGATGCCGCTCCAAGGCCTCATGTGGAAGACAAACATCCAGATGGCCACGCTGTTGCCCAAAAACCCAGTGATGAAGACCAGAATGTAGACGGTGGGCAGGTAATAGAACTGGAAACCAGTTTTGGTCAGGGAACACTTGGTGGTGGCGTTTCCCGCAGACCAGCCGCCGCTGGATAATAAGTTGGGTTCAGTTCCATTCAAAGCAGCAGAGAAGAGGACTTCAGTCATGATCCTTCCACCAGAGTCACATAGGTCCGAGGGGAAGCAACAAAGTCTCTACGGGAACAGCAGCACATCTAAAAGAAACAGAGAAGAGCAAAGAAAACCTAACTGGAAGGTGAAACCTGCCCGGCTTTCCTTCAGCGGGTTTCCAAGCGGCTGTGCTGGGCTGAGCCTCTCCCACCCGAGCGCAGGGCGCGGAC
>VYZV01032454.1:499529-536272 GCA_013401275.1 Pandion haliaetus | reverse complement strand
GGCGCGGCGCGGGCACGCGGGACGGCCCAGCCGTGGCCAGGACAGAGCTGCGGCCTCGCCGGCCCCTCCGGGCAGCCGGGGCGGAGGAGGGCAGGGTCCCCGCCAGGCCTCGGCGGCGGAGGAAGAGGACGAGGCCGCCGCGGGGGGGCTAAGCCCCCTCCGTCCGCCATCTTCCCCGGAGGCTGCCGGCAGCGGCGGGACCAGGTGTGCCACCGGGAGCCGCTGCGAGCGGTCGAACGACACCTCCCCGGTTCTGCTCTCAGCCCTTTGGAATCTGCTCTGCAACCCGGCTTAAGCTACGCGAACGTGTTAATTGCTGCACGTGGAACAGCTGAGCAGAAATACGCTCTACTGACCTCTAATTAAGCGCTATACATTTGGCGCTTGAGTCAGAATACGATTCTTATTTATTGTCTTAGCAAAACAATCTGCTGGTTTCAGCCATTTCTTCCTTGTTTGCGTTTCAGTTAAGATGTGTGGTGAGTGGTACATGAGCTAGTCGTATCTGCTCTCAGCTAAAAGCTGTGTTCTAGACAGAAGATTATTAGTACTTCATGAATATGTATTCACGTTTCAAACTTTTGAGTCTGTCTGAATTATAAAACTACTTCGTTGGGAAAGCTTAATTGGGAAATCAGCTGCATATTGTATCCCTGTAGGAATATGTAAGTGGATGCAGATGGAGTTGCCAGCCTGGCATCTCTTTTGGGGCAAGTTACACAGACTACAACTTTGAAGCCACGGCTTAAATTTTGCAAACATGAGACCTTTTCTTCTTGTATATTAGGAGCCTTTTTCTTTTCATACTCATCCACTACCTGCGTATTTACTACTTTGAAGATTCTTTTTAATTTTAATACAGATTGATTGCGAAGAGGAAGGAAAGCGAAAAATGAGACAAGAACAGCAACACCTGTAAAATCTGTGTTGTAAAGCAAACCCAGTTTACAAAACTGTTCAGTGGTGCCCTCTAGGATTTTAAAGTGCCAGCAAAAATTAATCCTTGGCCTCAGTGTTCCCACAAGAGAAAACACCCAACCCACAAACCAGACATACGGTGAATACGGTTTAATAATATCAAGCCCACTATGCTGGTTTATGAAAAAGCCATCTTGCTCCTCGGAGAATCAGCTGCGTGGCCAAAACCAGAGTTTATTCTAATGAAGGACTTGGATTATTGTGTAAAAGAAATAATAGAAAATACAAAGCGATGCTATTAGCATATGAGAAGCCTTTTTAGTTTACCCTTCCCTTTGTAATTGTTATTTCGTTAGTGATTCTCTCAGTCCCGTTGCTAACACATAGCTTCTCTTGGCAGCTTCCTTGAATTCCCTGTCTTGAGCAAATTTTGAGTCATACCAAAGCAGCGTTAGATAGCATCAGTAAATATGCACTATGAACTACAGCCTGTTTGCCTCAGTTACCTAAGCAGCGCCATAAAACCAAACCGTGGAGATGAAAGGTTGGAGCCGTAGTTGCGGGAGCCCACAGCCGCCCGGGGAAGGAGGCACTTCTTAGGATTTGTGCTCGTTCTTGAGACAGGCTGAGGCGCAGGCAGCGACGCCGGGAGTGGCGTCGGGCCACGGGGACCCTGCCGTGCTGCGGACGGGTGCTGCCAGCGCAAGGGTGAGCAGGAGCGGGCAGGAGGACGCGGCTGTGTGTGCCGGCCTTGCCCAGGCACCCGTGGCAGCGTTCACACCGACCGCAGGCTTAACACCGACGTGACGGTCGCCGGGACAGGAGAGGCAACACCTGATCCGGCATGGAGCCGTGGCTGCATAGCGAGGGGACTCCTCATCTGGCGTAACGTTCCTGCACGGCCAATACGCATATTCAAGGATGAATACAAATGCATAAATACCTGAAGGCAGAAGTGACTCTGTACCAAATCCACGCTTCACATCCTTCAGCTGCAGTGCTGTTGATCCGTTACTAAATACTCCAAGCTCAGATTTATAATGTCGTCTGAGAGACTTCAATTTATGTAGGCTTCTGTGCCAGGGCAGGATTTTTCAAGATACCCGACTCATCCTTGTATCTTTTTTCTGAGTGTCATCTCCTTTTCCAATGGCTTTTTGGAAGGGTGGGCACCCGAAGCAGACACCGTTGTGACCGTGTTGCTGGCATTGATTACCAGCATCAAGCTGCCTCCCTGCCCCAGCAGTTTCTGACAGTACCCTCGAGGGTGTAACGTCACGCTCACGCCTCAGCTCCCGGCTTCTCCTGGGGAAGCACCTCCAGCATTAGAAGACCAGGTGCTACCACGTACTGCAAACAGCAGCATCTTTCCAGAACCACACTCGCCTTGCCTTACAAGAGTGGAAAGGAGCTGTTTCCCTTTTTTCATGCATATTCTCTAAATCGCTGGCATTCTTGCTTCCTTTTTACTCCTGCCTCACATAGCTCACTTTGTCCAGGCTTTCCTTTTCCTTTTTTATACCCCAGTTACTGTGGCTGCTCCGTATTTCGTCCTTTGCCTAGCCTAGCAAACCTCATCTCCTGTCTCTGCTTACACCACTTTTCCCCTCTTGCTGCAACTTGGGCTCCGCCGGCCGCTGCTGATGGAGGGCAGAGGCATGCGAATGGCCGGCACCCTCGCTCCTCACCAGCTTTAGTGGCACTTCGGACCTGCCAAGGAAACCGCCTGCCCGCTGCAGCCGGACCCGTGCAGCCCGTGCTGTATAAGCAGCTACGTCCCCGCTGCTTCATCGGCAGCCCGTGTCTCAGCACCGCCCTTCTGAGCCTGCCAGTACTGGAAATGGAAATATCACGTACTGGTTTTAACAGTTTGCACGTTCTGACTGCAGTGCTTCAGCTGCGCAAGGTCCAAGCACTTACTCGAGTAAAGAAGGAGGCATATTTTTTAGCAGCCTTACTGTTACATGCCTTCATACACAGCCAGCAAATTGGTGTCTTCACTGATCTGTTCTTAGTTTGGACCACAACCACAAAGCATGTTGCATTAGCACCTTTTCCTCCATAGCTCTAGCATATGCCTTGTAGCTGAATAGGTTTCTGTCTGGTGTAGCTGAAACTGAATTCCTTCCAGCTTTGCCTCTTAATGCACTTTCTGCAAAATCTGGGATTTTATACCACTGATTTCCATTAAACTGAATGTTTTGTTCTGTTAACAGCTGATTTAACACAACTCAAACGGATGATATATCCCTAATGAGAAAAGAAAGCATGCTTGAGAGCAAATGGAAATTCCCAGTCAGTCCAATTAGCGCTGAACTATCGCAGTGTGTGGGTGTGTGCAAAGGGAACGGTCTGGACATAAATCCAGCTGTTTCTACCTGTTGGTTTTGGTTATCAGGAAGATTTAGATGCAGATTTCAGTATTTCAAAGTGTGCTGGTATGAACAACAGGCCCAAACCAGGTGCAGACTGAGAGGCTGATGGAGACGACCCCCATAAATGATCATGGCAATGCCTGCTCATAGTGAGGGTAAATATAGATAAACAGACATAAGCACACATGTTCATAAGGCACTCTGTGTCTCACTCGGGAGTGCTGCTGGAAGGGGTCAGTGAGCACAGAACTCAGAGGGTGAGCTGCTCTCGACTCCCCACTGCAGGACATCTTTCTACTGCAAAAATGCCTATTTGTTTCACATTTTACCTGAATTGGCTTGTGACCTTCCTATTGGCTTCCGGTGAGCTTCATTCCCCTTTTCATTAGGACGCTCTTTAGGTCAAATAATGCTTTATCACACTGTGATTACTTTATCCAGTCTCTGCAGTTTCGTATCTTCCTCTTTCATCTGTCACAGAAGACAGCATCTCTTCCCAGCACCCCTTATACAGTGTGCAGACTTTCCACAGTGAGCCTGAAATACAAATTTATTTTATTTTAAAATACTACTGCCTGCAGTATGTAAAATACTACACCTCTGAAGCTGTAGGAAGCCCCTCAGCTGGACTTCCAGCGGCCTCCTGCACATAGGTGAGAACTGAGGAATTTCTGGTTTAAAGGATTCGAACAAACACTTACTTGTACAAAAAAAAAGCAAAGCTTGTCCTTGTCTATTTGCAAATACATAGTAGACAGACTGTTAGCAGTGGCTATTTACCCCAGTGTTTGTTTCCTTCCAGCCTTACCTTCACATGCTGAAAATGCCCAGGTTTGGCCTCGACTTGTGAGTACATCTATTTGGGAAACGTGAGGGTGAGCAGAGAGGTACGTGGAAAGTTGCTTTTGCGCAATAAGCGATTTCTGTCACCTTCCTGCAAGAACTTGCTGCCCTTAGCAGCTGAGGCGGAAGGCTGAACGCTGGCAAGGAAATGATGTGCAAGAAAAAAGTCCCTAACAGCAAAGAAAACCAGGAAGGCGTGTCAAATCTTCCACAAGGGATGCCCAATATTCCCTTTACCCCCTCGCAAAGGGCTGACAGGGTGGGTTTCTGGTCTGCAATTCTGCACCAGCCCCAGGGGTCCTACCGCTCCGCTGCGGAAAGGAGCGCGCGTGTCCTGGGAACCCGGGGAGGGGGGCGAGGGGGGCAGCGGGCGGCACGGGGAGCAGGGGACCCCGACCCTGGCACGGCAGCCCCGGCAGGCCGCCCCGCCGCAGCCCCGCAGCGAGCCTGGCACAGCGCGGGACCCGCTCACCGCTGCAAGCCTCGGCTGCCTCCGTTTGCCTTTCCTCAGAAAACAAACCTGGGAAATGACAGTTCGAGAGCTGATAAGAATAATTAGACGTGTCTGTTGCAGATACGACATGCGCTGCTGGTTGAGAGCAAGTCTTAACTGAGCTCCCAGCCTGCTCGCAAAAGCTGCCAGCAGAATACGTGCCCAAAGCTCCGCTGGTGCTTCTGCCAGCAAATTCTCTGCTTCGCCACTGCTTTCCCCTCCTGCGCGTGCTGTCCCTGCGGATCTGATGCTGCTGTCCATACTGCTGTTCTTGGAGAACTGTCAACCCCGTCTTTAGGGGTGACAAAATCCTGCTGTGCCACAGCCCTCAGGGAGGTACCCCCGGTGCCTGCTGCTGAGGCATGGCAAGCGGCTCTCTCCCCCGCCCCGGTGCGAGAGGAGCGCGCGCCTGTGTGCATTTTTAATGTCTGAGCTGACATTTTGCTGCCTTGAAAACAAAAGCTGTTCATGGGCTAATTAAATAGATCTGCACGCAGCGTAACGTAAGCCCCAGGGAGCGACAGAGTCCCAACAGGGTGTGAACTTTGGAAGACAGAATGGCACGGTATTGTGCATGCAAAAGACTGTAATTTTAGAATCAATAGTGGGTACTGTGGTGGTTGGCTAGCACGGGAATTCAGAGCGCTTGGTCCATAAGGCCCTGCTAAGTATCCGACATGACTGTCACTTATTTCCATAGGGATGAATACTATACGTCTTTTCTTCTCCCTCTTTGCCTTTATTAATATTATAAACCAAAAAGAATAACAAAACTCCTGTTTTAGAGTGCCTTCTGTATTTCAGAATATGCAAATAGTTTCTGATCAGCACTGCCACTGATGCCCCGGTGATACAACACAGCAATAGAGTTAATGCAGGTGACTTCTTAATCCTAGTAGAGCAACTACACTTCCAGAGTCTAAAGATAACGCAGAACACTGGAAAATTTGTTCTAATTACAGCAGGGAGCATCTTGCCTTCTTCCTATATTGCCATTTTAAATTGAAATTACTATTCTCAGTAGAAAAGATCTTTTGTTCAGCTACCAGCCAAGAAAGACAATTCTACTGAGAAGGTTTAATAGTGTGTTAATACTCACATTACACAGTTTCCTCAAATGGCCAAGAACACAAACAGGCAGGAAACAGTGAAGATCACATACCAAGGGAGGCAAAATTAAGTATTTCAGTTAAGTACTTGCTACCTAATGCATCGAGGGAAACGAACGCAGCACTCCCTCTGAGGTGCTATAACCGAAGCATCCTACGAGGGTCTCTCGGTGGGGTACAGGGACAGGCTTCCCTGTTTGCGGGGACGTGTCCCCACGCGGCCGCCCGGCTGGCAGGGATGCCATGGGGGGTGGCAGCGGGGCCCCGCAGGTGCCTGGTGCCTCCTTCCAGCCCTGCCTGGCTCCTCGTGCTCCCCCAAAGCCTTTCATACCCCCAGATCCATGATGCCTCTGCCGCAAGGCTGAATTTCCCCGTACAGCCGAGCCGCCCGGGCAGCAGCGCCATGTCTCGCCCTAATGCTGTTTCGAGACCTAACTCTTGATCTTCACTGGAGCTGGCTTGCGAGTAAATGTCCAGTTGTGTACGTCTGCGTAATGGGTTGGTTGGGGTTTTTTAAGCCAGCTCTCTGTCTTTTTCTCCATTATCGGGACAAAAGCTTGCAGTGGGGAAGGCAGTGGGGTTTTCCCAGCCCAGCGAGGGCCACGAGGAAGCGGGAGTCGGATGGAGCGGAGGGAGCCCATGCTCGGGGGAGCTGCACGGCACCGCTCGTACTGCAGGGAGTTTTCGGGTGGTTTCAGGAGCGCTGTTAACTCTGCACTCTCTGTTAGTGATCCCAGTTTGAGGTCATGGAGATGGGTGTGAGAGCCATGTTTCCTCAGAACAGCTCTTCAGAAGCCGGGAGTTTTGCATATGTCCTCACTCCTCACCTCCCGGGCAGGTTTCAGCTCTGTCTTGCCTCCTGCAGGTACGCATGGCTTACGGGTACAGTTAGGCACCCGTACCAAACAGCAAGCATTTGGTAATCAGCACAGCGGGCATGTTCTTCAGGCTGCAGAGGTCGGAGCAAAGCCCTCGGCTTCCTCTGGTTTGGCTGCAGCAAACCCGCGCTCCCCGGGCGTCAGTGCTGTCTCTTCAAGGGCATCTCTGACCGTGGCCAAGGCAAACGGTGCGTTTGCTGGAAAACGCACTCGCACTGCCGGATGATTGGTGCTGACAGCAACGAGTTACCGTCTGCGTAAGGAGATGTCCCGGCAATGACCCCGAGCCGTAATAACGCGCAGGGACCCCCCCGGCATGCAGGAGCTGGCCCCCAGACGCGCCGGAGCTGGCCCTGCCTCGCTCCGTGCCCACAGCCTCTGCCGGCATTGCGGTGCGGGCGTGGGGAGGGATGAATCCCGGACTCCCACCCAAGGCAGGGACTTGAAAGAGGTGGCCCTGCGTCCCCTGGCCGGGGCAGGATGGCAAGGGCTGCTTCCCTGGCCGGTTCCAGATACGCAAAGGGCACTCAGCAGATGTTCCCGGAGGAATCGGATCTCGGCCACTTTGGACGGTCACACGGCACTGGCCTCCAGCGTGGCCCCGAGCGCGCCCCTGGACCCCAGCTTCATCCCGGTTTGCAGGGACGCACTTCCCAGTGCTCCCGAGCCTGCTGAGAGAGCAGTCCTGCTGTGGGCCCAGCAGGCACAGCTGGAGGCAGCGTCCAGTTCTGGAACAGAGGAAGTCAAATATTACTCAGAAAATACCTGCAATTGCATCACCGTCAAGTTATATCAACGGTAAACATCATCTGCTAATGTTTAGCAGATATCAGAAAATATGGTAATACTGGATTTTCCATTGAATTTC
Organism: Pandion haliaetus; assembly: GCA_013401275.1. NCBI lineage: Eukaryota > Metazoa > Chordata > Aves > Accipitriformes > Pandionidae > Pandion > Pandion haliaetus. The sequence continues at coordinate 528,788 of VYZV01032454.1, read as the reverse complement.
CCTTTTAACGTGTTTAAACATGTTTAAATGTAGGCAAAAAATGTTTCGTGACATTTTAATACAGTATTTGATCAGGTCATCTCTTTGGTTAAAATAAATTTTGTCAACACTAAAAATACAGGAAAGCTAAAATCAGACAATGTTTTCAGGTGCTAAACTTTCCTGCTGTGTATGAAACACTGGAAAGAAGATGTTAAACCTGATCTGGAACAATTTTTTAAAAGCTAAGATTAAGAAATCAGAGAACAGTAATGTAATAATAGGTGAAAGCCTAGCATATTGCTTTTCTAAGGACTAGAGGTAGCAACAACAACAATTTAAAAGTTGTGGAGGTGACCTCTTGCTGCTGTTAGCAAAAAACACTTCCTGAAGCCCTTCTGAGCTTTTATCCTTCCGCTTTTCTTTATTCTGCACCCACATCATCTTTCCCGATCAGTTCTACATGAGCTGATCTAGATAAAAGGAGGAACATGCCATATACCCACGCATGGTATTATATTTCCTGCAGAACTCTCACCCTATGCTATTACCCTGATGGAGCTGAAGTGGGTGACTCATCATTTTCCATACAGTGGCATCTTGCCTGCTGCGGCGCAGAGCACCCGACGCACCTCCCCGGGCGCCTGTGCCAGAGGCTCTCACCAGCCCCGTCGTGTCCGATGGGAGCTGCCGGGTTTGCTGCACCGGAGGGCTCGGGCCGGTGCTGGCGGTGCCCGTTCCCCGAGGAAGGCCTGTGCCCGAGGGCGAGCACCAGCTCTGCAGCGAGCAGCTGTGCTGGGCTTGTCTGAACGCTCACCCGCCTCTCCAGGCTGGGCTGCTGCTCCAGGAGCGGTAGCGACTGCCTTGCTCTGAATGCAACTAACGCCCATTAGTTCACTGGAAAATATATAACCTCCTAATTCTGTTGGATTGTTATTTCCACGCAGATAAAAATAAACATCCACGTACCCTTTTGCTTTGCTGTACAGCGGCGGTTACGCCGTCGAACACTGATGTATTGAATCCCGAACCCTAGAATTGCATTTTCAAAGGCTGTTAGCGTAGCTTGATGTTATTCGCCAGGCCCCTGCTAATGGCACAGGCTCTGTTTAACTGTGGGCCATGTTAAAGTCTGGCCATATTTTAGTTGTTCTTGAATTCGAGGGTCCAAAGCTACCAGTAATAACCAGTCAATGGCTTTCTAATGGATCCTAAGGATCTGCTTTGGCACTGGGTTTACAGCAAAAATAAGTAAGGTGCAATTCTTGCCCAAGTCTCACTGCCGGTGATGAAACCCACGTGGCCCTGGGTGGTGGTGATGCCCCCCTGCCTGCAGCACCAGCCCTGCCTGTCCCTTCCTCCCGTCAGCTCGCCTTTTTGCAAACTGCCCTTCCTCTCATTTCTGCCTGAAGGGTTTAATTTGGAGAAAGAAGGACCTTGAAAATACCAGTCATGGAAACGGAAGCTAAATTATTCAGTTCAGTGCCGCTGCATAATGAATCCTGGATTTTTATCTGTGCTGATGCCAATACTCTATTTTATTTTATTTTGGGAATATCTGAAAATATGGTAATGACAAAGCAGTAACAGGAGTTCAAACTAAGTATTAGAAGTCCCTTTTTTTTGGACTCTCTTCCGATGGGTTTGAAGCTGATAGGGGTAGGAGCACCCTGAGCAATACTTCTGCAGTGATGCCTCCGCGGCCAGACCCTTTGATTCCTCCTCCAGCTATTGTTCCCTTTCTCATTATCCTGCAGCTCTTTTTCTCTCCCAGCTGCTCCGGCCTCCTTCCTCCCAGAGCCGTTCCTCCCTGGGAGCTGCTGCTTGGGTCGCGGTCGTCTCCCATTACCTGGATGCTCTCAGCTGGTTTCTGTCCTGCCACTGGGCTGAAACCGAGCCAGTTGAACGTTCTCCTGGGCGCGTCTCAGAGCACCCGGGCATCTATCAGCTCTCAGCAAAACTTCTGTATGCATTTGACAACTCAAGGTAATATTTGACAGCTCCCCATTGACAATTAGGAAGGAGGCGATGCTAAGGAATAAACAAAGAGATACGTCAGTACCCGAAATAAAAAAGCTGAATGAAAAGCTAATCATGTAGTACAAAGAAATGCCAGCTTAGCTCTTAGTGGAAACAAATACCCTGGCAATCGTTACGAGGGCCATTTCTAATTCAATGTGCAGTTGCTGAAGCAACAGCTTCAGTTTAATCTGCAAAAGCTGAAGCACTTCAGTCCCGGTGGGAAGTGCCACTGCTGCAGGGACCTTCCCATCCCCACGTCCCCACCTCCCATATTTAAATTGCAAATACAAGTAGACTCACCTGGTTTGTATCTGAGTCGTTACAAAACAAATATGATAGGCATGTTGAATGTAGAAAAAACATAAAAACCGTAAACATAAATCTATTCTGAGATGTTGTAAAGCAAAGATAGCACATACCACAGGTGATGTGTGCATGTGGACACAGGACAGAAAGGCACTCAAGGAGCAGACCGCAGCGCAGCGTTGCTGGGAAGTGCTGGCTAAACCAGACCAGCTTCCATTTTCCCTCAGGAAATCGAGTACCTGTTTCAGACCAGCTGATGAATGTTCAGACGACTCTGTACGGTGCCATTACAGACTGCATCCGTGGCTGCAGCATTACAGGTCACCTGTGACCGCTGGCCTGGCAAATGGCTCGTCCCCATCAGAATGCACCTATTTTCAGCGAATCACGCTGGCATCAGATCTGTCATTATACCTGATTTATTTGAGCTTCCATTCCTTATGGCCTTGATTTTGACTCCTGTTTCATACCAAACAAGTCACTTTTCTGATTTTGTACCACCCATTACGTGCAACCATTTTGCACGTTAATTCCTTCGAGACGCCTGCCTGGGTGGGTACCGAGCGATGCCTCCGCTGCCCAGCTGCAGTTGACTCTTTGGCAAATGCCACACAGAGATAAACAAGCCATCCAAACCACAGGCGCTCCCCTGAAAGGGTTCAGGCAAACCAAACAGACCCTCCTTCTACTCAGGTTAATTTTACTCTCTTTCCCTCTTTTAGTATTTGGCTTTTTTGCCTAGAAATCGAATCAGCTCACCCTGGGCGTCCTGCACCTGCTGACAGCTTGCAGCGCCTGCGGGGCTGTGCCTGCCCGCTATGGCAGCGGGACCCTCCGCACCCTGCCACAGCATTGAGACCCTCCGTACGCTGCGCCCAGGCAAGGCCAGTTGCTGCTGCCCGCCGTGGGCACATCTTTCCCTCCTGCTTTTCAGCCCCTGCTTGCACCGCACTAATGCTTTCCATCCCCTTAATGATCGTTTATTCAGCTCTTAAAGGATTAACTTTTGACTTTTAAAATTGGAGCTTCAGGAGCTTATTTCAGGAGCCTAGTCTAAAATGTACTGGGAAAAAAAAAAAAATCACTGGCATAGATAACCATTTTTATAATCTCTAGAATTTATCTAAAAGAACCCACTGTTAAGGAAAAATACCTCTGTTAATGTTCAAACATGAGTGAGTATGGTTATTGTACAAACCTTTTATAGCTATTAATGATTTATTTTAATGTCTTGTCTTTAATGGGGCGCAAGATCAGCACTGACAAACCCACAGCAAACTTGTGCGTAGAACATAAAAATGTCTTCTGTGAGTTTCTATTTGCCACTTTGATTTCTAATCAAAGCAAGATTTCTAAAATCAAGAGCAATTCTAAATGAGGGCAGGTAGCAAAGCTGCACTGCCAGCACTGCAGGGATGTCTCAGATAAGGACTAATACCAAAACATACTGCTGTTTAATATGGGTTTTCTTGCAAGAAGCTTGTCCTTCATGCACAGGACCAGCATCATGGTGCAGAGTTTGCTAGGAAGCGCTGGTGTTGCAGCCGTGGTGGATCCCATGTCATGGATCCCATGTCGTCAACTGTCACTTTGCAGAAGTTGTTCCTTGAAGAGTTCCTTAAAGATTCCTTTTGTAAAGTACTGAGATAGCCAGCGTGATATTCAGCCAAGTGACCTAAATCTAATTCACTCCTGGAATTGCACCAACACGGAATTTGCCGCTCTGCCTGTAACAGCAAACCAGGTAACTCAGGCTGGTGCAGAGCCCTGGCCTGGCTTCCCGGAGCAGCCTTCAGTGCAACCGCTGCGATCGCCAGTAGCTGTTTATCTAATTCTTCAACTGATGACACAAAACTCTCTTTTAAGGTGTATCTTATTAAATGCTTTTCAATCGTTCTTACAACGCCTGTCATTTGTGTTCTGGTATTTTGTCCACACTGACAGTTGTTTTACTGTAATCTGCTTTAGCTTCTTTCTGCACTCGTCGCGGGAGAGGGGAGAGGGGAAGCATCGCCGGCAGCTGTGTCTCCGTGGGGACCTGGGATCACCCCAGCACCCTTCCCGGGAATCCGTCCCGCACCCTCTCCCTCCCGCTGCCTGCTCAGGCCATTTCTGCTCTGCGGAGGACGCATCCAGCTGCCCGTGCCCTCGCTGGGGAAAGGGCAGGGATGGGCTTCACCTGCTTTCAAGAGCCTCACTGGCGTGGCTTAGGCACCCCAAACTGCACAGAGCTGCCGAGCTTTTCCTTTCTGTACCCCTGACCTTTAAGAAATGGCATCACCACACATAATAATGAATTTTAAAAATCTTGATGTGACACAGTTGTAAATGTTAAGAGAAGGGGAGGTTCCCTGTGACTCTGTGCGGTTTTACAGGAAACAACCGACGTGGCTGTAAGCTGTAAATACAAATTGCTGCAGACTTGGAGTGCCCTTTTCCGCGCTATCCTATTACTACTGCACAACCACAGAGTGATTTACTGAAACCCCAATGTCTGGAAGAGGAAAAAACAGTGAGATTCGTCTGGTGATCACTCCCTTTCTATGAGAGCTTGGGCGTTGCTACTGGCGGGTTTTCCCCTTACCTCTACGTGAGAAAGGACAAGGGGACAAAGAGAAAAAAATTCCTCCAGCCTGAGTCACTGAGAATGAAGAAATGACAGTAGGAGACAGGGAGAGGTCCACTGATTAAAATAGCGACGCTTGTTATAGATTTGTGTAGTCCTGGTGAAAAGATTTACAACCAAGTAGTGGCATATCCTACAAACGTGCTGCCGTCCCTGAGCCACGTCCAGGCACGGCTCTGCCCAGCCATTACCCTGCACCCAGGTTTTTCCTTGGCAGACTGCTTCCCCCGTGCCTACCAGCTTGCTGCAAACCATGGATTGAGATTTTTTTGTCCTGTGCTGGCTAGAAAACTGATGGACAGGTTGTACAGGAATTAAGTTCTGATTTAGCAAAAAAAAAAAATGGGCACAGGCAGGAGGGGCAGGGAGCAACACCTCTGCAGCAGCAACGCCAGGGAACAGCTTCCTAAAAAAGCCAGCAGGTATAAATTCGCTGCTGCGAGCCCCAGCAGCAAGGCAGCCTGCCTGTACTCCTGCCCTCCCCAGCACCGGCTCCGCTGCCTCAACATTTGGGTTCAACATTTCCTCCTTTGCGTGTCCCAGTGCAGTGTTGGCTCTGCTCAGCCCAGATCTGTTTAAGTGTGGGAGGAATGTAAAGATTGCCTTCTTTCTCCAGCATATTAAAAAGAACCCCTGGAGACTTACGGGGCTCATGTTTTCTGCAGACACCCCGGGCTTGCCGGGGTGCCGGCGCTGGCTGCCGAAGGGGGAGGGCAGAGCCACAGACAAGCTCGTTTGCATCTCAGTCTGATTTTGGCAGACAGTTTAAATAGATGCTAAGTGATGAGGGAGCTCTTGAGGAAAGGGGAGCAGGACTTTGTCTCCTGCTGCGTTTGTGCTGCGCCCGGCATGAAGGCACCCTCCGTGCTGTCTTAATGGAAATAAATACCTCCCTGGTACAGGTGCTAATGAGGCTTCATCTCTTTGGCTAAGGCGGCTGCTGCAGGAACCCTGCCAATTCCCCTCGGTCCCGGCTGCGGTGGAGAAAATAGCAGCCAGGGCAAAGGCTTAGTACTTTTGCAAACTAATGAGAGAAGGGGGATCATCCTGCCAAGCTTACTGGCCAAATAATGAGGTTGAATCTCTGAAGTCGTAATTTGGTGGTTAAGTGAACAGGACTAATTCTATGTAAACTGACGGGTCTAATTATTGGACCCATTTCTAGAAAACAATCGGGGAGCAGGTGGCCGGCAGCCTGCTCCAGAACCGCCAGCAGTTTGCAGGGTCCTCCAGCACCCACAGCCCCGACTCCCTTCGCCCTGAGGCTGCCTCGGTACTTGGCAAGGGTGCAGGCGGGGGCCGCACACCAACCCCCCCGGGGTGACAGGCTGCCCCTGCGGACGCGTCTGCGGCGGTGGCCTTCTGCTGCACCAGGAACATCCCAAGTGCTTTGCAGGACCCTCCTGCCTTCGGTCCGGCGGGAGAGCTCTTCATTGCCGAGAGGCCCTTCGTGCCAGCCCCGTAAGCTGCTTACGGCCTACTGAGCGGCGAGCGGCTGGAACGGCATCAGCTTTTCTGCCCAGCACATTCGTCCGGGCTAAGTAGCCTGACGAGAAGGACTGGCTTGCTGGGCGGTGACTCCCCTCCCTCGCAGCTGGCACACTCCTCGGGACGCCGGACCGATGCCAAAGTTGGCTGCAGGGGAGAGGCTTTGCAGCCGGGAGGTGCGGCAGTTCTGGTGACACCGCTGTGCCGGGTCTCGCCTGGGGCAGAGGCAGCTGCTGCCTCCCCAGCAGCCGCCGGACCCGGCAAAGAATCAGCCCCTGCCTTGCCTTCCAGCAGCCCGCGTGAGGAGAGGGCACAAGGGGTGGGCAGGGGTTCAGCGAGTCACCGTGTCCCTGGAGCACCGGGGCTGCACAGCCGGCTCCTCGCCGGGAGCATGGCCCGGCACAGCCACGGCACCGCGTTTTCAGGGCTTCTCCCGGCGACATTGTCCCGCCCCAGAGTAACAAGTCCCTGCAAAGAGCCTGGGAATTTCTTTGACCGAATTCAGTTCCCCTCGGAGAACATCATCGGTTTGTGCCGGAGGGGGCCATGAGCTTGTGCCACGTTTGCAGCCCAGAAGCGCTTGCTGGTGTCTCTGGGCTGTTGCACCGTGGGATTTGGCTCCGGAGGGTTTCTTGCCATAAGCCCAACCGACCGCCGTAGGACCCACTGGGGTTTAGCAAACCCAGGAGAGAGACGAGGGCAGGAGGCGAAGCTGTGCATCAGCGAGAGGGCATGACTGCTGCCCTGCACCGCCCAACACCACGCACTGGTCCTGGTCCCGGCCGGCCTGGCACTCTCGCACGGTGCGGTGAGGCCTCACGCGCGGCAGCCCGGCAAAACCAGGGCAGTTTGGCACTGGAGGGGACGAGCCGTTGCCCTGCTCGCGGTGGCAGCACGTCCTGGCACGCACCGGAGCGGGGCGTTTGCTCAGCGGAGCAGCAGCTCGTGCAGCTGCGGGGGTCCCCAGCCCTTCCCCAGAGCCTCCAAATTAAAAAAGAAACCCAAACCCCAGGATGTCAGAGTTCAGCTATAAATCAATCCGCACTCTCACTGGGCAGAAGTAGGCCGCTGCTTACGGGAAGCAGCCCGAGAGATCGCTCTCAGCGTGCTCCCCAAAAGACTTCCCTGCGGGGGCCCCTGAACCTTGGGAGTCAGCCAGAGAGCAAGGTGGGATAAACCCGCCGAATTGCAGGCACTGAAAAGGGGAGGATGCCACGTCTTTGCTGGAGTTGCTGCCTTGCCGTCTTGAGTTACCTCGGTCAGTTATTTTAAGGCCGCGACATTTTCCCCTCCCTGCTCGCGGGGTGGGTGCAGGNCCTGCCCCCCCCCCCCCGGCACGTCCAGCTGGCAGGAGCCATGAGTTAGAGCTGCAAATGTATTTACCAGTAACGCGGTAGCTCGTACCTGCGAGCAGACTGAAGGGTTTGTCAGGGAAATTTCCGGCGCGCGGCGGCCAAAGCAAATTTTGCAGCATCTATATGAAGCGGGTCTGCCTGCCCCAGGGTGGACACAACGGGGCTGCCGCGCTTACCGCGCTCCTCGGCCGAAAGAGGATAAATTACAACGTGGCAGAAAGATGCTGCTGCTCCTGGACGTTGAGGCAGTTTAAACTTTAGTACCTGATGAAATAGAACATGCGAAGGCCCGATGTGTTAAATAGTAAGCAATAAAGGAGTACGATGCTGCATCCCCTGGCACAGGCACTGCCAGCTGCCGGCCTGCACCGAGCACGGGGTCTGCAGGCGGGTAGGGCTCAGCAGGACTGCGGGTGGCTTGTGTTGCTCTTCGCGCTGCTGACCTTCAGTCTGAGCACGCAAGAGCAGAGGTACAAACCGGTGCCACTGCTCCCTTCGCCCCTCCGTTCCGATGCGCAAACACCATCTGCAGGCCCCCAGCCAAAGGAATCGGCGTGTAAGGACACAGACACCGAAGGACCCCGATTTTGAAAACAGGAGTTTCTCTTTCATGAGAAAGTAGTGTGTCTGGTAAACACTCGTGAGAAGATAAGGGGGGGCGAGAGAAAAGGCCAGATACGGAGACTTCCTTCACATCTCCCACGAGACGCGTAGAAAGCATAAAACCTACTTTTTACAACTCTCTCGCGGGCAGCTCTTCGCTGCCGAGTCCCGGCCGAGCTATCGGCCCCATGGGAGACGGCCCTGGGGCCACGCCACGCACACGGCTTCGGGAGCGGGGAAACCTTTCCGGCAGGTGCCTTTTCCAGCGGGGATTCGCATTCACCGGCTGCTTTACCCAAACTGCTCGAGGGGAGGGCTGACCCCCCCCCCCAGCACATGGCTCTTTCACCAGCACTCCCCGGAGCCCCTGCCCGTCTGCCCCGCTGCTGCAGGTATCCTGCATGCCAGGTCCCAGATCTGCACATTTAAACTTCGTCTCCTTTCTGTGCTTTTCTCTAGTGGATACAACCTGATTTTTTAAAATGTTTTTTTTTTAGCACTGGTTAATATTAAAGTACATCTCCTTAGGGGTTGCTTAAAAAAAGGCAGAGCCTTTGAAGGGGGGGGGGAACACTGAACTGCACTAAACCACATAATTTAATTTATATTATCTTGTTTAAATTAATGCTGGGTTTTAAAAGGCTGTTTAAAATCAGGACAAAGAAATCACTGGCAATGTTAACTGTGCCACTTAGAGTAAATAGGCTTTTGCAGAGAAATATAAAAATAAATATGCTGCTCTTCTAGTGGCCCCACTGATCATTTCATAATGAAAGCAGGCAGGCAGATGAATTTCCTTTCAGTGAAAGCACACAGAAAAATGACAGGCTCACGGTTATTTGCTTTAGGTTTTGAAATGAAATTACGGCAATTATTTTGCTCTTCAGAACACGAAATGCAGAATTAATAGAATTCACAGAACATGAATATTCAATTATCCCGGTTTAGGGGTTTTGCGGCTGGTGCTGAAGCAATAAACAAGCATTCCTTCAGAGAGCGGTCTCCAGCAGTGCCGTCTGCCAGCAGATCCCTGCTAGGTGCAGTTTGTGCTCCGCTGGGGAGCGAGGAGCAGCGCCGAGCCCGGGGCGAGGGGCTGCCCAGGGCCGGCCAGGGTGGGCGATGCTCCATGCTCCAGATGCTGCCGTGCCTCCGGGCAGCGCACGCCACGGCCCAGGGCACCTTTCCCAGTTACCGGAGGCCGGAGCGGCGGCGGGTGCCGGTGGGGGGAAAGGGCCGAGCAGATTCTGCAGGGAGCGTGGCAGAGCCCAGAGGGGCTCGCCCAGCTGCGGTGGGCAGCAAAGCCTTCGGCTCTGCGCTGGCGGCTTGTTAACAACGGGTTGTGGACAAAGAGGTGAAGAGTTTGTAATCAAAACCTGCTTCTGTTCACAGAGAGGTTTTCCCAGGGAAGATGGGCCAAAGAGTATGCGACCTGTAGTCCACAAACAACCGGAAATTTTTCACACAATACATTTAGATGGTGGGGCCCAGAGTACGGATTTGTGTGGGCTCAGACTCCAGAACAAGCTATTTTTATTGTTCTACTTCAACACTGCCACGAGTGATCCTGCTCATCAAAGTTACCAGCTGAAGGAAGCTGCCAGCCAAGCTGCTGACCCTCAGACGGTCCTTACTCTCGGTGCGAGGGAGCAGGATTGCAACCTGCAGGTAAATATCCGCACGCACACGCGAGGTGACGTTGGCACCGCGTTGCAAACCCACTCTGACCAAATAACATCTGTTTGTGTTCCACGGGCTGCGGCTTCAGAAACCACGGCTTAAATAAACCAGAAATAATTACGATTAAAGATTACCTCTCAAACCAGACCCACCGCGGCAGCTGTGCCACGGTTTTCCTCCCACAGCTGAGCCCATGCACCCTGGGACGGCTGCCCCAGTCCCCGTGCACAGGGACGAGATCACCTCCCCCAGTGCCAATGCCATTGAAAGCTGGCGAGCCCCAAGTCTGGCTTTGGCTGTCGTCTGGATCTAATGATGGCAAGTGCCACTTGTGAGGTCCTGGCCCTGACCCTGCACAGGGCCACCAGCTTTGCCCTGGAGAGGGACCGGCGAGTCCTGCCTGCCCTGCCCCACAGCCTGCCCCGGCCGCGGCCCAGCAGCACCTCCCTTTGAGGAGCATTAAGGGCAAGACTTACTTTTCTAGCTCCCAACTATACATTAGGAAACACACAGGTGAAGATTTTTGAAAGTATTTTCCTACTCATAATGGCAAGGTCATTTTTGTTTTGGTCTTGAAAGCAACAGACTACCATATGGCAGTTATTAAAAGAAACGGATGGGAAAAAACAAACTTTGGAACAGTGAAATGCATCGAAACTGGCTTATTCTGGTGCTTGCAGGAAAGCAGGTCCTTTGGCAGCGGCGTCCTCGAGCCATGTTTTGTCCCTTGGGCCACAGAGGTCTTCAACACTTCTGTGTGCATCCAGACATTGTATGAAGCAAGCATGGAGGCAGGCAATGAACGGGCAGATCTGCAGGCTACAGCTTCTGAGCCTGGTCTGCACCAGAGCCAGGAAAACAGCTTTCTTGCAGAAATCAAACCTATGGAGGCGTGTTTCCATCCTGAAGCTCTGACTGCAAGTGTGTGTCCTGGTTTCAGCTGGGATAGAGTTAATTTTCTTTCTAGTAACTGCTATAGCATTATGTTTTGGCTTTAGGATGAGAAGAATGGGGATAATGCGCTGATGGTTTCAGTTGTGGCTAAGTAGTGTTTGTACTAAGTCAAGTATATTCCAGCTTCTCGTGCCCAGCCAGCAAGAAGGGAGGGGACACAGGCAGGACAGCTGACCCAAACTGGCCAAAGGGGTATTCCATACCATGTGACGTCATGCCCAGTATATAAACTGGGGAGAGCTGGCCTGGGGGGATCGCTGCTCGGGAACTTACTGGGCATCAGTCAGCAAGTGGTGAGCAATTGCATTGTGCATCACTTGGTTTGTATATTCCAATCCTTCTATTATTATTTTTGTCATTTTATTATTATTATAGTTTCTTCTGTTCTATTAAACCGTTCTTATCTCAACCCATGAGTTTTACTTCTTTTCCCGATTTTCTCCCCCATCCCACTGAGGCGGGGGGGGAAGTGAGTGAGCGGCTGCGTGGTGCTTAGTTGCTGGCTGGGGTTAAACCACGACAGTGTGACACGGTGCAGATGCGCTGGGGACTGTCCCCTCTCCCCAGGATGTCCTTCTTCTCCTCATCCCGTGTCCCAGCTGCCCCAGTGCACATCACTCCACCCCTTGTGCATGACAGAGCATTTCGGCAGGGGGCTTTACACCTCCCAAAGGAGACGAGGCAAATCCATAATGCCACCACCATCTTTGAGTCCCACCTGGCACAGCCTCTCCACTGCCCTTCAAACCAGCTGGCCACTGCCAAAGCTCTGCTGGCACCGCTGCTGGCGGGGACACCCTGGAGCCACCTCTGAGTCCGTGGGGATCTGCTCTGGGACTGGTTCTGCCAGTTCCACAGTTGAAATTTAAAGCATTACAGAAGATTTCCTCCCATTTCCCTTTTACAGGGTATTTCTTTAAGGTTCATGCAGCCTTACAGAAGGAGGTATTAGAACAGCACAAGCTAACATGTTTACAGCTTCACGTTTAAATTTGAAAATGTGTTTTCTAAACTAATGGCTGTATATTTTCAGACCTTTCCAAAGCACTTGTTTTTCTTTGTATAGCTTCTGCTTCATTATTCTAATTTAATAAAACCATAGCTAAGGCAGAGCGCCAACTCTTTCTGGCTAATGACAGACTTTGATTTGTTTGTACTTCTTGTTATACATTTTTCCTAATTACAAGCATTTTTCAGAGGCAGTTGAAAAAATAAACGAGCAGCTGGTTTGAATGTGCAACCTATTATTGTATTTCCTAGAGCTGCGGAAAAAGTATTACATTCACAGTAGGATGGTTTTCAACAGAGGAGGGCAGAAAAGGCATTTTCCAGTTGGGAGTCCATCTCACCTCCCTTCCTCCCCCCAGCATTACTGCCAAGAAAAAACTAGTTTTTCAGCCTTTCTGGTATCCCTAGAGGTACCCACCCAGCTGAGAGTGCGATGCGTGGGCTCCCTCCAGGACCCTCCATAGGGCAGCCAGGGCAGGGAGGAAGAGGAGCAGCATCCCCAGGGCCCCGCGAGCAACTGCGCTCGGTAAGGGAGAAGAGGGGTCTCCGGGGTCTGGATGAGCATGGAAGGGACTGCAAACGTGGCAAGAGCCTTGCGTGGAAGGTGCTTTTCAAAGCAAAGAAAACCAGCCAAGAAACAGGGCGACTAACTCTGCAGCAGCTTGAGCCCAGACCACGAAACGCACCCAGAGCCGCCCCAGAGGCCGTCCAGCTCCCACCTTCTCATGGCACAGAGAACCCTTCGGCAGCTCCGCTGCCGCCGGGCCGCTAGCACGGTCAGTGGTGGACGCGGTGCTCCGTCCCCAGCCCAAGCGCTCTGCCCGCCGGCACCGGCCGCACCAGACCCCCCCTCCCAGCTGGACCATAAATACAGCAGGTGGGACCCGCTGGGGCAAGAAGTAACAGCACATGGACACCAGCCAAACAGGGGCTTCAGAAATCAGCCCACCAAAGAAAAAGCCTCTCGTACGAGTCTCAGCGTTGGGTGCGGTGTCACCCAATTCATACGTATCTGTACAACGCTTCCCCGTTAAATACCGATGGGACTATCTCCCCAGGTAAATGCAGACTTTTTTTTCCAAGCAGATGATGATATTTACTGCACAAACGTTCATATTTTCAAGTCGTATGTAAGGTCTTGCAATAAGGGAGCGAGTTTCTGGTTGTGGGCCGGACCATGCCAAATACTGAAGCAGACCTTCCTAACCAAACACAGTCCTGCTGTTGCCAATCGCAGCTTTGGCCACTTCTTGTCATGCAGTTCATTAGAAATCACACGCATGTTATAAAACTGTATTGCTAAACGCCTGGTTAACTCATCCAAGTCGAAGTCCCTGCATGTTTGATTCATTCTCCGAACAAAGACTGATTTTCCTATGAAAACAAACCACTACATGCTTCTCTTCACCCCTTAGGCAAGAGGATTTCTGGAGGTGGTTTGGGTTTTTTTTTTTTTCTTAAAGATAACATACTTGATTGAAGAAACAATTTTAAGTCTTGACTCAAAAGAAAAATGGATTAGGAGCCTGCGTTCTTTACTAGGGCAAATTAGGAAAAAGTCATATTTAAGTCAAACAGTTCACATTTTCCCTTGGCAATGTGTTGTAGAAGGGCTACAACCCCAGAAAAATCAGCCAACACTTAGCAAGTCTGCCTTTTAGCTGTCCCAATTTTTGCAAAGCCGCAAAGAAATGCAGCAGCGTGGTCACTAAGATGATGCTGTTGGAATTCCTCTGCTAACTCCCCGGTGCGTCACTGCTCGCTGTGGCAAGGTGCATCAGGGAGCAAACAGTTGTTCTGGATACCAAGGTGCAGAGAAACTGCTGAGCGTTACATGAAGGAAGGAACCTGACAGCCTTCCACGCGTGCATTGCCGTTGTGAGTCACCTATAGATTCACAGCAAAACGCCCACCCGTCCGTCCCTCCCAGCGCCCGCCGGAGCGGAGCTGCTCCACGCTTCAATGCTGGAGTGTCTCAGAAGCGCTGTCAAGTGGTGCTTCCCTTCGCTCCCTCTGTCTGGAGGATGATTAAGTTAAAAAGCCATTAAACCGGAGCAATTAGGCACTCCGGCTGGAACGTATACGGCTCACTTCTGGGCCTGCCGTGCAGCCCTGCCGGGGCTCGCTGTCCAGCCGGCGGCTGATGCAGGGCGAGCGCAGCGTGGGGAGCCGGGGCCGGGTGCAGGGCTGGGGTCCCACAGGAGCACCTGGCTGGGGCGGCTCGCCCACGCTGCCTGCCAAGTCGGCAGGGAAATGGCAGCAGCGGGCAGGGAGCGCAGACCCTGCGGCGGGGAAGCCCTCCGCTGCAGGGCGCGCAAACCCAGGTTCGGGTTCGTTCAGCCTTCTGTATTCTATGTGGCATTTCAAATCGGCGTTTTCTGGTTGAAATAAAACTCGAGGGCCTTTCTGCGAGTGCGCGCGTGTGTGCAGTCCTGTGGCGGTGGGAGAGAAAAGTGCGAGAGAAGCCCACTTTGTGCGGGCGAGGAGCGGGCTGTGGCTTTAGGGTGACGCAGAGCCTGCGGATGTGATGCCAGGTGTGTGGCTGACGCCAGCATCCCCCAGTCCCGGGTACCGCAGGCTCACCGGCTGCCCTGCTGGGTGGTCCTAGTGCAGAACGGCCAGTCCTGGTGGAAGGGAGGTCACTGCCCATGAAGCGGCGGGTCACCAGGAGCAATTTCACTGAGGGAAAGCAGCCGGGCGTGGGGATGGGCAGGGACCGAGGGCAGCGAGGGTGCGGGTGGAGGGGGCAGCTGGGGCTGGCGGGTGGGTGAATCTTCCTCTCGGGCCCGCTTATACTCTGATGGGCAATAAAAAAAAAAAAAAGATGAGTTTTGCTGACCCGACCCTTCCCGTCGGGATCACATCAACGTGGAAGCAAGGCCGCTCTCCCCGCCGAGCGCCGGGCTGCAGCCCCAGCAGAGCCTCTCCCAGCCGTGGGTGGGAGCCGAGGGGGCTTTTCGGGAGGAGGGCAGTTTTTCATTATTTACGGGTTCTGCCTGCTGCAGGAAGCGGGGAGGATCAAGGCTTTACTTTGCCAGGATCCATGCCTCCTGCAGGCAAGGCTTCTTCTGAAAAATAATCCTTCCACTCCAGCGTCATCAATTTTTTAGCATGATTCATTCAAAGGAAGAATTAATTCCAGTGTGGCTGCCCATGCAGGGCTTTTCTAATAGAAAAGTGGAGGCAGGATTACTAATGGGAGGGCAGGAGGCTGCCGAAGGGGAGCCCGGCATTTTCCTCGAGCTGTGACTCGCTCCAACAGGGAACAAGTCCCTTCACTTGCCCCTGCTCCAGCTTCCTAGTAAGTAAGCGAGGATAACGAGAATTAACCACCCTGGTAAAACACTTGGAAATCTTGAAATGCAAAGGGCTGTAAAAGAGCTAAATCTACGGTAGAGAGATAATAGAACTTTAACAGCCAATAGTTACTGTTTATGACCCAAGAATTAAGAGCTGTGAACACAGACTGGGATTCAGGGGTGGGTTTTTGCACGTCCCTCCCAGGCGGTGTGGGGGGAGGTGGGCTCTCCGGCCACGGGCAGAGGGCAATGCTCACCGCTCCTCAAACGGGAGCAATAAGGAAGGGTCAAAAAGAACCAGAGGAGGAAAAAAAAAAACCCTCAGAAGTCCACTTTGAGAGCAAGGCAACAGCATCATCAGCTTGTTCAAATCATCCTTGGCTGTCCGCAGAGCGCCTGTAGCCAAACTCTTTGGTTTTTCTCCCTGGAGGCCATGCTGGGCTGTCAGCGCCCTTGCCACTCACGCGGGGAGGGCCGGGAGGAGCAAGCGGCAGGCCGAGGGCTGCAGTCACCGCTCTGCCGAGTCGTTTCGAGACCGAGAGAAACCTCCTCCGCTCCTCCAGCCGCAGGAGCATCCGGGGCCGGCCAGGCTGCCATGGGTCGCAGCGGGCAGGAAACAGATTTGACTCTATCGGGTGCCTTCTGCTGCTGCTGGAGCCTGACCACAACTGCTTTACAGTTATTTTCTCCTCTTTGCAATGGGAAAGCACCGAAGGAGGGCAGACGGGGTCTCCTCCAGGGAGCCCGGCCTCTCTACGGCGTCTCCGTTTTCTGTTCAAGCTGGCACCAACCAAAACCCCCTTGGGAAAAACCTCCCCCCAAATTAATGGACAGCTTCAACAGGGGATCAAAATAAATCCTCAGCAGTACATTACACTGGTAAGCAGCTCATACTCAAGTGCGCGGTGACTTAATTGTGCATCTGACAGCGGGAGGCCCCAGTCACTGATTTACCTCTCGCCAAGGCAGAGCAGAGCCTGGTCCGGGCACAGGAGCACTGCAGCGTACACAGCCCACTGCAAACGAGCTTTCCGTGAGCCCGGTGGTAATTAGACCCCAGCTACCCCCCTTGCTCAAGGCAGTATCTAAAGGCCGATGCTTTCAGCCCCGTGTGTGCCCCGGCAGAGGAGCGGAGCAGCCCGACGCCAGCCTCCTCCCGGGCCACCCGCTGCCTCGGTGAACGGCACGTGCCGAGACGGCTGCCCGGGAGTCCCGTGCCAGGGGTCTGCTCTCAACCTGGCTGGAGCAGCAGCATCACAGGGGGTTTTAAACCTGGTTAACGAGCTAATTTTCAGATACAAACACAGTGTTCAAACAGTGAGCCAAACAGACTCGACTCGCTGCTCAGGCCACCCGAGAAGCCCTTCTGCATCTCCCCTCGCATCGCTCTCCTTAGCACCTCCGGGATCCCGGCCACTTCTCTGCTAAATGTGCCAGTTCTGACGATGCATAATTAATGCTGGAAACTGCACTGTGTGATGCATTTGAGCTCAATCTGACCTGTAATTACAGCCAGTGGGAAACCCACCGGTTCTCGCTGTAGAAGAGACAGCTCCCTCCCAGCAGTCTGAAGTCAGAGGGACAAGCCAAGCAAGGAGGTAAAGCAAAACCAGAGCCTTTGTGTTCTTCTGCTCTTTGATCTCCGTTATCCCAGGTGAAGGATTGTAACGACATCCGTTTAGGGTTGTGGTTTGTTTGGTTTTGTTTTTTAAAGCACATAGTTTTTATTATTTAAACAATAAAAAAAAGGATTGCACTCTTCACACAACTGGCAACCACACCTGCAAATGCCCATCCTTGCGGTGATGGGAGAAATGTCACTTGAGTTGTATAACTCGTGGTTCCCACAGTCTGGAAGCACATTTCTAAGCTAATTCCCTTCGTGCCCTTTTGTTTTTCCTCTGGAAGCTGCTGTTGTGCAGTGGGCCAGGGCCCCCCGAGCCCCGTGCCAGCGGGTGGGCTGAGCGGGGCCAGTGCCGACCCCCGGGGCACGGCTGCTGTCCCCTCCGCTTGCCCCAGCAGAGCTGCGGGAGGACACGGGGCGGCCGGCCGGCCGGGAGGGAGCAGGGGCAGGGGGACACCGGGGCGAGGGCTGGGAGCAGGGGCACTGGGGCGAGGGTTTCCCACGGCCCTTGGCACTGGAAGGCAGCTTTCCCTTTTCCTGCCTGCAGCCCGGCATCTGCAGGCTCTGCCCTCGCCTCTCCCCGCCCTTCCCAGATAACGCGGAGCTTAATTGACGCATTAGGAGCGAAGAGCTAAAGTACACATGCTTTCCCAGGAAAGCTAATTTTGCACAAGCTATTAGGGGTTTAAGTGCCAGCAGACGATAACAAGACCAGAAGATGCAGGGAGCAGCTGCTGCTCTCCTCGCCTGGGACGCCAGGATGCCTCGCAGCCGGCCGGAGCGAGGGCACGCGAGGTGGATGGCCAGGCTGCGCTCCTGCCCTGCCCCTGCTCCGCGGGATGGGATGGGATGGGATGGGATGGGACCGGCCGTCCCGCTCTGTGCAGCTCCTGGCCCCGGCTGGGGGGCCAGGGATGCGGTACCCCAAGGGAGGGCAGAGCCCGGGGGCCAGCGGGGCTCCTGCCCCGAGCACAGCCAGCCTCTGCCAGCAGCGGGGCTCTGGGGGCTGGGATAACCCCAGGCTTCACCAGCAGGTCGAACAATTTTTACTGTCAAAAACTCCCAGTTGGTTTTCAAAGGCTGAGAAGAGTGGTCCTTAATGGCTCCTATTTTAGCTGAACTTTTGGCTGTTCATACCAGAGCCTTTGTTGACATTTTATAACTTTTTTATTTATAAATTTTCTTCCCTCCACAATAGGCTGCTCTGCAGAAACAGATGTTCTGCACAAACAGCTTTGCAAACAGTTATATCTCTTAGGCTAAGTTATCTCACTGACCCCAGATACATGCCTGCTTAATAATTAATGACTTTTTTAAAATTACCGGAATACTGCGCAGATTCTTCTGGTGCACTGAAGAAGGAAACCAGACCTGTGCTCAGCTTTTTAATAGGAGCCGGGAGACAAGCGAAGCAGCCCGAGCGCGGGGGCAGAGCAGGCTCCCCGGGAAGCTCCCCTCGCTAGCGGGGCTAACACCCACTGGAAGGTCACGCATCTGAAGTTTTTAAAGTTTGCCACTTCCCACGGTTCTGGGAATAGTTTTCAGCCATGGAAAACCAGCAGGCTACGGAAATAAGTCACCAGATCTCGGAGACGCCAAATGCCGTGATTTTCCAGCAGCAGCTTCGGTGGTGCTGACCAGTGTCTGGCACCTCTGAAGACGATCAGACATCTATTGAAAAGCCAAATATTGAAAGTGAGCTGCACCAGAAAGTCCCTCCCCACACAGAAAACCGAGGGTGTTTTTCCTCTTGGAAAGGACTTTGACACATACATGGATCAGCGCGGGGCTCTGCCCTGGTAAAGCCTTTCGCCGGTCACTGACAGTTCTGCTGCAGAGGCCCATCACAGTTCACTGGCAAGATTAGAGCTGGTCCAAAAAAATAAATAAATCGGTATTTCTGTTCCCTGGGAAGTTTTGACACGTTTTGAAATGAGCTGCGAATTTTTAACATTCATAGTTGCTATTCAGTATTTTGAGTCAAAATATTAATTTTTTCACATTGAATAGTGTTAAAACAAAAAAATGCTAGAGCATGGCAGCGTTTCAAGCTGTTAACAACATTTTACTCTGAAATGTTCCCATATATAGGAAAGACTAGATAAATTACACCATACAACTTCATAAAACTAACATAAACCCATGAACAAAACTAACAGGAAATGAAACTTTTCCTCACCAAAGCTTAATTCTACACTGTAATTCTGATCTCCAAAGTTTTCCTTCTTTAACCCTGTTTTTAAAAGGCCTTGGAAAATTTTCATGTTTTTTTTTTTCTTTTTGAAAAAAGATCCATGCAGTTTTGCGGAGTGAGTTACAAAGATTTTTCCCCTCCCCTGCTAGTCGCAATCCCTGGCAAGCAATGGCAAACCTGGGATTCAGCCTAGGTGGGGGAAAAAACTGGTCGGTAAGTCAGAGCTGTCCCAGCAGAGGGACCGTCCCCGCGCTGGAGTGAGAACGTCCACTAGGCACGACGAGATCTCCAGCGCCGTGGGCGGGGGGTCCCTTTTCCCCTCTGGCCCAGGCATCCCCTATTTTTATGTTAGCGCGGTAATTTCTGCACCGGTTTAACGTCAAACACGCTGCAGGAACGCGGCTCTGAGGAAGGCCTGGTACCCGTCGTGCGGCTCCGCGTGGGCCCACCGATGGGTGCACGCGGCGCTGGGTGCTGCCCCATCGCCCGCACAGGGNGTCCCCTGTGACCCCCAGGCACAGCCCGGCTGGGGCAGCCTGGGGAGAGCAGCTGCCTGGGGCTGCGGGGCTGGGCTATCCTTTGGGGTGGTCGGTTTGTTTGGGGGGGGGTTTAATGGTAACCGCCTCATTTGTCGGCAGTCGCGGTAAATCTAGCTGCCGTGCTCCTGTACTCCTCCCCCGCAAAAATCCAGACCATGGCCAGCCTGTTACCCCCACGCACATATCCTGCGGCCCGCGCCGGCCAGCCTCCTCCGGCCAGGGAAGCTCATCAGCTAATTAAGAGAGAAACTGGGCTCTCGCAGGCTCTGTAACCCAGTGTGGGTCTGACAAGGCTGCACTTAAAACAAATCCCCACATCATCTGCAAACAATCTTTTTTTTTTTTTTTAAAAATTACAGTGCATTGCCCATCAGAATAATATTTTTAATGAATTGCATAACACCGTGGCCATCCCCCATCCACTACTGAAACTCAGGAGTGTATGTTCATTTTCTGGTTTGTTTTTTTTTTTTCCACCCTGCACAAACATTCAAAGGCCAGGACCCATCTGGAGAAAGAAGTACCAAAACACCGTGCCGATGCCCGCGGAGGGCTCGGGCATTACGAACTGGCCGTGCCCGTGGGACTCAGTCCAGCACCACTCGTCCCCGCTGTGGTGGGGGGGATGAGGGGCACAGCACCGCGCCAGCTCCATCCCGGCACCGGGGCTACATCCAAATTCCTGTTGCTGCAACTTACGCATGGACGATAAAAGCCAGCAGCTTCCCTGCGGCCACGGGTTCAACATTCTGCATTTCAGCATGTGAGCTTTGCCCAAAGCAGAGCTGGGGGGCTATCGGCAGCTCTGCCGCACGGCCCGACTGCGCCAGACCC
This sequence comes from Pandion haliaetus, assembly GCA_013401275.1. Taxonomy (NCBI): domain Eukaryota; kingdom Metazoa; phylum Chordata; class Aves; order Accipitriformes; family Pandionidae; genus Pandion; species Pandion haliaetus. Next base: position 508,280 of record VYZV01032454.1, on the reverse strand, counting down.
GGTTTGGTAGGAGGATGCGCTCCCCTTACCCAAACCACCTTGATCCAACCATTGGATCAAGTCTGGGAAGAGAAGAGGCGCGTGAAGCCAACGTGCCTCAACCACGACAAATACGCCCGACAAAATACAAGCTCCAGCATGGTTTTAATGCTCATCTCCTCCTTTTTGCTAGGGAGAAGGTGTGAACACAGCCGTATTTTAGCCCCAGTTAAGCCAATCCCAACACACGCCGCGACAGCGAGTGACCTGTGGGACAGGGTGGTACGCTGCCAGTACGCACTGTTCTCCAGGGACAAGGACATTAAGGATGAAGTGGGAAGCCACCGTGCTTGCACGGAGGCTGAAGCCGTGCGGCACAGACGCTCCACGCCTGGCGGGGAGACAGCTGGGCCTCCTCCGGACTATTAAAAAACCGAGGGGATGACTCAGCCTCCCCCTTGACGTGCGGCAGCAGCGCGTGGAGGCAAACCACGTGGCTCCTGCCAGCCGGCGGCAGGCAGGCAGAGATGCCCCCATCACGCACCTCTGGTCCATGGCCGTGGGTGAGGACCGCTGGCCCGCAGGGCTCCCCGCGGCACCCCCAGGGTGCTGGCGCCCGCGGCGCAGGGATGCGCTTGGCAGGCAGCGCGCCTCGCCGAAAGGCATTACCGACTTGGCAAGGGATGCTGCTTTCCAGACAAGAAGAGACACGAAGTTGTTGACACATTTCTTCCTGTTCCCATTCAAAACTACATCGCAAGCAGTGCTGCGAGAAAGTCACGTGGCGGATTTAACAGATTTCTTCCCAGAATGAGTCTTCAGCTCAGAAGGGTAGGACAGGAGGGATTAAAAAATTAATACAAAATTCTGTTTGCCCGAGAGGACTGTCACAGCACGCTCGAAATAGGGTGCCAAATTCTTCACTGATTTCTGCCCTGTAGTAGCCTGAACCGATGCCGCGTGGAAAGCAAAAGACTTAAGTAGCAGTTTGGTTCATATAACTATTAATAACCACTCTATTGGGAAAGAATTTACAAATAAAGTACAAGAAAACGTCGCTCATCTGTCACAAGCGGGTATCTTCAAACTGCAGCGTTACAAGCCATTGCCTGCGATTAGGATGGGGAGGGGGGGAAATAAAGGAGGAAAAAAAAAAAAAAGTAAAGGGAAAGGATTGGAAGCGTGTCCGTTCCCCTGCCGTCCATCCGTCCGGCAGCAGGCGGGAGGGATGCCGACCTGCCTGGCAGAGCAGGGTGCGGGTGCTGCCCTCCAGGAGCAGGGCTGTGGGGCACCGGGGAAGGGGAGCGCTGTGAGTTCCTGAAACAAGGTGAAATGTAAAATGCCAGAAAATAAATTGGGAAGTGGCGAGGCCTACATTTTAGCGCTGAATATGAAATGACACGGAAGAGGCATGTGAAAACCAGAGTTTGGTTCTGGCAGTTTCTGACACCGGGTGCTGCCCGTGGGACGTTGCCCTGCGCCTGCGTGTTGGGGCGTCTCAGGGCGAGGAACCAGCCCTGTCCCGTCCCGTCCCGTCCCATCCCCGTGGGAGCAGGGCAGCGCTCGGCCCCGCAGCAGCCCCCAGCTCACGGGGAGCTCACGGCCCCCAGGAGCAACATTCACCCTGGGAGCGATTTGGGGTCGGCAGGACCCCGGGACACGGCTCAGGCTGCAGGACGGGACGGCAGGGGAGCAGGTCACAGCCCTGCGAGGTTCAACAGGGGGACACGCCGCTGTTGGGGCACAGCCCCGTCCTCCTCCTCGTGAAAAATGAGGGCTTTTGCCGGTATCTGTTGAGCAGGGAGAGAGATGCGTGTGTGAACTAGCAGCTGGATTAGGTTTTCGCTGTCCTGAAAGCAAAGTGAAGACTGAGCTCCTGAGAAAGAAAACAGATTGGGAAACAGAAGATTGCCCAATATACCTACTGGTGAGTCAGAAAGCGGCAAACCTGGCGCGTTTGCTCTCCGGCAGCCAGCGCTCTGTTTGACTGGAGTACCTGAAGGCAGCCAGTAACGACCGGGGGAGGTTGGAACGAAAGCCCTCGCTTTGCTGGCAGAGCGTTTGCACGTCGGGCTCCGCGCTGGGCTGAACCCTGCTGCCGCCGAGGGCAGAGATCCCCAAGGGGCCGGGCTCGGCTTGGCACCCGGTGCTGGGGCAGCACGGGCGAGTCCTGGCCTGGGACCCGGGGCCCGAGAGCTGCGGCACTGCCCCAGCCAGCAGCATCCTCGCCCCGCGGTCCCCGAGAGACAGCCTGCCCTAGGGACACGGCCACCGCCGGCGAAGGGGACCATCACGGACAGCGGTGGTCACGGGGGCTAACAAGAACTGAAACAGCCCAGTGTTTTCCTGACCAGTTCCAGCAACGATGGAACTGGTTCCGCCTTAAGCTTACGGTGGTCATTTTATTATTGTCATGAATAAGTTTGTTACCGAGCGCGGGTATGCAGAAACCTGCCTCAGACAACAGGCCAACGTCCGCGTTCGCCAACACCTAGTTCTATGAGGTTCCTCCAGAGGAAAATAACCTAAGTAAGCTTGAACACATAGCGTGTTAAGGTTCACTTAGCGAGGCAGCGTCGGACACAGAGCCTCGTTGAAGCCAAGCCATGAGTAGCAGCCCAGGTGGCAAGCACTCGCCGTAGCATCCCGGGCAAGCCCCTGTAGCTAAGGCAGACCAGTGCGTGCCCTTGTTTCTTTGCAACGTTTAAGGCTATTCACGGACGGTGCTCCCGCTTAGGCAGCTCTTCACGGGTCACGGCTCCCTCCGCCACTGCAGCACCCCATTCCCACGCCGGAGCCTGGCGGCACGGGGGGGCTGCGGAGGAGCCGCCGGCGGCTGCCCAGGGCACTGAAGGGGAGGCTGCTGGTGCACAAGGAGGGCTCGCCGCCAGGCACCCGGCCCCACCGACACACCAGCTCGTCCTGTCTCCCTGGGTCTGGGGGACGAATGCCCTCACTATTTTATCTTGCTTAAGATCAGCCAGGTGCGGCGCTGGTGCACATGAGGAACAAGGGGCACAATCCATCCCTTGGTACCTCTGCTTTACACAAGCAGCACCTCTCAGCTCCAGCGTGCAACCCAGGGATACCCCTTTCCTGCCCAGCGGCATGCCCATGTCCTGCCCAGCACCCCAGCCTGTCCTGCTGCACGCCCCGGTCCCCACAGCTCGGGGACGCCCAGCCCCAGCGCGGCCAGAGCCCCGGGGAGCAGCTGCAGTTACCGACCGGTGTCCCAGACGGGCACTGAAGGCTTGGTGATGCGAACGAAAAATCCCAGTAAGTGAATTCTGTGTTCTAATTTTCTCGAGGATTTAAATAAGAAGTGTATTGCACAGCAGGGATGCTGCCGGGCAGGAATCCCAGGGGATGTGCTGCCCGCCCTGGGAGAGGCAACTGGATTACCAGCCGGACGCTGCTGCTGTCTTTCTGCAGAGCCAAGATGAGTGGCTTCAGGAGGAAGATGGATCACCATGTGGTTCCTCCACCACCACCCGATACCGCAGCAGCTCCAGGACAGCACCGGCACGGCGGGCACCGTGCCTGGCTCCTCCGGGATGCGGAAAGCGGCACATCCGACCCAAATCCTGCCAATGTTTGGTTTGGTTTTTTTTTTTTCCTGTGTCTGACCTTGAAGACATGGGACAGTTGAGAACAGCTTCCCGGAGCCCGTCAGGGGCTCAGCTGAGAGGGAAAAACTAAGACAGCAGAAACAAGGGGAGACCACACAAGAACTAAATAAAAATCAGTAGTCAAGACTGGAAAAAAGAAAAGAANGGGGTGGGAGGCCGGGAAAAGAGTGGAGGTCAAGAGAGAGCGAGAGGTTGGGAAAAAAGGGGAGGCCAAGAGGGGGTGGGAGGTTGGGAATAAAGTGGATGCTAAAAGGGGGTGGGAATACAGGAAAAACGAGGTCAAAAGGGGGCGGGAGGCTGGGAAAGAAAATGGGGGCCAAGAAGGGGCAGGAGGCTTGGAAAAATGTGGAGGCCAAGAAGGGGTGGGAGGCCGGGAAAGTTAGAGGTCGGCTACGGGAGGGCTCGTGCTCCTTGTGCCGGGAAACACGCGATCCCTGCAGCACAAGAGCCAGACTTTGAGATTTTCTCTGTTCACAACCGGTAAGAACTGCCCACCCTTCTCAAGCGTGTCGCAGGCACGAGACGACAAACATCTTGTCAGCTGGTTTTGGTAAGGTCCCTAATGTACGCACTTACTCTCCCCGACCTCCTCAAGTGATAAGTTACCTCCTAATCCTGGCCCTTCTCCAAGCCGTCTAAGCTGGCACGCTCAGGCCGAGCTCCAGAATTTTCTTCAAAAATAGCAACGATCGAAGCGATTCCCTACAAACTACACCGGGTGTTAGCTGCGACTCCGGGGGTTTTCCAGGCGGTGGCTGAGCGGGAGGGCCGAAGAGCTTCCCAGCATCAGCCAGCCCTGCTTATGGGGCAGGAGGACAAGATAAAGCTTTACATTATGGACAACAGGCAATTAAAAACCAACGAAAAACCCTCCCAACCACACAGTGCTTTATTTCCCTCTGCTCCCTGTGAAGCCAAAGTAGGGGAAGGGCAGTTCTCAGCCCTGGGATCATGGGGGCGAATCCTGCCTTCTCTCCCCAAACAGCACAGCTCGGGGAATCCTGGACCGGGCCAGACTGGTGGCTCTGGGCAGCCCTGCGTGCCGTGGCAGCCCCGCCGGGCACTGCTGGGCTGGCAGCGACACCGTCATCGTCACCCACCCCACCGCCTTCACACCCCTGCGCCGGCACACGGCCCCCGTCCGCTGCCGAGCCAGCGTCTTCGGCCGCCACCACCTTTTATTCTGTTTCTTACCTCAAGAGTAAAGGCGAGCAGACGCCGGCCTGTGCACCCCTGTAAAGTGCCACTGAACTACGGCAGTGCCGAGAGCGCAGGGCTCCTGGAACGGGCTGCTCCGAGCTGCACAAAAAGACAAGCAGAGATAATTTAATTGCAGACTAAATTGAAGCTCCATTATAGCAACTCATAAAACCAAGCACCAGCTGAGGAGGTAGGTTATGTTCAGGCATACGTTTCTGCGCTGCTGCAGGTGTACGTTACCAGTTTCGTGTTACAGATAAAACACATAAAAGGGCAACGCAGACCCAACCCTAGCACCACACTTTAGAGACGCCATGTCCTCCAAACAGCGTGGAGCTGTTTTAGAGAATGGACACAGATAAAGCAAGTAACACCTGCTACTGGGAGAAACGAATACAGCGACGCAGTGGGCAGTGAAGTTAGGAAGGAATGCTGATAGATACTCAGATACCCCCAGAGCAATTTTATAGGGCAAGTTCGGTTCTTGTTAATTCCTGCAAGCTCTCTTCCATAAGTTGCTCCTTTTCACTCTGTATCTGTGTGTCTATTTTAGGATGAAATTTTCAATTCAGCACAGATGTTCAGAACTGGGTTTCATGCAGTAACGATCTCAAATCATTTTCCTTTTTGCACTAGAAATTAGGAACAGAGGAAGGAGCTGCTAGCTGTCAGAGGCTGGGTAAAATGACAGACACACTGGATATATTTGCCCCCCTTTGCTTATGGCTGCCGACGCCGCAGGCCCTGTGACCACAGTCACAGACCCCTTCACCACGAGGTGTTGGCGTCTCCTACATCCCTCCCATCCCAAACCCCACGTTCGGGTAACACACTGCAAGGCAGGCTGCGATTGCTGGCACTGCGAGGAGCGCACTGGATGCTGCGCCGGCTGTCGTTCACCGGCTGCTCCTCCAGCCCGGCCGGGGAGCAGCCCGTCTTCCCCAGCAGCGCAGCGGCAAACCCAGCCAGACACCAGAGAGAGACTGATCCATTTGGCACATGCATGTGTACTAATTACGACGATGGCGTTTTAAATAGAGGCGTTATTTCGCCGTCAGATTGGCTTTGCTGCAGGACGCGCGGTACAGTCGCAACAGGCCCACGAGAAGCGGTGACCGGCCCCACATGCTGTGGCACAAGCACACAAGGGCAGCGGTGCCGAGCACGCAGCAAACGGCGAGGACAAGGCACGGGTGGGTGGCTGCCCGTCACCTGCCCAGGCTCAGGGCCCTGCCAGAGCTCAGACCTATTTCCACCCCAGCTGCTGCCGGCGCGGGGCTTGTGGACCAGGTCAGCCCTGGTTGGGGCCCCCCTTGCCCAAATGCCCCAGAGCATCGCTGGAATCATCCAAACCCAGCACTTGGCCCCAGCTCCTGCCCACCATGGGTGATGCTGCTGCATGGGGGGGGACAGCACGGGGGCTGCTGCACCGCTGGGTGCTCGGGGTGGCCTGGGACAGGGGAAAAAATGCCAACCCGCAGCCCCCGGCTGGATGTGCACACCCCACAGAGGCTGTCGCCGCACTTTCTGACCGGCAGCAGAAATACCCCACGGAACGAGACGCAGCGCGTCCTACAGACCCAACGCGCAGCAGCTCTTGGTGCCCGATGCTGTTTTGTATCTACTGCCAACAAGTACACATCGAGAGCTCGGTGCTGAGCCAGGCTCTTCTTCATGCTTCTCGTTCACGATTTCAGCACACCCCACGCTTCCACCGCGGCGGGCCCTGTGTGTGTGTGTGCCCAGGGAGCACCCGGAGCCAGCGGCACCCTGGGCTGCAGCATCGCTGCCACCGCTCAGTGCCGCGCCAGCCCCCAAACTCACCCAGTGTTAAAAGTGCCTCTGCTGAAACAGCCAGCGAGCACCGGAGCAGCAAAGCCAAGCATGCCGACGGCGAGGGCTGGCACTGCTGCTCCCGGCTGCTCGGCAAGAGCTGGGTGCAGGAACAGGAGGGAATGGACAAACAAAGTCCCTCCAAAGCTGCCTGGGCTCTGTGCCCCGACACTGCACGAAGGCACGACCCCAGGCAGGCCCACCTGGATTTGCCGAACGCGCACGCATTCACAGATAGACTCCATGCTCAAGTGAGCCCTGGGAGAGGCTCTTCTTCTGCATGCTGATGGCAAGACACGGTGCCTGACCCGTGGTGAGCTGTTATCAGCAGGACACAGAAGTCCGTTTTTAGCCTTCCCAAGACAAGCTGCTCCGCTGACCCTTGCTCACTCAGCAGAGGTCAGCTCATCACCACGGGAATTTCCCCCATGACACTGCACCCTACTAATGCTAACAATAAGATACACAGTTTGTTTTGTATAAAGTGTGGTTTAGAGCTCTTAAAAACCAGCCGTACTTGAGAGGAAGGTAGGAAGCAGCAACTTCCACTGCTGACCTTTTCCTGGACCAGACGTATGCATTGAGAAGAGAAAAACGTGGGTGGAAAAGGCAATTAGCAACACTGCTCTACAGAAGCGTTTGTTTTGCTTTCCTTAAACAGCGTTTTGCAATGCCCCTGCGGAGTGCCACGGCCGGGAGGCAGCCCCAGCTGCACCAGCCCGGCTGCGAAGCTGCTCCCGGGGCTACGTGCCGGGCTGGGCCCCACACAGCATGCTGCGCTCCCCGCGGCGAGTATAGCCCCAAATACCGTGCGCTCTGTGTACAGCCAGGGCTGGACAACTAGCACATGCAGGCGAGTAAGGCTTAGGATTAATAACAGCACAGAAAAAACTTTTCCCTCATAACTGGGTATGTTCTCCAGCGCAGATGCTGCTCTCCAGCACAAGCATCCCACCTCCTTCCTGGCCAAATCCATCTGGGCACCTCACCAGCACCCCACAGCTCAGGCACCCACACTCAGCCCGGCAGTTTCCTTCCCGTTCCCCCAGCCCGGGGGACGGGGTGGGCTCGCTCTCCCGAGCGCTCAGATACATCCCCCAGCCTCAGGGAGTGCTGCAAGTGCCTCCCACCACCCCAGTACCTTGTAGCTGAGGGCATGTGAAAACGGTCGAAGCGGTTCTCTCTCTCCACCCCCAAAGCCAAGGGTCCGCACGGTGCCCACGGCTCCCCCATCCCACCCCTCACAGGGTGCCTGCCAGGGAGGGACCCTGCTCCCCTCGCCCCAAAGAGGGGCTGAACATGCAGTGCTGTGCCACGTGCCGTTTGCCCTCAGAAGAGCACAGCCCGTCTTTCCCATCCCATAATTGTCACTCTTCTCTTGCCGCTGTTTAATTGAATGTTTCCCTGTTGGTGCCAGGTAGCCACCAATATATGCCACAACAGGCTTGCTAAATTCCTGCGATGGGTAAAAGACCCCAAACTGGCTATTCTTAGGTACCGAGAGCACGTAGGTGATGAATGCTCTCTGGCTGCACCCTCGGAGCGCTTTCGGGGTGCTTCGGAGTAACTGCACATTTACTTCCAGTGCATTCCTGAAACATCACTGTGATTCATTTCCTCCTGTGGTTTATTAGTACAGGGATAATGCGCCTTCTAACGCCTCCCGTGAAAAACATAGCACGCTGACTTCTCACCGCTCAGTTTGTTCCTGGAGTTCCCATATGAACTAGGGAGACTTTTCCCCCTCCCTCGCCACCCGCAGCCCCGGGGGCTGCAGGCGGTGGGCCCCCAGCGCAGGGTACCCCACCGCAAACGCTGTGGTGCTCCTCCGGCACACGGCACAGCTCCTTCACCAGACGGAGCTTTTGCAGAAGCACCACAAAGCGCCATCGGGTACCCTCGCTCTCACCAGCCACCCCCCACCCCGGGCTTCCCCGCACCACCAGCCAGCAAGGAGAAATACCAGTTAAAGCAGCTCACATCAGCTGCTCCAGGGCCTTTCAGCCGTGCCTTTCCAACACCCGACAGCTCCGCACGGCAATACCGCTTTGAGAGGGGTGCACCCATGCCGCAGGCAGGTGCCCCATGGCAGGGACCCACCACCTCGGCC
>VYZV01032454.1:481752-499218 GCA_013401275.1 Pandion haliaetus | reverse complement strand
CGCCCCCCGGCACCTGTGCAATTCTCCAAACCCGGTTTCCCAGCAGCTCTGGGGCTGCAGGAGCTGGCTGCCGCCCACGACGGGTCGCTCAGGCCCGTGGCCCGGCACGGTGCTGCTCTCCCCGGCCCCCACGTCTCGCTGCGTGTCCCCGGGTGCTGCCGGCGGGCAGAGCCGTGCCCGACCTGGTGCCTCTCCCCAACGCCAAGGCTGCGCTGGCAGCCGGCGCGAGGCACCGAGGCGTTGTGCGATGCCGCTGCCGGGACCACAGAAAGTGGCGCGACCAGCTCTGTTTGGGCAGGAAATAGGCTTTTTTTAATTACGACTAATATCTGCGTGGAAAAAGACCCTTCGGAATGACTCCGCTTCCTTCGCCGCGATGCCGTTCCCTGCTCTCACAAATCACACAAAGGCAATTAAAACTCCCTTGCTAACTCCGCCGAGCGAAAGGCAAGATGATGACTGCTTCTCCCCGGCTGCGCCAGGCACCGTCCTGGCGTGTCCCTCTGCGGTGCTGACCCCCCCGCAGGGCTCCCGTGGGAGATCAGGGCCGCACAGGGCTGGGGAGGGAAGCGGAGCTCAGGGAACGGCTCGGCCGTGGTCCCCAGCTGCCCAGACCCGGGTTGCCAAAGGAGGCTTCTGCTCCTCCTTCCCCAAAGGCCGAGAACCCCTTCCTCATTTGAGGAAGCATCTCGGCTGCAGACACACAGGGATCCCTCTGGACAGAATTCCTTTATCTTGGTTTTAACATAGCTGTTATTAATTGCTCCTGCCATCGTTACCATCCCAGCCCCGGCCGGCGAGGTGCCACATCCGCGGGCTTCCTGAGCCGCAGGCACCGATGCCGCTTTGGCAGGAGCTCCTTCTCGTGGCTCTCCTCAGCATCCGAGCGGTTTTATTTCTCTCGGCTCTCCGGCGAGAGCCCCGCCGCAGGCTGAGCTGCTGCTCGGTACCTGCTTACCGGCGGCTGCGGCCCGAGCTCCCCCGGCACCACCCGGGTGCGACGGGACAGAGCCGACCCGGCTGCGGGTCCTGCGTGACACCGACCTCCCGTGGGGCTGGCACTCAGGGCGGTGCCGGACTTCGGTCGCCGGAGCACTAACCGCGAGCAGCTGTCAGAGCCCTCCGATTGACACGGGAACCTCCGCGGCCGCCTCCATTGGTTAGAGAGGAAAAGAAAGCCTTGTTATTTTTGCTAATTTAGAACCTTGGTGCTGCTCGAGACATTACTTTTCCACCTCGCAGCTCAATGCCATGATAAAATGCTAGTGACATCGCAGGTATCGATGCAAACACAGCGCAAATGAGCTGGGCGTTCAGCCGACAGGGATGAGGCGTCCTGGTGCGCTGAGCTGAGAAATGAGGTAAATAAAACCGGCCTTTGAAACACGAGCTCGTCTGTGAGGTCTCTCAGGCCGCGCTAACAAGCACAGGAGACGCCTGAAATCCTCGTGGAAAACAAGTGTTCTGACGCGTTCCCTTCTCTGAATGAAGCCTGTGATTTTTTTTGCTCAACAATTTTGATTCTCAGGGTGATCTGCGGGAGACTAATCAAGGAAGAGCAACGCGTGGAAACGGGGCTCCCTCTAACGACAGCCACCACCTCGCTGCACCCCAGCTCGCCGGCCGCGGGCACTAAAACCGGGGCCAGATGCTGAGGGTCCCTTTCTTTTCCCTGCATCTTGGAAGTATTGCCACAGGAGCGTAGTAACAGCTTGGTCTGGATCTGTGGTATCCCGGCACGTTACATTTACCCTCTGGATTTAACAGTAATATCACGTGCACTTAGCATTCTTAATATATATCCTGTATTTTTAACATACTATGCACTGTTGAAGAAAAAACCCCCGAGACCAGCACATAGGTTTTTTCCCCCAGATAAATTACAGCCCTTCAGTCAAACAAACAGGCAGATAAAATGAAAAACGTGTACAAAAGAAAGCGCTGCGATTTTTAACCTGATATAAAAAGATGTAATTAAGAAAGAGAACTTTTATTAGGGCAATTTCACTTTATTTTTTCCATACAGCAAGGTCAACTAGAGCAGTAATAATAAAATAAGCATAAAAACAAATTGCAGCCCAGGACAGAGTACATAATTTGGAGCAACTACAAGCAAAAAAGTAAGTCTGTGATTACATAATAGTAAAACCAAGCACATCTGTCCTTTCAGCAGATGAAAGTTGCGGGGTTGCAAGTAAGTGCAACTTCATTAATCATTCAGTGTGAGTACTGGAGAGATCAGATACAGTAATGGCCTAATCACTTGCTCTTTCCAGCTTTGGCATATATAATGACAAGGTTTCCTGAACGGTGCCCATTAGAACGGTAAAATTTCCCAGGTTTTTTTTTTCACCTGCTAAAAGAACAGGACCACTACAGCGATAAAAAATAATCACATAACAACTACAGCTACGGTGTGCTGTTTGGTTTGCCTGTTCATGATTTAACTCTTTTGTGAAAGTCAGTATTTGTTTTGAAGAATCGTTTTTGTGAACAATAAACCACTGAAATTGTCAGAAACTGGTTTGAATAGCATATAACTTTAATATACTTTTTGATACTTTAAACATGCAGTAGTTTTTGAATAATGTACGGAATATTTGATCCATGATTTCACCTTGATGGTTTGAAGTACCTGCTTTTTTTTCTTTTTTTTTNTTTTTTTTTTTTTTTTTTTTTTATTAATGATTTTCAGGCAGATTTCAACCAGTGGAGCTTTTGTCAGTCATGAGATCTTGGAAGGATGGCATATCTTTCCAGCTGAAAAAATCCTGGCAAACTACAAGCTGTCCACATAAAGCAAAGCAACTTTTTTGAAGGGGTATGGAGTGCTAACTCTGTGCCACTTTTGCAAGCAATTTTGTTCAGCCTGTCATTTTATTAGCCTTAACAAAACTCCTTGTAATTATAGACATTTTTATTCAAAATAAGATCTTACTATTATACAGGTTTCTCTCTTTTTTGACTATATACAGAAGTGCAAAAAGTCAACCTTCTCTCTATACGTTCCCACATGCTAAACTGCAGCATAATCAACCCTCAAGAGTTTGCACACACACGCTATAATTCTTGTTACGTAAACTTTGAGTATTTGGATTATCAACAAAAAGTCCCTTGATCTATTGATTATGCAGCTTATTTATAACAAGGCCTGATATTCAGGGATTTCAAAAAATATTTAAACAATATTTTAACATTTGAAATGGATACAGTAGAAAATAAATTTTATTCTAATATCTAGGAACTAGATTTTCTCATAATAACTAATTACAAACAAAATAAATCATCAAAATATTACTCAATTGTCTGCCAGGATTGTTGCGATAGCAACAACTTAACTTCTTACTTAGCAATGATTATATAATTATAAGATATCCATATAAAAGATCTTTGTTCTTTTAATGAAAACTAGACAAGAACTAACAATGACTGACATTCTTACATTGTAATATTAAATCAGTAAAATATAAATCATTTAGTTAACAATAATACGAATACTCATATGACACTACATGTAAATTCAAAACTGAGTATGTTATGAAGAAAACTACTTTTTTTTGTATTTTGAAAAAGTCATCAGTAAACTCTAATAAAACAAAATTCTACAAACTGAAATGGTATTCAACTGGTAATAGAAAATGAAAACAATCTAATAAATGTAAGAAATAAAAACTACACTTTTAACAAGAAAAAAATAAGTAATATTCTATAATGTTAAGTAACTACAATAACATGTGAAGTCACCTATACTTTCTTAACACGATTGAAATTACATTGGTATGGGTTTTAACCCGTAATGTAATAATCTAAGGCTTTAATAGATGTACAGTACAATCAGTAAAATCAGCACATCATTCTTATACTATAAAGCATCTCTCTCAAGCATAAAAACTCGCAGTAAACTTGGAAGTATGGAGAGTTCTACAACCGAACTCGCGCTTCTTCCACTCCACGCTACGCTACCAGTGACCTGGCCCCCACTTCAGCACTTTGCTGAACAGAGCAAAAATATCCTTTACTAGCTGCAACATCCAAACCACAAAAAGGAATTCCTTTGGATGAATCCATTCTTAAAACTTGAATGCACATCTATTTTTTTTGTTTTTATTTTGTAAAGGCTTTCTAAGGCTATAAGCAGTTAATCTGAACAACAAAAAAAATCACATATAAAACTCACCCAAGTATTTAACCCACCCAATTTCTACGCTAATTAACATCTCCATTTTTCATATTTTGGTTTGTCATGCATCTGATGTCAGTGCTTCTTTTGTCTTTGTTTAGAGTCACCGTGTCAAGCGTGACTTTGATGAAGTAAAAGTGAAACCCAACTCTGCAATACATTTATAGTCCTTTTGACTTTCAACAGAGGCTATAAATAGAAGCAAAAGAAGTTCCTCAAATGTTTGTTACTGTGTCTCAGAAATGGCTTTTCCCTTTTGTATATCATGTTATACAGTAAAATATGCATAAATATTACACTACAATGCCTTAAAATAGTTTATATATATGTCCAGTATGGGTTAATTTGTACGGCTAGAGTATCTTTCTTGTGCTGTCTACTGTTACTGTAAGGAATAGTTGGCCATTTCTGAGACAGCTTTGGTTTGAAACAGAATGGTGCCCTTTGACTGATTAGTACTAATAAAGTAAGTGAAAACGTGGTTCTGAAAATAACACTGCAGAAATAATACTCTAATTTGATGTACAGTCTATGGCACTTCATGAGAATCCTTAACAACATGGTACTTAAAGCCATTGATGTGCTTTAAAAAATACACAGTTGTGGTTTTGCTTGGCACATTCATCTCTGTCAGATACCTCTCTTACCACTTCTTACAATCTATTACATTAAAAATATTACTCTTAAACAAAAATTACTGTGCATGCACGCTCTCATCTATAATGGCAATTTTAAATACAAGGTGCACCTTTGTTATTTGTAAACCTTGAAAGAAATAAACTTACTTTAAAAAATTATATCTTGGTCTACAGACGTACCAATACATAATAGATTTATGGTTACATCATCGTCTGTCTTTTCAAGGTGACATACATGATTATGCAGGAAACAGACTACATATGCATATTCAAATCCATATGCATACTTCTGTGCTAGAAAAGATAGACAATGGTGTAGTTTTTAGACAATAAGATCACCTCAGCACAAATATCAGTTAAATGTACAAAGTATATAGGCAACAGTGTGCAGTGGATTTCCAAGTTCTTGTTTCATCTCGTTAACATGCAATGTGTGGATGTCTTACTGCTGAGGGAGTTTCCGAGTGTTGCTTGACGGTATATACATTATGGCTAATGAGCTCGTCCTCTTCTCAACCCAAACACACTGTCCTTTTCTCTTTAGTTATGATCTAGAAAGGAAGGAGGAGAAAGCATTTTCAACAGAGTCATAACTTCTTGCTAGCACCGCATCAGCCCAAACTCTACGTTTGCAACGGGCAAGTCTGTCACCGAGTATCGGGGAAGCTTGCACCCAAACCCCTGTGGGACTCCCCTTCGGTAACTCCTTGCAGCAGACGTTCACTTTCACCCGACTCCCGCAGCGCTAAAAGCGCACGATGTGCTGGACTCCCGCTGTTCCCAAGCCCCAGCCGTGGGAGCAGAATCTGGGCGACGGTTTCCCAGAGCCCAGCGCCCAGGCCCTGGGAGGCAGCTCCCCACAAAGTGCTGTGCGACGCTGCCCAGCAGCCCCGGGCCCCTCTCTCTTCCCAGGCCCTGCTGCTGCCGCCCCTGGAAAACCTGGGAGCCCAACCAGTGCTTGAGAGGCACCTAAACATCCTTAGACATCTGGGCCCTATGTTCCCAAGGTAATTTTTCTTACTTAACTGCCCACCCAGTGCAGCTATTTCTCTGCTCTCTGTTACCTATCGCACGAGAGACACATCTAGAGAGCGGTTCCTCCTCCACCTCGGGACGGTCTCTAAAATGGGAACACCCCAGTCCCAGCTGAGGGCAGAGGGAAGCCTGGTAGCAAGTTTAGGCTGCAGGTAAGAGGCATCCCACCTGAGTCACTCAAGCAGTTTAACAACGTTTATGCTCAGCTGAAAGGAATAACTATTATTATAAACCCAAGGTGGCAAATCAGTTAATCCTCACCCTACGTAATAATTCCATTATGGCCGAGCCATTCAATAAAAACCACAGCAGAAATGGAGCGCAAGGGAGAGAAAGGTAATACAAGTCACAAGCTATTCCAGGGGAGGTGATGTGCTGCGGGTGGTCTTAATGACAACAGGCAATTTAGTGACAGACTGGAAATTACAGTTTACTCATGGGAAGATACAGGGGAAAAAAAGTCTCTCAAGCTTAGGCACACAAACCTAGATTTCAAGCTATGCAGGACAAAGGTTACAGTATAAAAAGCTGACATACACTATCTGCAATGGCCGTTCACACCAACACAACGCAGGTATGAACTGTGCCTGCACTGTGGGACCTCTCCTTGCCGTACCACCCATGCCAGGAAAATACTGTACATAACGCACCGTAGCCTGACAACCTGTGTTCAGGAGAAATCAGGCTTCAGCTAGGCAGACGACTAAACCTGTTTTTTACAGAGATGCTGGCTTTCCAAATTCGGAGATTTAAAATCCATTCTTTCTAAAGACCGCTTAAGGTAACCACCTCCCCCCTAGACCTGGCCCTCGGCTCACATCAGCGCTGGAGCCATCATCCTTTTTAAACAAAACTTAAAACTCTAATTTTAGACTCTATATGGATATGTACAAACTAATACCGACATCTGGTCCAACACACTAGCTAATGTGGTCACTGCTAACTATGGGATCTCCACGCCGAGAAGAATTGCACGCCAGTGGAGTTCAGAGCCTCTTCCCCTGTATCTTATTAATTTTCTTAGAAAGAAAATAAAAACATTCTGTCCCTGCAAAAGACAAATTATGCACACATAAAGGTAAGAAAAATGCAAGCAACAACACATCGGGAACTTACTGTTTGATGACAAAATGTCTACATCTGTGTAACATACTTGTGGCTAGTCAGATGTTCGGCAGATATTATGGGTATCTACAGGTAAAAAATTTAAACAATGAATAACATGTGCAGTGAGCCGACCCAGAGACACAGCATTTTGCTATAGAACGTAAGTTTGGAAAAGTGAGGATCAGCTGTGAGTTGGTGGATTTTATATTGTAACTATAAGTTAAAGTTGACTGAAGTGCTACAATAGCAACTTAAAACTGGCAAACATTGTGTTAAGTACTACTCGACAAATATAAATAAGTATTATCGGTTGTTTAGGAAATAAGAGAAGTTAAAATCTACAAAAGTCATGCAATGCAGTCATTGAAAATAGCCCTTTTTGTTGGCCTACACAAAATTCTGTGCTTTCAGTGTGTCATTTAAAATGATAAATTCTACAGTGGCCTTGTTTCGTCTGATTTTGTGAAGTGTCCACTGCTTTCACTGTCTTGGTTTTTGAATGCCAAACCCAAGATGCCCTGAGGTTGATTTTCACAGCTGGTGAAAATCCACTGTCGAGAAGAGCTGCCTGCTCTTCCCACGGCCACTGCGGGCATCACGGTGGATCAGCTGAAAAGCTAAGACTCCCCAAAGCAGTGAAACAATTCTCAAAATGCTTGTCCGCATAAACAGCATTCAGTACGTGGCTTCCCTTGAAGTGGCCCATCAACTCAGTTTCCCATTAAAAAAAAAAACCAAAACTATTAAAATCAGAGTAGATTACCAGCAGTACAAACAACAAACTTCTACTCTGCAGCCCACCCTTGGGTCCCAGGCGTGCAGCCCCCTGTGTGTGGTACACGGGCTGAGGTCCACGGGAGCGAGCCCAAACAGACCTCGCGGGCCAGGCCCTGGAGAAAGGCAGCACTAAGGCATGCAGGGGCTGGAGGAACCGTGAGTAACCCTGCATTACAGACAGGGCCAGAAGTCCGGTGGGAGGCAGCAAACAGATGCACCCGCGTACA
Source organism: Pandion haliaetus (assembly GCA_013401275.1). Lineage (NCBI taxonomy): Eukaryota > Metazoa > Chordata > Aves > Accipitriformes > Pandionidae > Pandion > Pandion haliaetus. The sequence continues at coordinate 491,254 of VYZV01032454.1, read as the reverse complement.
GGGAAACGTGCTGGGGCATAATCCACAAAAGGATTTGTACGATGGCAAACGGCAGTCGCGTTTGAAGAGACTCTTTTTCCTGATGGATACTAGGGCTGATCTGTTAACCCGCACAAGAAAGGGAATGGGGAGGTTTCTTCTTAACTAAATCGCTTACAGGTCTTGGTGTTGGTTTCTCCACCCCTTGTGCCCTCTCCTCCCCTAGCAACTCCACACAACTCTACAACATTGCCAACTTGTACAGAAACGTGCTTCAAGCATAATGAAGCTTCTCATACCATTTTTTTCTACTGCTGCAGGACAGGCTGTTGCACCCAACTGTGTAGAAGCATCAGGGATAGTGCTGTCGGAACATACCAAGGACCTTCAACACCAGTCAATGAAGATGAAGGGCCAGATCTTAAGACTTTTGGCATGCATGCACATTGCATTGTGTGGCATTAAATAACTTCAGCATTGCTCACATAGTATATACATATATTTGTTATATATGTATATATTGAGGTTTGGCTGCAGTACTGTACTAAGTGTGTTATAAGGCTCCAGGGGGGATATGCATGAAATGATCAGATTCTACAACAGAAAGTTTCCCTGTAATCTATTTGGGAAAGTGCATGGTTATTTAGACAGAGATGATTTTAAAAAAATAATTACGTTTTTCTGTGGCTTGGCTTGTTCTCACAACTCTCTGGACTTACGGACGATACAGAGACACGTTTATGTTAACGGTATGGTGCAATAAATTACAATATTACGATACTTTGGGCATAACAGGTGGTTGCTTGCTGAGGTGACATGTATGCGCAGGTAGTCCTACCTATAAACTAGCTTTTCAAAATACAAAGTAATTCTTATGCTAGTTTAAATCCGCGAGTGACATGGTCATTCAGCAAACATTTCTCGAGAGCGGGAAGTGCTACCTGCTGAGCAGACTAACCTGAGTATTTTTTGGAATTGTAAAATATCCAGGCCCCTTTTCAGACTCGGGATGTGCACACCTACGTATCACTGCAATAGTATAATTTTTGGAGTAGTATTTTTGAGAGACCAGTAAGCAGACAGGTTAACAAAGAACGTACAGCTGGGCGTAGTACAAAATGGTAGTGGCTCAACAGGCAAAGGTGGGGGGGCTTGAAGCCAGACTCTGCGCTTAATCCTGCAAGAGCCTGCAGCCCTAGTGCCCGCAGCGGCAGAGCAGGGCCCAGCGCAGCGCAGCGAGCCCCGGGGCTCCTGGCTCGGCAGGAGCCGGCCCCATCCTCCCCAAGCACAGAGGGGCACGTGCAGCAGGGCACGGGCACGGGTATTGCTGCTTACCGTCCAGCTGCAGCTGCTAACCTGACAACTTTATGATGGGGCTCTGAAACCGTTTAAGGAGTTAGCTCTAATGACTTAGGGAGCTGAGTATGTCAGGCGAGCCTGCCGTAAAAACTGACATTTATCTCCAGAAATAATTACACGTACAGAACCACACCTGCAAAATGCTGAAGAAAATGTTCAGTTCCCTCTTCTACAAGGCACACGTGTGATTCCCACCGAGTCAAGAGTAATACCTGCATATTAGGTTTCATGACATAGGTGATTCTATCTTCCTAGTACATCTCAAAAAATAATTTGTTTTTACAAGAGGAATGAGAGGGTCTTTAAAAAGTTTTTATTGTTGCACTTTCAGCCAGACGTACTACCGGAATCTGCATTTTTGACAACCCAGCTAGATAAAAAAAACAGGCCACGTTCTGTTCTCAGGTGCAGCTGCAGCTGGTAAGTGTGGGGACTGCAGCTCCTCTGGCCCCTGGTACCCATCTTTAGAGCATCGTTTCTGGCTTTTCTGGGAGGACTTTTAATCACTTATTTAGTAAACCATTATTCTTTTATTGAGGAAATACATGTAAAGATGGCAAAAGTTGAGGTAGCTATTTAGAAATAAAACCAGACTCTAATGGCCATTTTCTTAACTGAAGTCTGCCTACTGCAACAAGTAATCGGCCATTGCCAAGCAGAATCACAAGCTGAAACAAAGGTTTAAAAGAAGTTTCTGTGTGGCCCATGCTCAGACGTTTTTGTTTTGCTCTTGGAAGAGGAAAGTCAGAACATGTTCAGACTGCTAAATTCAGACTTAAAATTGTGATCCTGCAACCCCTCCGCACAAAGGTTTTACTGGCTTTCACTGGAGTTCTGCACTAAAAGGAACTGTCGGCTTCACAGAAATAGAAATAAATAATGGGTTCCGTGTATTATCCCTTTCTCTTTACATCTCTGAGAGCAGAAGCAGCGTGGCCCGTAAATGTTAAGACTGAGTCAGAAACTCTATTATCAATTATTTTTAGCATCAGAAATGGAACTGCAGCACCTTTTGAGCATGGATAAAGGCTTATTAAGCTGTGCTGCAGATCTTAGAGAGAATGTGTAGGCCAACAAGAGGTAAAATCAAAACCCCCATGCTCATTAAAAGCACCAATTTCAAGTTGTCTGTAAGGAACAAAGCTGTAAATTAGCAAACCTGGTTGGCTGTGGCTGTTGCAGCGAAGGGAACACTTGTGGCAGATGTTGTTGCTGCAGACACAGTGGCTGGCGTAGCACCGTGCACCATGGGAACTTTCGGAAGGAAAATCATATAAGCAAACATACAGAAGAGTGTAGCAGTATGGGAACCAGAGCGACATGTGGTAGGATAATTGAGCATGGTATTTATCACAGCAAAAAGCCCGAGACATCATTGCCAGCGCGTGACATGCAATCACAGTGCAAAGCAGGACAACATTCCAGGGAGAAAGAGGGAAGGGAAATGAAAGAGAAAAAAAGGGGAAAATGCTTGTTACCATCAAATCAAGAAAATCGACACAAACAAGCTTAACCATTTCAATACAAAAATCAACAGAAGAATTTTTAAATGCCCTTATATTTACCAATTTTTGTCTTTTAAAAATTCAACCCAAATATTTACTGCAAACAAAAATTAATCTTGTTGAAGGACAGTATACGTCTATGTGGCTATAGTAAGATACAGTCTTTATTTAACACAAGATAGTTTCTAAACACTGGAACTCATAGTCCAATCAAAATCCACCAAGGAACAATGTGCAATTCAAAAAACTGCTATACAAAATTAATAACGTCTATGTGTCCATGTCAATTAAATAAAACAATTGCATTTAATTGACAGGTGTTAGTGCAGGAGGCTAAGGGAGATGGATTGGCACGAGAGCTATAAGTTAAAATCTAGCAGTGGATTTTGAGGGTCTGTGAGCTGCACCACAGGTTTAAGATAATCAAGAAACAAAGCTGGCACCTACCAACACTTGTAGCGGGTGTCATGCACAATATTGAGCCTGCCCATCATGCATTGCAACAGGAAGGTGGATTTGGAAAGGGAAAAGAATTAAAACAACCCATCACACGTGTAATTAGAAATTTCATTTGAACAAAGAAGAAAAATTGTTATTATGGGAACAGTGGCATGTAACTGTCAGCACAATCAAACCATACAATAGCACAGTGATCCATTAGAACTAGTGTTCAGTGAAGGGGAAAGAGCTGATCCAACTGTGTGCTGGTATATCGCGTTTGCCTTTGTAGCACCAGGGAGTATTAGCATGGCTAGGAAAAGTTTCTTTAGCTTTATTTTAAAACTCTTTTAGTCTTAAATCTTTTTGCCTTTTGACGCAAGCTTTGCAATGGTCTTAAGCCTCGTTTCCTCAGATTAAAAGAAATACTTTTCAACTTGCACCTGCCTACAGGTACGTGAGGTCCACCCCTGCTAGGATACCGGGACTAGCTGGAGCAAGGGACTAGCACCTCTCCCTGCAGCTGCTCGGGAAGCGCAGCGTAGGGCTTGTTCTGCCCAGGGCAGACAGACAGCGAGAGGAGGCGAGCGAGGCTCTCCCCTCCCGCTAGAGCAGCCTTTTCAGCTGGGGTCCCCCTCGGATGGGCTGGAGCGACGGTTCCTCGCAGAGTGATGACTTGATCTATGCCGTTTCATTAGCCGCACTCTGGCTGCTCCAATATTTAGGTAATATATAGGCAAAAACCAGGCGAATTTGGCATGCAGTACTTTTGTCGTATCTGTACGACCCCTGTGAGCTGCCAGTGAAGTGGAAGTGATCCTGACTGTCCTCTGGTCTGTTTGCTTACTACGCGGGTCAGAGGAGTGACTGAATAGCTAAAGTCTCCTATGCAGCTCATGGCAGCACCTAAAAATACTTGTTCAGCATTTTTTTCTACATTATGGGACATATTTTAAGCTGCTGGTGTCTGGGCTCACAACCTGCAACTCTCTTTAGGCTACGTAAAAATAATTAAAGCGACATCACCGGGTGAATTCTGCCCTGCAACTAGAGAGCCAACAGCAGTATGGTGTTTTTAGGAACATGATGGCATCATTTTTTAAGTATCATTACGCTGGTTGATTCTGTTTACTTTACATAGCAAAATGCCTTCCACCAGACTGAACTCAGAATCTTTTATTTTTGCTTCCAATGTGACAGATAAATATATACTGATATTTCAGAATATCTATTTTTAATAAACAATGTACTTTTTTATCTAACAAATAACATTTATTAACACTGCTAATTATGCTTGACACAACAAAAACTGAAATAAACTCTGATATCTGGGAACAGAGATTGCAGTGGAAATGGAAACATATTCCAGAAGACTGCCAGTGGGAGCCACGGCAATGCTGCTTCCTTGACTGTTACGTGACCACAACAGGGGGACAGGAAATTGTTTTAGCTGGTGCCAAGCATTATAGTGGCTTGCACATTCTCAAGAGCACTTAACTGAGCAGGGGAAAAAGTCAGTCAGTATAATTACTACTGGGGACAAGGTTATTCACTGTCATCACTGTATCTGTAAGGCTACAAGGAAAAGGGCATAATCATGCTTCCTAATTATGCTTCTCCTTCTGTGTCATGGAAGAGGCTGAAAATATTCATAAAGAAAGGTTAAAAGAAGGGTAGCTTTTCCAACTTCCCCATGTACAGATCATGGCTGAAGTCAATGGGACCACTTGCAAGATGAAAAAATGGAGCAAAATCTGGCTATAAAGTACAAACAGTCAGTAAAACTGCTTTCCTGGCCCCTCTTATGACATCTCTATGGTGTTAATGAGGCTACAGAGAAGAACCTTTGAGTTCCGTCTCTGTGCAGAAGTGCCCTATTTATAAGGTTGTACATACTTCATTAGCTCTGGAATATTACGTCATTCCACGCATAATTATGTCTACATGCTAAAGATGAGTTAGATATCCATGATGACTCTGAATTATCACTGTAAAGCTTTTCAGCTCAAAATTTTAGTTTGAGTTATCATCATTAACATTATAACCAGTGCACACAGTTTTGAAAGGGAATTGAAGCAAATGAACATAAGGCAGAAATGAAAATACTAGCTAGGGTGCAATAACTTGCAAATATGAGGACGTAATGCTGTATGACCCTCTTACCAGTAATAAAAATCATTTTTGCTATGACCTTAATATCCATCTTGACTTCAGAAGCTTTGACTGACTAATGAGAATGCATGAATAATAAATGTGGAGTTTCAAATGTTCCCTAGCTTTTCAGCACAAGGCAGAATTTTAATTCAAGGATGTGTTCAGTTAACTGATCATAACTTCACGACCAGATTAGTTCTGCAGTGGAATAAAGCTATTTTTATAAATATTCTAGATTACTGGCGGTTTAAGCTTCTTTTTTCTCTTCTCTCCCTTGTATTATTCCCCCCAGCCTATTTATTCTGTCCAATCTACTAAATCCTAATTAAAAATATCACCACAGACAGCATAAGCAGTCCTGCTGAGGTGAACAGTTGTGCCTGATCTTTCCCTCCCTAACGTTTTGGAGGAGAGCAGTGTTTTTACACAGACCCAGAAGGCCCATGGAGGAAGGTGCTTACACAGACACCGCTTTAGGGAAGCATCTGTGCACTGACTGAGTCCCAACCATGAGCAAGTAAGTTCTCTGGTGTTGAAGCTGCATTAACTAAATAAATATGCAATGCGCTAACTTAACAGCAGAGGTGGCTGAAGCCTTTCCATGGCTGGCTACGTGGTTCAGCTGCCCTGCTGCAATTCTGCCCCTTGCAGGTGCATTAGGACAACAGCTCCTGGGAGTATCCTCTAAACCTGACCCCTTTCTTCTGGAGGATTACGCTTCTCAAAGGCTGTCTGGTCACCCGGTTGACGCACAGGCCACGAACAGCTGTATACGCACAACTGAGGAGACAGTGAGCTGAGGCACAGGATGGTAACAAGCACCAGGGCAGGAATTTCATCCAGTTGCACACAGGAGCTCGCTATCTGCACATACAAACATACCCCCAGCCAGCTCACAGTTACTGCAGGACAAAGAGCATGTGCAGAGGTAGTGAACGCCAAGTAACCGGTGCTCTGCAAGTTCACAGCCCCTCAGCAAAATGTTCGCCCACGTGTCTGCTAAGGCGTCAAAGAATCGGCAGCCAGGACCAAGGTACCAAAACAAGCTGTGAACATCTATTAAGTCGTGTAGAGCCTCCTCATTCAGCAGACTAACTCCACTTATTTCAACTAGCCAACACCACAGGTGTTCCCAGTCCTTTCTTGCAACGCCTTTTAGACTCCCCTCTCACTCTGTGGATAGCTTCCACCAGCCAAGGTGCTGGGAGACCTCAGGAGGGGAGCCATGCAAAGAGGGAGCTTTCTTTGAGAGCATGAGATGAGTACCTAAGAGCATTTAATCATCTGAAGTGTGCTGGAGTGCCAGTGTGCATCACCTGGCATGGATGATCCCTTTATTTGCTTTCACATGCCCTTGCATACAGGCAGCCAGAATTATGCCTTACAATTTGGAAGACGTATCTGGGTTTGTCTGGAACATGAGTGGAAAACTCAAGGGTGAAACATCAAGGGTGAAGTGTCCTGCAGAGGAGGGTCCTGCCAAGATCCTCCAGAGGGGTACACACCAACACCGTGTAGGTTCTGCGAGTGTCCTGCCCCCCAGACCTGCTGCATTTTCATACATTGCAGCTGAAGCAACTAAGAACACTTATAAGTAATTACACTTTGGGTGTCTGAACCTGAAAAATGTCATTTTAATTCAGGCCCCACTGAATTAACCTGCCTCTGCTCCACGGCAGTGGAGCTGAGGGCACCCGCGCTCTGTGCTCTCCTGTCAATTCTTAGGCACTGACGGAGAAACTCTATATCCAGGTGACTGTGCACAAACTGGACTGATGCTACTTAATTTTAAGTGGGGAAAACCAAAAAGGGCAAGGTGGCAAATAAAATTTTCAAACTTTTGAAAAAGTACTGGGTTACTGGAAAGCTCAGACTGCTGCTATCTGAAAAATATAAAAAGAGAATTTATATGCTAAAAAATCCTGTACTTTTCTTGTTTAACATATACTAAACTTCAGTGGTCAGGAAAGGTCAAATAAAGCATCAAGAACCACTGCGCAAACTCCTGCAGGTTTCAGTACAGATTTGCTAGAGGAAGAGCTGAGGTAGGTTGTAAGTGTCGACATGAAAGGTCCCGGTCAATGATGTAGTGCAAATGAGGTCTGATGCACACGAACCATAGCCCCAGCTCCTAAGTTCACAGGGCATGATTCAAAGCAGCTCGAGTACTTCCAGAAATCATCCAGCCCCTCGCTGATTTAATGGAAGCTGGAAAATTGCATGGTTTACTAACTACATCAGTTATGCTTTGCCAAAACAAACCTGTGAAATTGTTTAGTATCTACAGGAAGGACTGTGATTGCATAAGCATTTTTATATGAATTTTAGTGTGGGGGCCAGAGATCTGATCTAAAGCTTACTCAATCAGTCTTTCTATTGACTCCAACAAACTTTGCAACAAGCTTTTGCTAATATATTTCAGTGGTTGCAATGCATTTCTGGAATCTAAATAAGTTATTAAAATGTACTAAATCAAGCAACTGATTTTTATGCCATTTAAATTATACATGTTGGTTGCATGCGAGATCAAGAAAGAATGGTAAGAGGCATTGTACCGAATTCCTGGGAACATACTTGCCAAAAAAGTTTAGGATAAAATCCTTAATTTTTTTTGTTTTTTTTTGTAAAGATTGAATAGCTGTATTTTCTTTTCTCCCCTCCCCTCAACTAGTCTGCATTACGAAGGGCTGTCCTCACAGACTCCTTCCAATTTTTTGAGTACAGATCTATCAGACATCCTCTGCATACCTCCTAGAATGATAATGCTGTTTTAATGTGGGTTCATATGTGAAAAACTAACTCAGCTGTGTTAATATAGGCAAAAATTTGCGTGACATACTACATATGTAATTATTCATGAAGTGCTGTTTGCAGAACCAAAACATATATTCCAACTTTAAGCCCCATCACTTGTCCTCTGAAGGGATTTCTGCTTACGTAAATAGTACCGGCATCAATTCTTCAGCAATTACATACACTAGGACAAGTGTAGATTTGATCACTCTTGAATAAGAACATGTGCACCTTGGTTCTGCTTAGTCCAAAATCAGCCCTGAGGCTTTAGTGGTAGAGGCCTGAACCTTGATTTCTTGTGTAGGGTCATGATTAGCCCATCTGCGAGACTGGCTGCCTGTGCCTTTTATGATCACTGCACCGTAATTAAAATCGAAACCTTCAAGTGTGTGACTCAGAACAACTGTTGCTAAGCACACATGAAGGCAAAGGGGTCTTACAGCAAAGAGAAACAAAGGCAACAGCTTAAGAGATGTGTAACAAAGAGAAGTTAATTGAGGGAGAGAGGAACGAGAGAAAAGATTTCAAATTCTGATTCGGGATGACAGAGCGTGATGCCGATTTTTGTGTTAGACTGGAAAACACCCACCCAGCTTCCGAGAGAAGCAGAGAGAAGCCAGCCTTCCCGCAGTCAGCACCTCCTCTGCCCACTGCTCGCCAGGCATCGCAGCGCCACAGGCTGGAGAGAGGCTGCCTGCACCTGGCAGCAGCCGCGCCGGCACCAGCGGCCGCCGCGCAAATACCTCTATGCATTCGCTGCCAGGAACAAACGGTTATTTCTAGAATTCCAGAACACGTTTTCCAGAATTCCCCCTTCTCCCTCCCCAGAAAAAGGCAAACGAGAAGCACTTACCTGGTGGGAGAAAGGCTGTATGCTGCTGTAACTGCATGTTGGCAAGAGCTTGCTGGTACTGGAAAATACCAGTGTTAAAGACTGCGGTGGCACCATTGGTTTTTTCAAGCGCAGGCCTCTTTGGTAATGGGGGAAGTACAGCTTGAGGAATTCCCTGAATGGTGGATGGTATAAAAATAAAGTCCAGTAAAAAAAAGAAAAAAAAAAAAGGGGGGGGGGGGGGGGGGGGGGAGGGGGGGGGGTAGGGGATGAGGTGTGGAGGAGGACGGGAGGGAGAAGAAAAGGAAAGAGAGAAAGGAAAAAAGAAAAATCAGTAGAAGGCAAAAAAACAGGCAGCACCATGTTTATCCATGAGCAAGCAAGCAGCATAGCAGACTTAACTACCAAATAAAAGGCGAGGTAAAAGATTTACGAGGGAGCA
>VYZV01032454.1:414275-481713 GCA_013401275.1 Pandion haliaetus | reverse complement strand
CTACCATTACAGCGGCACAGGTAACGTGTCGGAGCCGTACGTTATAGGAACCGGCGTAAATATTACACTACTGTAAAGCTTCAGGGTTTCGATCAGGAGCGAGGCTATTGGGGTAGAGGGAAGCAGCACTGCTAGCTCCATGAGGATCAACACGCACCGCTGCCGCTGCCGCTCCTCCTGGCCGCCGCGCCCCGGCCTGCCCGCTGTGCTCCTCTTCCCACACCCCCACGGGGCTTGGCACAGGCAGGACCACATGTCATCACAGCCCTCCTCGGGGTGCTGGCCTCTCCTCGCTAGGAAACCAGTTCCTGAGTAGTTCCAGATCTGGCTGCTACAACTACGAGGTTTGCTCTAGTGCCCTGCGAGAGCTGCCGACGGCCCTCGGCGGGGCACGGGGAGGTGGGCTACGAGCAGCATTAACGCAGTAAGATCGACTTCAAACTAAGTCTCTACGAATACGGACTTACGGTAACTGAAATACGGGTTTATCTATCTGTGCAACTAGATAGATACACATCTACCCACACACAAACATACAATAAACTATATATACATATATGCACACACACATACAGACACGCACACATGTATGCACACATATATGTACATATAGGTACTCTGTACATCAGCAGGCAAAATTAGTCAAACACCTTAACACTCTGAAACTACTTAAGAGCAGATCTGGCACCACATGCTGAGAAAGCTCATTGCACCGTGTAGTGACTGGGATCCCCGAGCACACGCGCCCCCCCCCGCCCCCAGCAAGAACAGCTAACACATCAATTATTGTCTCTCGTCAACATACTTCTATTCCAGAGGAGTTTTCCACACTCACCATGGCAGCTGCAGTCGCTGCTGCCTGGGCAGCTGCAGCTTGGTTAACCTGGTACTGGGCAGCCTTGATCTTGGCTTGCAGGTGTGCAGGAGGGTGAAAATATTTGCACTTTTCCCGTGAGCATCTCCCTTTGATGTAATCCATGCAGACAGTGACCGTGTTGTCGTTGGTGTCGATCATCGCACTGTCGGCGGGGTGAGCGAACCGGCAGTCATTCTCTCCCCTGTTGCAGTTGCCACGCTGGTACTCTCGACATACCTGCGACACCAGGAAAAGAAAGTCGTTTAATTTGGGTGACGGGTGCTGTGGGCACGGCTCGGAGCGGAGTTGGGATTTCTAAATGTCTGCGAGAGCGCCGCGAGGACGGGTGCCCGGCCTCAGGTGGAGCACAGCGGTGGTGGGACGGTGGGCTCGGCTCCCTGGCAGCAGGGACCTGGCTTCTCTACAGTCACTACTGACGTCAAAGAGCATCAACCCCCCCCAGGATCAAAAGCCAAGCACACAGCAGGTTTTATTTTGGCTCCTGCTTAGCCGCCCACAGGACTTTTTCTGTTTTCTGAAGAAACGTGCTGTGGCTAGCTCTAGAAGACCACCCCAAGCACCACGGTGCTCGGACGTGGTCACGCTCCACTGTGGTCTGCCAGCGCCCGAGTTAGCCACACTTGATGCATTAATTAAGGTGACTGGCCAGAGGTGCCAGGAGGATGACTGCGTGGCTGCCCCCCAGCAGCCCCACCGGACGGGCATTTCACGCCCACGCCAGGGAGCGAGCTGCACCCGTGGGACGTGCAGCACCGCACCGGCGCCCACGATCCGGGCGTCCGCCACGAGAGGGCAACCCAAAACCTGCAGTGGCGGCAGCTGCCTCTCCTGGGCTGCCCGGGATTGCCCTGCAGATCAGCAGAAGGTGGGCCGTGTTGGGAAAGCGCGGAGGCTGCAGCCAGAGCAGTCACTGGTCCTGCTGTCACACCGCTGCTGCGTGACAGCAGCCGAACGAAGCTGAAGGAATCAGAAATTGCACAAAGAAATCCGCTTGGCTGGAGGGCATCCCCCTGCAGCATCCCTGCTGCTGGTACACAGGCTCCAGCCCGGGGCCGAGCCAGCGCAGACCCCTCCTGGACCTCCAGCCCCCACCAGCGGTGCAGACACTAACTTCATCACCGGTACTACAAACACCAGCTCCCTCTTCACAGACCTTGCAAAAACCCTGTATTTAAAAAAATGAGGTGTGTTCTTTTCATGGTCAGCTCTTCGCAAACCGCAAACAAAAATGCGTTTGTCATTTTAGTTTTCCAAAGGCTATAGGAAACAGAAAGGGACAAAAGGAACCAAGCTTGTATAAAAATAAAACCACTTTAGTGATGGAATTTCCTTTTAAAGGTGGGTGCCCATGAGCTTGGATCATCAGTATTTCCTCAAGGACCTTGGCTCTGATCCCTGCAACAAACCAAATTTGGTTGTTACTTGGTTTCCATCCATGCTAGTGCTCTAGCTGCTTTTTAACCCCTGTGCTGCTTCAAGTACCAGCTGCCCATCATCTAAGACTCATGAAATGACACCGCCGAAGGACAAAACCTATGCCATTTGTGAACCCATTCACAGGAAACATCCATTTGTCCAGGGTCATTCCAGCATGACCCTATTTATAGTCTTTTTCCATGCAGTGACAACGACTCTGGATGTATATTCGCAGCAGAGCCAAATGAGCCAGTTCAGGCACCTCCATCGCTCTCGTTCATCCCTGTGGCCCTACTGCTCACAGCTCGGTGCTTGCAGAACTGTTTCTGCAGCAGACATGAAACAGACTGAGCAAATTCCTCAGCTGGAAAATAACCACTTGCCTTCCAGGTAATTCTGCAGCCAGACTCCTTCCCTGGTCTAGTCCCCATGCAGTGACATGGATCACTCTGCCAGCTAGCACAACACAGGGAGCGACCGGGGAAGGAGGTGGCACCTGTTTAAGCCATCAAAACCCACAAGTTGTCTTCTCGTATATGTTCTGAGCTAGCACCATCCCCGCTCACAAGAGACTCCTGGTCTCTCTCCCCGCTCACTCTCAAGCATACAACAAAGGGAGCTGGCACGCCACTGCTTCTCCAAGAGAGCTGTGCCGGGTTGGCCAGCCCCACCGCCTGCGTTACGGCTTGCTCTCTTTCATCATCGAGGAATACTTTCTGGGTCACGAACCAGGTAGTGTCTTCTGCCCAAACACAGGCCTCCCAAATAGCCAAAAATGGATCATTTCCTTTGACTATTTGTTTGCAGTCTAGAAGTCAACGGAAGTATTTGCCTCTGAAGATAAAGAAAAGGATGCAACTAATGTCATTTGACTGTCTTTGCTCCTTTGTCTTGTATTGCTGATCCACAAAACCGAGGTCTCAAAACCACTCCACGTGTAAGCAAGAACTACTCCATTATTAACACAAAGATGATATATACAAATTCATATATAAGTGTATGTATATATATAACAGTATCTATATACACAGAGACAGAAAGAAAATGCATCCACAGATAAGCTAATTTTATCAGAGTTAAAAACCAAAGAAGGATGAACAGAAAACTGAAATAGTTAGGCAGATAGAGATAATCTTTGGCATGTCCAGAGCAAATTTTCACAGAGCTGTCATGCAGTAGCTGAGATAAGGCAATGAATGGCTCCCTCTCAGTGCTCCTTAACAGATGTCTGAACGATGGTTTACAGCAGTCACACACAAACCATAATACTGCTAGTCCTCTTGATCAGTGTGACCAGCAATGGCTTTTCAACCACTGTGATGGTAACCAAGAATGTTTCAAATTCTTGCTTATTTAAAAGCAAGCACTGAAAATGGTGTTATTTTTTGCCACCGGCATGCAGCAATGTATCATTCATCTGCTCGAGTAAAGAGAGGCACAGAAGCATGATACATTGCCTGGTCTTTCAGATCTGGAGAGCTCTGATTTAGTTACTTATTAACAGTCCTGTAATTAGCATCGTAATTTTCAACTCGGTGTTTTAAGAAACATAAACAAAAGAGGCACCTGTACGTCTCTAGCCTGTCTGCAAAAATTCTGAGTTAGTGCTGCAATATTACTGATTCATTGTAATCCACTTAACTTGTTCTAACTTTGGGCTGAGTTTATTTTGATTGCCCTGCTGGGATTCAAGTTGCCCACCCTGGCGGGGAGACAACCGCTGCGTGACCTCAGCTACAGCAGAGGTCCCACGCTGCTCACCCAAAAGCTGGGCAGAGGTTTGGCTGGAGGGAGATGGGCAACAGAGCTGAGATCCCTGCCCTCCCATGAGCAAGTCACACCTCCTGTCTCCTCCGCATTGAAGAGAATTTATCAAAATGGGCATACTGTTATCTAGTACCTTCTGAACGTTTAAGCAAACAGCACCAGTAGGTCAGATTTCCTGATTACCCAAGATCTGAAAATCTCCAAGAACTTCTAAGCTGCTGCTTTCTGGCAAAAAAGGGTATATATGAAACAAGCAGGAAACAGCAGCTTGGTTGTGGTCATTCTTGACTCCTGAATACTTCTAATAGAAAATGATGGCATTCAAACTGAAACACATGCATTTTAAATAGAACAGTTAGGCAATTCCGTTCTCTCTCACTTCCCTGTCCTTCTTGCTTCTCTTCTAGTTCACCAGAAGAGCCACACTTTTGTTCAAGGTACTTCTGGCAGGAGCGGAGTGTGAGGAAAGCAATAGGAAAAGCCTCAACCCATGAAATTTCCACCTTGAGATCCAGATTCCTTACAGGAGTGGCTGAACTCGCTGGACACCCAAACATCTGCATGCTATCTGTAGAGGCGACACGGTCCAAATACGTATGAAATCAATCCTACTGCTAGTAACAGTCACTGACCTTATGAATATTCATATTAATTCAGGAGATCAGGCACACTGCCTGACAGACTTGTGTTGTCTGCCTGCTTTCCTTAAAATCCCAGGCATATGTATCGAGAGCTTTTACTTGTGGACAGTCTGATTCAGTATCCCAGAACATGTGTGCTAACTTAATTAATGCCAGAGTACATCAGTCTTGAAAGTAAGTATTTAAAATTCTAAGCAGAACAAATCATATTCCAAGATTAGATGCTAACATCACAGTGGTTATTTTTCTCAAGGACAGTTCATTCCAAGGGAGAGCGAGCTAAGCCTTATAAAGCGCTCTTATCATGTCATAACAAATGACAATACCGACAGCAATAAGCTCACTTAAAGAGCAGGTAGACACATGCTGGCTTCTCTGAGAGGTAACGACCAGACCATGCAAAATCTTTCAAATCAGTTCTGCACTTCTGTCATCTATAAAGTACATTAAAATATTTTGCTGTTCATAAAAATTATGTGCTTATTTGGTATCTGTATACTAAATTTGGATACTCCGGGTTAAACAACCAATACACTGGAAAGCACTAGCAAATTATCTTCTCACTTACATATTTCACTATTTAAACTGCATTTGCTGAAGGGAAAAAAGGCGGAGGAGAAGACAGCCCCTCCCCACAACAGATACTAATTTTGTAAGACAGCAGCCCCGCGTGTAATTGCAGAGTCAGTGGGTCAACCTGGATGTGCTCTTGATCCCAGTTAAAATAAAAAGCAAAACTTAAACAGCTTCAAGGACAGAAGAAGATGGATTTCTTTCAAGTGATCTACATGGTGCAATGGCAAGAGCAGAGCCAAGGGAAGGGCCCTGTTAGGAAGGCAGGGCTTGTCCTCCTCCAAGGACAAGGACGTCTCCCAAGAGCAGAGCCCGCTGAGATAAAAGCAATTACAGCAGAGAAGGCTGCTGGGTGCTGATGAGCTGGGACGTTAGTCAACTGGAGAATATGGCTGAGAAGTAAGTGCTGGACCGCATTCTGGCTGTGACCTGAGCCCACAGGAGGGCTGGTGCTGCCTCCCCGGCGCTGCCAAGGGCTCTCACCGGCGTGGGATGCTGTCCCGCGGCAGCTCGGCCAGCGCGCAGGGACCCGGCTGGCTCCCGCGCCACCAGTGTTTCCTGCGGCAAACAAAGTCTGCTCCTGGAGGAATCCCTGTACAGTGCCATCTCACCAGGAGAGATGACAAAAGAGGCACTCCTCTAAGTCTCAGCACTTATTTTCAGGCGTTTCCGACTTGGCCATCATCCTCCTTTCCATACAAGTTCAAAGCAAAACTACTCATCCTTTTTTTAAAGTTCTACTGATGTCAGGTGTTTTTGCTGGCTTTTCCTAATTGATAAAAATGTTTTTTACTGCAGACTGTACCCCTGGGTGTTTTGTGAGAGTAACACTCTCACAACTCCCTCTTGTGCAGAGGAGTTTGGCTCAGCAGAGTATCACTTCTCTGAATAGCAATATAAAGAGAATGCAAGCGTCCGGAAGACCAAATCCTGCACGTTGAAATCCCAAATTTCATTAGCTCCCCGTGCACTTTGGTCACAGTCTGCCGGCCAGCACAAGCTCTGCCCCGGAGGCACCACATGAAGAGGTGCCCCTGCACAGCCCCTTTCGGGCTCCCATGGATATACATGCTTCCCTGGCCACAGGCAGAGCTGGAGCTTGGGGACTTCGGGTACATCCTGCTCCTCCTTACGAACAGAAAGCTTTTGAGCCCACGTGTCCCCAACACCACTGACCAGCACCATGGCCTCTACATGGGTGGAAGCACAATCAAACACAGCAGCTGACCTTGGCGCTGTGACCCAAGGGGCTCCCCGCCATCGGCATCCTCCTCTCGGTACTGATTTCCAAATCTAGTGTGATTTATTTATGAATTTATCCAATTGCATTTTGGTTTTAATCCACCTTGGCAGGCATCCATGGTAAAACAGTCCTCAAAGGAAAAACATCCTTTGGTGATTCCAAACAGCCACCCATGCGCCAGCTCTCAGCTTGGTGTGGCTGCCTCTCCTGTAACCTGACCGTGCTCTGGGGAACGCTTTCCTCGGAGCAAACATCTCTAAAAAGGGAAGTGATGTGATCCCGCAGAAGGGGAACCTGTGGTGACGTGAGCTCTCAGAATAGTGACAGCAGCAGCGGGAAACACTCGCTGCCAGATGACCCTCCACAATCCTCCCAGCTCGCAGCCTTCTGAGCAACAGCTTGTCAGTCAGAGATGCAACTAAGAAAAAGGGATTAATTTTCCTTGTAAGGATAATTAATCCCTGTTAATGCAGATGCACAGGCAGAAAGAAAAGCATTACAATTACAACTGGCAGCGTTTTAAGATAGACCTCCTTCTCGCTCCTCCCATCATGCCCCCTGAGTTCAGGGACCATATCCAAGAGCAAAACAACCCATTCACCCCCAACAGCCCCAAGCCTTCACACCCTCCCCACGCAGAGGAGATGCTGCAGTACTAGGATGTCTGAGACCTGCCACCGCACTGACGCTACAGGAACACCAGTGCTGAGCACTGGCCACTGGGGTGTGGGCCGAGGGCAGAGCAGGAGGGCTGGGGCTGCAGGGACTGGTCACAGCTCGGCTCTCTCCACCACCCATCAAAGCTGCCGCCGGCTGCTGCACAGCACCAGAGAGGGAGAACACCAGCAGCTGTGCTACAGGGAGAGCCGACCCCTCGCAAGCGGTGCGCTCCCTAACACACTGCGGTGGCCAACAGACAAACGGGGTGACAGCGGATCAGCCCGCCTGCTCGTCCTCTCCCATCGGTGCCTTTTAACCACCAGACCTGACCAGGGCTGTGCTCGCTGGCTGTGCTCGCTGGCACGCCCCAAGCGTGTGGCAGCCGGCGGCAGGCTGCTGGCTCACCACCCGTGCTGCCGCAGTGCCGATAAGGTGGCGAAAACATTGTCAGGCCTTTCAGATAAGAAAGATTCAGGGCAAGGAGAGTACCAGCGAGAGAGCATTAACACTTGTCAGGGTTGTAGCAAGGATGATAAGCCGGGTGCGGGAGGCCGGCGGGGGAGTGCCGGCACCATCTGTCTGGAGCAAAAGTAAGAGAGGCTGGAAGTCATCTTTTACCAAGGCAGCTGAAGCTCTGCCCTTACACCCACCCCTGGTGCTCAGTACCCGTGGCCGTGCACCCCCCACATTAACACCTTCTGGGCACACACTAACACAGTTTCGAGGCTCTCTTGCTGCTGCCATTGTCACTCCTAAAAGGGCTCAATATTTCCATTTCTTTGTGAAATGGAGGGTCAGAAGCAGAACCACAGGCATTAACTTACTGTATGATCACTCAGTCACTCCCCGTCCTTAGCCATCACCAAGATAGGACATTATCAGCTGAAGTGAAACCTGCATTATTTTCTTTCACAAGGAAAATATTTTATATCTGGGAGACATAATAAATGATACAACTTGTGAGACTAAGTTACACGTATTGGCTCCTACCTCCAGCCTGTCTGTCCTCATTAGCTTTTGGGCAGCGGCGGCGGCAGCGGCAGGAACCGGGACCCCGGGGTTCCCTGTCACCAGCATCGGGGCAGTGGGCAGGATCTCTGCTGGGACCAGGCCTGGGGAGACAGGCCCCAGGTAGGGATTGAAGGCGGCTGATGCGTTGGTGGCTAAGCTCGGTGCAACGGAAAACATCGGCTGCAATCAGAGAAAAGAAGAAGAAAGACACTTTAGATATTTATACTTGCCGTGCCACCAGCATAGTAAGTTTTTGGCTATCATCTTGAGCACGATGGCAGTGAATTTCTGTTACTAATGGGAAAGAAGCATTTGTCAAGTTTTTGGAACATGAAGAACACCTGTGCAAATGTCGCACACAAGCGAGTCCACGAGGGCAGGCATCCCCTGCCAACCTCTGCCAGTTCTCCTGCTCAAGCTTCCCGGGTGCGATTACAGCACATGGCAGCTCTTGGAGCAAACTCTCATTTGATCTGCACTTGAGCAATGCCATCATACACGGGCACTCCTCACGGCTGCAGGAGAAAGTCTGAGGCTCTCGGAGGGATACATCCAAAACATGTACAAACATCCACTCTTGGGGAAAAAGGCATCTGCACGAGGGCTCCAACACACTATCAAACCATAATCAACTTCAGATGCAAATACATCTCTGACCATGGTGACAGCCAGCACTAGTTCAGAAATTTCAGAGGTTTAATACAGGAACAAGACCAGACAACCATAATCATTTATTTTTACAAAATTAAACAGTCTGTCCACGCAGATATTCAGAAAGAAATACACTGCATCAAGGATATACTTTATTTAGACTAAAACATTAAGCCAGAGAAAGAGAGAGAGAACACGCAAATACTGGGGTTTTAGTTTGTTTGCTTGATAAAAAAAGGCAGACGCCCTTGCAGGCTATCATATGTTGTGAAGACAATTGGGTGTAGAAGACCAAATAATGCTGTAAGAGCAAATGCAGAGGTGTTACACTGCAGTAAAGATTAAACAACTCTTCTGCCCCACAGAATGCAAAGGCACTGTGCTACCAGTGTAATTGCCAAATAAAATCCAGTCTGGAGTGTTTCTATTTAGTATCTAAATAAAGTAGTTACTCAAGGCATTTAGATTTTTCTTCCAAACTAATTTTTAGAGGGAAGAACAACCACAGGGTTAATGCAACTCTTTTTCTCTGTTTCATATCTGTTTAAGCCAGACAGCATATAACACCACATGTTTTTGTATTCCTGAGGAAATGACTGAACTGTTTGGAAGCAAGGAACAAGTCCATTTGAAACACTGGACAAAAACACATGCAGAGATTACTGAAGAAAAAAGACTGAAAGTTGCGTAAATGGAAGTAATTTCTTTAATGTCTCTGGTTCTTCATCCACGTGAATGAAAAACAAACAGGCAAATTTCACAGGAAATAAAATGTTACTCTTAAATACACTATTAATAAACTGCACTTTTCATTACTGTGTTATCAGCTATGTAATAATGAACATTAAAAATAAAACTACCAACCAGTCTGTTAGTGTGTAACTTAAGAGATATCCATGTTTGATTTCAGCCCAATATACCCACTGCACAGTAAATAAAAGACTACCCCATTTATTTTCTGCTGAGATCGTTTTATACTAATATAAATATGCTGTGGCCTTTAGACCACTGCAAAATAATAGCGTATTTTATCAGAGCCACTTCATATTATTCTGAAACTCACAGGTATTTTGCAATGTGCTGTACACATATGAATTAGGAGATAAAAACCTGTCGTACAGTCGTATTAGCCCAGACTGCTGTTGCTGGCAGAAAGAGACCATGAAGTGCTGATACCCGGGCAGCACGCAACCACTTTTTGGTAGCAGGAGTCTGCCAGGGCACAAAGCCACCCAAACACTCCTGCACCCAGGAGAAATTTCTGGCAATACAGTGGCCTCAGAGGACACGTGGCACAGACTGGATCTTCCAGAGACTGTCCCAGCAGCCCCAGCACTGACCCAAGGCTCAGGCGGCTGCGGGATGGGGAGGAGCGGGACTCTGCTGCGAGGGTCACCCCAAGCACGGCCCTGCTGTCCATGAGCATCAGCCGAGGATCAGCCTGGGCTCCCGTGCCTGTAACCGCAAACTGGTCGGAACTGGGACCTCGAGGCCATGCAGGAGAGGAGAGACAGGGGGGAGCTCCAGGTCAGTCCGAGCCGCTGGGCTCATCTCTGCTGTTTACTGCTCACTTGTTTTCCAGCGAACTTTCACCTCCCCATCTCTAGAAGCAGAGGTAGTATTCCTCTATCACTGTGACCAAACCACACAACTTACTGGCCTTGCAGTCTGGGCCCTACTATGCTGTGCATTGTGCAGAACAGCTAAAAAAAGAAAAAAGCAGCTCCTGTAGATCAGCAGAGAGAACAGAGGTGAAGGAGGACACAGCCTTGGATGCAGCTCTGTGCTGCCAGATGCCCCATAATCCAGATCATCTCTACTGAATAATTCTGCTCTAAAAATGCCTGTGCACAACCAGTGTGAACCTCACCAGCAGGTCTGATCTTCACCGGTCTGCCTTTCAGAGGCACTGCTCGCTAACGGGGGCTATCCGTTAGGAAGGAGACACAGGGGCACCTTTGGAAATCGGCCTCTGCAGTGCAGCGGAGCGGAGCCACGGCTCCTCCCCGGACAGACAGACAGACAGATGGCTTTCTGCCAGCGCTCCAGCTCGTGGGCCCGAAGGACCAGCTGCCCGCAGGGAAGGAGCTGGACTCATTTAACGCATCTTTAACAGTCATCATCTACCATGCCAAGGAAAGCACAAGAGCGTACCACATACACAGAGAGAACCACTGACAACCTACAGCCGCTCGTGAATTACCAACACACCCGCAGAAGGTCTGGGACCTTGTTCTGCTGCAGATTCGCACCTGCAGCGTGCAGTGGATCGCCTCAGGAGCGCTGGCACTCTGCAGAAGCTTATGCCTGACTACCAGCCCCGTGGTTCAGGCCTGTATAGAGCAAGCAGCCTCGGGGCTCCCCATGCTCCCGGCACCCCACATGCCCCTGGAGGCCAGGAATGGCCCCAGAGTCTCCAGCCACCTTCGCGGTCCATCTCCGCCCTTCTGGTCTCACATCTGCATCTTCCTGCTTCTATTTAGCATTTTTCACACTCTTCCACGCTGGAAAAGGCAAATCCAGGGTCTGACATTGCTATTGTGAAGCAGCACAGCATCACCCACTGATGCGCTCATACCAAACTGATGCGCTCATACCAAACTGATGCACTAGTACCAAAGCCATAGTCTAGCTGAGCCCAAGTCCCCCTAAGCTGGTTTACAAGCAAGGAGGGCAGAACCGATCCGAGCAGGCAGAGCTCCTCCCCAGGATCTCAGCGCTTGCAGTCAGCAGGACACGCAATCCCCACTCACCATCTGAAATCCCCTCCCTCAAGTGCCAGCTAAAGACAGATAACTAAACTAAAAAGGAAAGATGGGAAAAGTCCACAGACATTACCTGCAACTAAGATAATTAAAACACTTATCAAATGGAAATATGAGTGAAAGGATCCTACTACTCTGCTTACAAAATTAGTCTCTCATTGTTAGCTCACTTACTTTTATCAAAGTATAGGGTATAGATTTTTGTAAAACAAAGGAAACTGCCTGAAGCATCATTAGATGGGATGATATAAATCACTTGTTAGAACACCCTGAAGTAACTTCTGTTTCAGCTGTGCTAAAAAATAATTTTAAGGCCAAATCAGTAGGATGACATCCATTTGGAAACACTATTGCTGGGACAGCCAATGCGCCTTGCTATGAATCCTCACACTGAATGAGACTGAATTCTGAAAATACGCAGTCGGTCATGTTTGAACTCAAGCGATGTACACAGAAGTTACCCAGGCACTGGTGGAGGGTTTGTGCTGCACTTCAAAATACACAGACTTAAATTTTGCTTGTAAGGCACAGTGTGAATGTAGCATAAAGGAGTATTTAAACTTGGTTTAAATGCTATCCTCACACTAGTCTCTCTTTATATTAAAAAAGAATGTTAATCCAAAGGACGGCATTAATTTTTTTTTTCCTGTTTAACCAAACGTTGGTACGTGCCTACACACCGCTTTGTATAAACCAGAGAGCGCCGTATTTGGTTACAATTCATGAAACAAACAAACGAACAGGTTAACAGAGAAAAATATTTTAAGCAATGGTTCTTACTGTTGGCTGCATTTTAACTTAAGCTTTCTCATAGTCCCAAATACAAATTTGCTGGCACTAATGCTGTGTCACTGTACTCAAATCAGGAAATAAAAATAAAATTGTGGCATGTGCACATGTCTGTTTTGAGCTGCTGAAGTTGAAAAATCATTTGGAGGTTGTTCTGAGTTAAAGCACGTAAAGCACAGCCTGCTTTTGAGCTGTCTGGCTGTACAGACACTTAGTTTTGCTTCTGATCTGAAAGCCATCAGCAGCAGGCACCAGCCCACAGGCAGCCCCACTTCTCCTGCAAGACGGGCGTAAGGAGCAGGCTGCACGGTGCAGCATCAGGGCATCCCCTGAAGCCCTGCGGTGCGGCAGCATTTGCTGTCTGTGCGCTGATGCTGCCTCAGCTCATCTCCTTGCCTAGGTGACACAGACAATTTTATTCAAATAAAACCCAATCAAAAGAGAGAAAACAAAATGTATCTTCTTATGCTGTGCTAACAGGTACTAAAGTCAATTTGCTGTGACGATCCTACCACAACACCTTCTGCTTTTCTCCCCCACATACACTCTTTCTTGAAACAGCTGAGGCATAAAGCTCTGTGAGAGGTTAACAGTTACAGTAAGAAGCTACAAAATATTTACTGGTATTCTGTAGACTCACAAAACATGGGGCCGAATAGCCATTTGGCATAAGTATGAGAGTCCTTTCTGCTAAGATGATTTTTCCTAAGGATTTAGCTATATTTTGAGGAGCATTAATTGTCACTGTGTCTTTTGAAATAGAAGTTGAAGAACTCATCTAAAAGAGTGAATATAGGTTTCCTAACGGAGGTTATCTAGAGGTAAATGAAACTCCCCAAATTCTACCTTTGCCAGCAAGAAAGGAATAAAAGAACAGTCAGAGAAATGCTAATGCAGATATGTTGATTTCCTATCTTTTTCAACTTATTTTTCCCTTTGCTGCCATTTTACTCATTGAAAGAGAGAGCTTCAGCCAGGGGAGCATTGTTTGCATTTTTATGTAGAATATACCAGCCTTGCTCATACATCAATCAGCGCCAGTCTCACTCATGCATTAATCAGTACCCCCTAATGTCTGAGCTAGAAAT
Organism: Pandion haliaetus; assembly: GCA_013401275.1. Lineage (NCBI taxonomy): Eukaryota > Metazoa > Chordata > Aves > Accipitriformes > Pandionidae > Pandion > Pandion haliaetus. The sequence goes on along the minus strand of VYZV01032454.1, from coordinate 468,232 downwards.
TTATATCAAAAGGGTTCTGGGCCAAATTTATCCATAGGTTAGCTCAAATGACCTCTCTGGATTACATTAGAGAGGGATCTGGCACAGGGTGTTCAGCTCCCAAATGCGTATGTGCATGGCGGGTTGATGCCAATCATTTTTACATTTGCTGAAACAAGGTATTACTGCAGAGCCAGAAACTCAGCCACGGCGTTCAACTTTGTGGAACACTGCACTGTGCTTACTTCTAAGGTATGAGAGAAACAAATAAGATGTAATATATGATCACATTCTACTGTGACCAGATGAGAGATTTCTGATAGATTCTCTTTCCCCCACCCCTTGGCTTTTTGTAGAAAGCATGATTATCTGTACTACTTCTTCCTGCCACGCGTGAGCTGTGGATTGAGCAGGTCAGACTGACATGCACCATACATCACTCGGGGCAAGCTTTATGCTCTGCCTGACAATGTGCTGCAAAAATAAAAGTCCAATTCCAGCAAGTAATTTCCTGAGAAGGTTCCCCTGAGTGAATGGAAAACATCCAGTGGGAAACTTCTCAAACCCAGGAATTTCCTAGAGCACATGAAATTGCAAAGGAAACGTCTATTTACGAAAATCCCATGCGGATCGCTTACTTTCTTGATTTTAAGAAAGAAGTTGCAAAAAATGAATTAAATTAACAAAAGATTAACAAAATTAATGAAATTAACAGTATTACTGCAGGCAAGGGAGAATTAAGCAGTACAAAGACATACAGACCAGCATTTCATTGTATTTGACTTCTGCACCAGTTACTGACATTTGCGGAATTTTACAGGCGTGTAAGCACACCTGCTAACTTGCTTCTACTACAACTCACTGTACTCATTGGTCAAAGCCTAAAAGCGCACGTACCACAGGCTGCAACGGGGCACCAGGCATCATGGCATTGGCAAGCTGCATCTGCTGGGCCAGCATGGCCATATTCTTCTGCTGAATCAGGTTATTGCGTCCATTTATCTCCAGCTGCGTTTTTAAGTGTGGTGGTGGGTGAAGATATTTGCAGTTTTCCCTTGAACATCGACCCTGAAGAAGAGAATTGACACAATTGGCTTAGAAGCTATAGGCCTATCTTCGCTCCTTATGTCATCGGCTAAAACAAACACAACACACGCTACAGACCTAGGAGGAATGCCCTCGGCTACTTCTCTAGGCTATCACATACCGACCGGAGCAACTTGACAGTTCTAGGATCAGCTGCTTGCTTTACTTTTCTAAATTATGTATTTCTGCAGTACAACTCTAAAAAATACTGTTTCTTTTAAAAGTTGCTGAAGGTGAGCAAATATCAGTTACTTTGAAAGTACAGCATGCCCATCCTCTAAGGGCACACGTTTTTGCTCAGTGAAAGCTCTGCCCACTGGGACTCAGAAGGGCTCTCCCCTGCCCACGGACCTGCCTCCAGGAAGCAGGCGGCTGCGGAGCCAGAAACCCAGCAAAAGAAATGTGGTCCGGCTGCAGCAGCGAGCCTACAAAAGCTCACATGCTACTCTGAAAACGTTCGAGGCTCGCCTCTCTTTCTGCTGTGCAGGGGCACAAGAAGCACTGAGCGCACAGCAAGGTGTGTGGTCCAAGTAGCATTATTACCAAGAAAACAGCACCAGCTCTGTGCTTTCACTAGACCTGGAATACAGCATCTTTGACGAGGACCTCTTACATACGATGCATTTTTGTTGCAGTCGTGTAAACCAAACAAGAAAATCAGAATTGACTTGTTTCTAAATTTTTCATTACATTCAGATGTGGTAAACAACAAATTTCATGCGCTAATTTTATTTGGATGAAAGGACATTCATCAACTTGACAACCACTGACATCAAGAAATAATAAAAAATGGTTCTATGTACAATGTATATCCAAACGCCACTGTACCTCCTTGTTACCAAGTAAAGCAGCTTCGCACATAAGACACCTCTGCTTGGTGAACTCTCAATGCGGCCTCTTGCTCTGGGTGCCCCCACCTGTGGGGTCCCAGCTGGGAGGGGGGCAGCTGGGGTACAGGGAGCTGGGCGTGAAGGTGACTTCTGAAAAGCAGCCCCAAGTCCCCCCCAGCTGTGGCTCCACTGTAAAAACCTCTGAAATGAAAGGCACAGCCAGAGCAAAAGGCACTGCCGCATGGCCGCTGAGGCATGGTGTGCGGCAGAGGGAGGTCGGGGAAGAGACTCCCCCTCTCCTGGGGGAGAGAATCCCCTCTTCTCATGTGAGCTGTGATCTCATGTGCCATGAGACTTCAGGAAATGCAAATTCATTAATATGGAAGCTTTACACACTAATTGTTCTTTGAAATTGTAACACTGGAGCCCATACTTTCACTAAAGGGATGACGACGATAAAATAAAATAAAAAAAAAAAAAAGGAGAATTGAATCCTTTTCTGGAAAAAACCAGATTCCTTAAATTACATTTTTTTTCCTTTACTCATTCATCTTTGAAATAAATCCAAACAGGAACAATGACAAGGCAAAAGACAGCCTTAATATAAGTAAGAAACCGTTTTTATCAGGAAACAAATTAATTCAATATAGTTTGACCTTATACAGCAGTTTTGCTCAGAAAGTTAAAATGTATTCCTGTTATAAGATCTGCCAGAAATCTAATTTGTACGATGATTTTTGTCTCCCCTTAAGGCTGGGATAAATGGTTTGCTGCTGCCCCCCTCCCAACTCATCTCTCCTGCTGGCAGCCCAAAGCTCTTAAAACTCATTTTCATAGTTACTCAACTGACATCTGAGTGATCCTTGCATAGGCAGACATACCCGACACAAAGAAAAATACCTGAAGTTTTGTGGATATCTTTAGGCTATACACCAAGATTACAGAAAGCCCCGTGTATATGCACACCAGTATATGTTCACTGTAATGAACGGCAAAGAAAGTTCATCTTTCCCACCACCTGTTCATAATCCCGGAGCATATTTCCTTGAATGAAATGCATTTTCCATTACACAATCCCAGAGACGACACAGAGGAGCTGAGCGAGCGCTGCCAGTCACAGTGGGAAGGCACAGGCAAACAGAAACCCCTGTGCTCGGCCGGGCCGTGCTCGTTGCCGCTTTGCTGGCCCTGGGCCGTGGGGCTGCAGACGTCAGCCTTCTCGTTTGTGGCAAGAGTCTGGGGGCACCCGCAAGCCCTTTGGCGTGGGGCCTTTGCCTTCCCCTTACACTGCCCCGTGACGGGGCTTCTGCGGGCGTTTGCTTGTTGCACTGAGGGGTGCTACGGGCTGTCCTCGGCAGAGCTGATGCACGGAAAGGACCACTGAAGTCACTTGCAAGAAAATCTCCCTAATAACACAGCTCCAAATGTTGGAAAGCAATCAAGATAGGGGCCAGATAACGCAGAGAAGCTAAAAGCACAACAACTATACTACAGATAAGACAGCGGGAAAAAAACATGTGCAGCCTGAGAAAATATTTTTACAGGGGAATGGAGTTTCCTACTGCAAATAAGGATAGTTCAGTAACAAACATTAATGATTCGTAAGTAGAAAAGACAAATTGATGGTGGCAACAGGACTCGGGGTTTATGGAGTGTGAATTTTAGTCACTGTGCTATTAATTGAAACCATATTTTTGTATGTGCGTGTATACACACATATATACACATGCACATGTGCACCTGCTGGTCGCAGTTCCACCCCTGGGAGCTCCCCGGGACACGGCCAGCACCGCACGGCGAGAGCGGCAGGCGGCCGCCAGCGGGGCTGCGCCCGTCCATGTCCGTGGGGAGCAAAGCCAGCACCCGACAGCCCGGAGCAGCGGCCAGCGCAGCCTGGGGCAGACCAGCCAAAATGACGTCTGCCACCCCGCTTGTCCGCACAGCACGCCTTTGCTCGGGGGAAAGCACGCTTTCAGCCTCGGGGGATGCTTTCAGACAAAATGACCCTCAGTTCTCTCCTTTAATGCCTTACTGACAACACAGGTCAGTATTTAAGCCATTTTGCACAAATAAACCAACATCATTTCTGCACACCCCCCGCCCTGCGCCAAAGCACTTCACAATTATATGAAATGGTAGGTAAAAGGCAAGCACTTTGGAACAGCTTTATTTATGCCAATTTTTCTCTTGATACTAAAACCCGTGTTAATTTTTGCTACCACTAAGTAACACGGGGCAAAATTGCACATTTACTAGCTGCCTGGAAGACGGTATCTTACATTAGCACAGTGTAAAGATCAGACTTAATTGCTGCTAAATGAGTAACATGAAACTACAACATGTGTTGCTGGAATCAGACAGGAGCAATTAACAAACCTGATTCTGAAAGGCAGATTAAACTCAAGGTCCTTATTTCAGTGGTGGGGTTTAGGCTGCTCCACACCTCTCCAGACTGGATCTGAAGTCTGGCAGTACATGTTGGACATCATGACCACTTAATGTACTTCATAGACTCAAATGCTTTAAGGCCAGAAGAAACCATTCCAGTGATCTAATGCAATGTGCTCTGGCTCCTCAGAAACAAGGAGCCCCCTCCATTGTTTCCCCATCAAGGCCATAATTTCTATTCGCTTAGCAGCTGATCTTTAAGGAAGACAATCTACTCTGAGTTAAAGACTACAAGAATATACCATGTCCCCAGGTAAACTGTGCTTATGCTTAGTTATCATTAGCTACTACCAAAAAGTTTACAGCTTTCTTGTTTGCATGTCGTTTTGGAGCCTAGTGCAGTGTTTAACCTTCAATCTTTTTAAATTTTCAGATCTTAGCAAATTTTCCATAAGAAATGCAGGCTTCTCTGTTTGGTAACAGTGTTTCTTGTCTTACTTTTATTCCGCGGACCTTTAGAAATGGTCCACAGAGTGTCCAGGAGTCGGAAAACACAGGCTGAAAACCACTGTCAAAAATCTCGATCGAGAACACGGACTGCATTCGCCTCCTTTATACCGCGAGCAAGTAGTTTCTTAATTACCTTTTCACTAGATTCTGGTAACTTCAGTCAACAGAGTTTAAGGCAGATTTTAATCTCCGAATCTTGTCTGAACCCTTTGTTGTTTTTTCAATCACAAAAAAATGATTACTATAAGCGAGTAAATTCAGAGAAGTGGAAGCTGAGCATGCTGGCAGCATCCTGAAATGCTGTACCATCACACTGGCAGGGTTTCACGAGAATCCTGCTGGACTAAAACTTACTGAAAATGCTCCTGAGGCTCCTCCGGCATGCCCTTCAGCAGAGGCCCCCTGCAGATCTCCGGTCCTCCAGACCGGTGGGACAAGGCCTCCCCCACGGACAGAGCCAGCGGGGAAACTCGGGGAGCACAGCGTGACACTAAGGGGGGGAAACACTCACACGGCGCTGTGATATTTGGGCAAAAACCTGTTGCCAACAGGCCACGTTTACTTCTGCGCCCGGGGCTCCTGCCGGAAGAAACCCGGCTCTCGCTCACGCTGCAGCTGACAGCCGGAGCGGTGGCTCCCCGCCAGCCGCCGGGAGGAGAAGAGGCCGGGCTGGGCCCAGGCGGTGCAGCTGGAGCCAGGCATGGACAGGGACCCGCTGCGGCGCCCGGGGCCCCCCGGTCCGAGCGAGCCGTGCCTGGCGGCCCTGCTGCGGCCTCGCCACCAGCCTCGCGCGGGAGGCCAAGCCCGGGTGGCCTGGGCGGCCTGCCAGCCACGCAGGGCAGCACCAGCGCCCGCCCCACGCGCGTCCCCGCCAAGCGGTCCCGCTCTCACTAACCAGCGCCCATCAGGTACCGCGCTCCCGACAGCGGCGGCGCCGGGAGAACGCGGCCCCGTGCACTGCGGGGACCCTGCTCACCAACAGGCCCCGCAGGGCGAGGAGGAAGAGGGCGAGCTCGGCCCGGCTACGGGCGGCTCGGCGTCCTCCCAGCAGGAATGCCGGAGCGGGAGGACGCGCGGGTCACTCCCACGTGATGTTTTGCTCCAGCTATCGTATCAACAACGTTCAGGCAGAGAGCCCAGGCTGAACTGAACAGCCAGCCTGACTGTCATTATATTAGGGCAGCGTGATGTCTGCAGTATTTTAAGCTGTCTAGCCGCAGCGAAAGCAGGCCGTGGGGACTGGGACAGAGAGGAGCGGGTGGCACTCGCCCGCCCGGGGACCTGCACGGGCCCTGGGAGGTGCCCCCCCCGCCCCCGACCTCCCCCTAATTCTAGGTGTGGGTCTGGCGTTAGCCACCCCAAGGGGGCTGGGGGAGGGAGGGTGCCATTCCTTGCGGGAAGGGCCTCCTGCCTCGCTCTCCCGCACTTCCCGCGCCCGCGCTGACGGTTCGCTGACCGAGCACATGGCAAGCACGCGCTGAGCTGGGGGGGAGCCGCGGGGGGGCCCGGCCGCCTCCTCAGCACCGTTTGGGGAGGCGGGAGCCATGGGGCCGGGCAGCCGCGGGCCCAGCATCACCCCGGGGGCTCTGTCCGTCCGTCTGCCCCCCCTGCCGGCTGGATCAGGCCCACCTCTGAACAGGTGCCTAATCCAAACGCTGTGCAAACACCATGAAACGGCGAAGGGCTTGCAAGGGCAGTGCCAAGACAAGACATTTGTTTGCGAGGTGATCTACCTGCGTGTGACCTTCTGCACCGCTCCTCCTCCCAGCAGCACCGCCGAGAGCCCTTCTCCCGCCTGTGTGCGATGCTGAGCTGGTACGGCTCCCGTGCCCCGGTGCAGGCAGCTGGGCCCGGCTGTGGGGACACGCTACACCTCCCCTCAAAAACGCCCGGAGGTCCTCGACTGCCACTCGCTCCCTGCCGCTCACCGGCAGGTCCCACGCTCTGAGGGCGCTGGCCGACTCGCCACTGGCTTCACGAGCACTCAGCACACACCGCTGGCTGTGCCAGCGCTGCCAGACAGCATCGGCACCCGGCAATGCTCCGGGGAAGCTGGGTTTGCACCTGGGCCAAACCCAGCGCAGCCGGGTAAGTGAAAAAAGCCGAACGGGGCGCAGCTGCAAAGATGGCAACTGCAGAAGAGTGGGAGCTGCCACGCTGCACAAGGAGCCAGCGCAGGGGTGGGCGATCCTGAATGGCCAGGGACACTGGGATGCTACACGGAAGCCATCAAATACAGCTTTTTGACCCTTGCACAGCTGCCTAAGAAATAAAAAATAAAATAACCCCCCAAACACACAGAGCACTGAGTACCTTAGAAAACTGCTTATTGCTAATCTCAGTATTTTTTTTAATAAGCTACACACCAAATCCTGAAATCTAGATTTTTCTCCTGAAGATTACTGCTTCTTGGTAAAAACTGCTTAGTCAGATTATTGTGCTGATGAGTTTTTAGTTGGAAATAGGAATTAATAAAATGTGTCTGTAGGAAAATATTTACTTTGTTTATTCATTTGTTGACAGAAAATGCCTGTTTTCGTTGAGTTTTCTATTTATTTCCCTAGACAGGTGGAAATGAGTAGTGCTGCCTCTCAGCATGCACCCTGCCTTCTCTCAGTGCCAGACAACAGCACTTGCCTTTATATTTGGGAAACCACTGTGACATGGAAGGGACGGAGTGAAGGCAGGGGAACCCTTTCTGTGTTATGTTACTACTCCCCAACCACAGGGAAATGTGTTTTTCTTAATTTTTCAAAATCTCTTACAGAAGAATAATTATTTATTGGGGCAAACACATTTTAGATGTACAGATTTCTGTTTAAATTATCAGTAAGATACCAGGAAGAAGCATGATCTTTTTAGCAAACAGCAGCTACTACACAAACTTTTAAGTCTTACGTGAAATACAGGGGCAAATACACATTTGCTTCTGCTCTCGTTACAGAAGTAAATCTTTTAAACTCATGCTGGCTCGCCATTTTTGTCTTCGTTTTTAATATACAAATTTATCTCTTATTCTGTACATTCACTTCCATTGCTCAGTAACGCTGTAAAGAACAGCCCACTCCGGTCGCGGGATCAGGATGCCCTAGCCACAGCCTGGACGTGCCTGACCCCAGTGGTGTTCAGTCTCCTGTAATGCCTCATCGAGGTGCAGCGCTGGGTTAATCAAGGTCTGGTGATTAGGAGTCAGGTCGGGAGTTTTTCTTCCCATTGTCTTCAGGGGAGCAGGGGCACGTACCTGTCCCCTGGGTGCCTTCCCACAGACTGCCAGAAGCATCTCCCAGCTACGCAATTTGGTTTTATTCCCCACAAAGCGGGAGGCATTTAATGTGAATATTTGCAGAATTGTGGAAGAGAGAACATGTAGAACTTGGACAAAAAAGAAACCATAGACAATCCTGTCTTGGAAAAAGCACCCCAAAAATTCTGCATTCTGAAAACACAGTGTAAGTATTTCTACAAGACTTGGATCATCTGACAAACGTGTTGAATTTTGATGTTACACCTAGATGTTTAAGACTTTCACATAGATGAGCAAAAAACGAGTCTACTTCTGTGAGGTCACTACCATGTTCTTCTCTACACCACCAGGTTTCTGTGAAGCGCAGCATGTCTTGCTTTTCAGATCCCACAGTAAATATTAGAAATATAATGGAAATTCTTGCTCTCTGAAAATAATTTCCTTCCAGAAACTACCCTGATTGCAAGTTTAATAATGAAAAGGTATTCTTGGGGTTCACTTCTGAGATTGCAAACTCCTTCATCTGCTGCAGTTACGGCTTAGGTAATATGGGTACTAACAATTTTTACTTTTTCCTTGAGGGAATATTTAATGGAAATATCAGCAGAAGTCAATAACTAATTAACAAGAAGATAATTTGAGCTTAGTGTGCTGCAGAGCCCTCTGTGCAACTGCGCCGCCGCCCAGCAGAGAAGCGTGACCCACCGGCAGTGCCGAGGCATGCGGCGTGGTGCTGCAACAGCCCCGATGCTCACCCACCGCCCCGGCACAGCCCACAGCTTTGGGCAAAATCCTCCGTGCCCTGCAAACGGTCTTTCAAAGGCCAGACGCGAGCCTTCCCCTCACCCACCGGAGCAGCAGAAATCATGGCAGCAACCTCACTGCTGACACTGGGTGGGTTTACAAATTAACGGCACCCAAGTTGCCTTTATCCAAGCATGCAATCTGCAAAGACGACCTCAGGGTGGCATCAGGTCCAGCTCCTGCACCCGTGACTCTGGCATCTCCGGCATGCCGCTGCTGGTTTCCACCTCCGCTCTGGCGTGGTGTGTGCGAAGCCCCAATCTCATGCATGCTCAGGCCAAAGTGCACACGTTTTGTGCAAGTATCTGCACCAAGGTCCCTCACTTTGAGTAGTTGCTATTAGGCTTTCAAAGGTGTTTTAAGAACTTGTTCAAACATCCATGACTTTCTGTACCTGCATAAACTTAAACCAATTCAAATTCAAAATAACTACTTTCCAATACCTCTCTTTAGAAACACTGTCTAATCTGTCATGCAAAGGAAGAACAGCAAACTCATCACCCTGGTGGACTTGGCTCCAGCCTAAACCTCTTGGAAAGCACAGCCTGGTGATGCAATAAATAAGGTCTAATTAGCAAACTGCTCTCGCAAGGTCATTACTCCTCCGAGCACAACCCGTCAGGACCCCACCTGCACGAGGGACCTGCAGGATCCCAGAGCAGCCCCTACACAGGAGCATTGCCAAAGCCAAGACGCCCTGTCCTCAGAAACCCTGCAAGCAGGCAACTGGAGGTCTTCCTCCTCGTGGGGTGCAGGAAGGCAGGGAGCACCCAGAGCACCCCTCCATGGCCTGGTACCTGCAGTGCCATCACCCAATGTGACGCCCAACGTTAACTCTCCTCTCCCAGAAGGAGCCCCAGGGAGCCCACCACATCCACCTCCAGTATCCCCCTGAATCTCAGGCTGAGGCTCCCAAAGCAGGGCTTTCCCCACATTTGGTTATTTCCACAGGGACGCTATTTGCAGTAATGTAATGTGTAACTGTTGTAAGTATTCCCTCTAGCACCCAGAACGGTTCTGGACTGTGACGGGGCGCGCACAGCCATGGGGGGGACACTGCTCGGCACAGTGCGGTTGCAACCAAACCCGCATGACAGGGGAGAGCGGCAGGGAGGTGACGTGGTGTTTGCATTTCTATTTGTAATGTTACCGGTGATTAGACAGACTGATAGTGCTGGGATGCCTGCAGCTTTGGAGAGGGGGCATCCTTTGCAGAAGTGTTGATTTGGGAAGATCAGCAAACACCCAATTGAGCACAGCCAAAGTAGAAATACAGAAGACTTTTGAATGGACAGAGACTAAATAAAGCTCACGGTTACTGCTGTCATTCAGTAAACACCAGAGAGTGCATACTGAGCACCGTGATCCTGCCATCGTTGCTTAAGGTTATCCTTCTGCAGCAGTACAGAACCAGAAAAAACAAAGAGACCCAGCAAGCTGGTGCGTGCCATTGACCCTGCACGTCCCTGGGATGGCACTGACCCCTTAGTTCAGCCAGGGCAAGCTGCCTGACTCCTCATGGAGTTTTTCCTCTGTGCTGCTGGAGTTAGGTAACGCTGACCACCTTCCGTGTATCTGAAGTAAATACATCTGTACGGACAAGTTTCATAAATGCAGTTAGTCTGGAAAAGTCTTAAAACTAAGCTGCGCCAGCCTGCTGGGTCTGTTTATTTATGCTATTTTTATACCACTGCGGTAGCACAACCCGAGTTACCAAGCACTTGCTACACCACTCTGCGCATGTTTATACAAGGACTACTGCTCACAAAAGCAAATGGGAAGGCTTCCTGTTTTTCATCAATCCACCAACACCATACCGTCAAAATATCACCATAGAAGTCCAGGGGCAGAGGAGAACCAAGAGCACCAATGTGCCACTTGCTGCATGTGGAGACATTACTGGCACGAACCCTGGCTCTTCCCCCAGCGTCCCTGGAATAAACCCCTTGCTCTTTCCCCGAGGTCCCAGCGCTGGCCCCGTCGCTGCAGGCAGAGCCACAACGTCCCACTGGCGCCGCGTGAGGAGGAGCACGGAGCCCTGTGTGGCACGGCGCGGACACCACCGGCCACGGATGCTGGGGCGGCTTGCTCGCCCTGACCGCGGGCCGGCTGCTTGCTTCAGAGCCGAGACAATCACTTGCATCCCCGCAGCGCTGCCTGGCTGGGAGAGCAGCCGCCTCCCCTCGCCCCCCTCAGCTAACAACGTTTTAAGAAAAGGGACTGTCACCTATAAACACAGTGGAAGTACAGGACCGATGCGACAGTCTTTCGATTGAAATTTTTAGCGTACATTGCTGCTCAGGATGTCCTGAAGCCAAATTAATTCTCCAATTAAAAATTGTTGCTTAGCAACAGGGTTTGAGATGCAGGAGAGAAAAGCGAGGTGCCCATGACAGCTGGCCGCGGGCAGGCAGGACGGGTGTGGGGAGCCGCCTCTGCCCCGGGGTGCACAGCCCGCAGCCGGTGCCAGACCCTCGCCTTGATGGAGGTGTTCGTGGGGCACCTTCTGTGCAACAGGTAAAAACAACCCTCCAGTGCCACAGGGCAACACTAACTGCGGCCCAAACTCTGCTCTTGCTTATTCCAAAATAAAACTGAAATGAAAGAAACACCAGCCCTGTGGAGTTGCTCTGGGTTTTGAGCAAACTTTTTTCCCTCAGGTGGTTTTGTGAAATGATGGTTAAATATGTGATCCTGCATGCAGCACTGCTGTTGTCGTCACTACCATTAAATCAATGAGACAACCTCCACACCACAGGATGCGATGAACCTGGCTTTTAAACATAAAAGCGTCGACCAGAAGCAGGCTGTAATCTCTGCTGATGGTCTTCGGCAGCTACCATGGCCTTTTACCACCTGCAACGTTATGACACACTCAACAAAGCATTTCTGCGCCATTTATCAAGTCCCGCTTTTCAAGATCAGACATATAACCCCCTAATTTTTAACAGGCTACCTCCTAAAAACAAAAGAAAAGGCTTCTTGTGGCCAGCAGACAGTCCTATGAGTGCTGCACATCCCAAGTGCACTGCATGAACATTTACCATCCCGTAGTATTTAACAATTATTAATGACTGACATAATGAAACCAATCACTTCTGGGTATTCTGAACGCACCACGATACTGAACGACAACAGCCACAGCAGAGGATGCTCCGCTGACGTTTCCTCTTGGCCGGGGGGCTCTGCCGGTTGCTGGCACCTCCACGCTGGCACCGCCGGTCCCCCCGCACTGCGGGTACCCAACCTACTCGCATCCGCACGAACCAGAGCTGGCAAACCAGCAGCCACACTGAACAGTGCAGCTGTAACAGATTAAGTATTTTTGATCCAAAACAAACATGCAAACACCTCCCTCTTTTAGGGAGTGTAAATTCCTTCCGACAGCAGAGCGCTCAGCACGTTAAAACCCAAGCAGGAAGATGGCTGTTACATAAAATCTGAATATTGCCTGTAAATGGTAAAACTATTTATACCGATGCCCACGTGTTTTACAGGAAAACATTTAACTACACGTAAGCTATGGTTTGCTTTTTAAAAATAAACTGTTTGCATGTGCTTTGTTGTAGTAGCTGGCCTGCCAAGCTTACATTTAGATAAACTTTTAAAATATGAAACAAAAAGAGTTACTGGACCTGTTTTACTGTTTTGAGGCATACAAACTGCAGTCCCAGTGAGTCAATGGCTACATTTCCGACTCTGAAGCCAGGCAGTGATCCAGAGGCAGGACCACGATCGCTGAGGCACTACACAAGGTTGATGCACAGCCTCTTGCGAGACCCAGCCCAACACACACCGGAGGAGGAGTTGCTGCACCTCAGCTCCTCTGCCAGCTCCTCGGCTGCTCTGGTGCATGGTCAACCACCCCCCCATCGCTGTGGGACCGCAGGTGCTTCTCCCCAGAGCCGGTCCGACACCATAACCTGCTGCTGCTTCACCGCCAAACCCACCGGCTCTGAGCGATGCTTGCTAACGAACCCTCAGGCAGATTGTCCATCCATGCCCAGGCCCTTCCCACCGCAGCCAGGCTCACAGCCCGACAGCCTGCTGAGGAGATGGCACGGGCTTGGATACTTGCAAATCATTTTCATGTGCAACCAGAATGCCTGCTGGTGGCAAATGCATGTCTTCAGAGGAAGGAGGAGAGGGCACTGGCCCCGTGAAAGCCCCTCAGCCCCCCTCCAGCGCTGGGCTGTGGCACAGGCTCACCGACGGCAGCACGCGAGCTGGTGCTCACATCCTCTGCAAACATGCTTTTTCCACTTAAGGTGAAAGCTGAAAATGAATTCAGCTTTCTCCCAGAGGGTAACAGCTGTGATTGTTTTCTTTTGTCCAAAACTGCACATTTCAGATGTGTGGGGAGCTTGTTTTTTGCTCCCCAAGAGGCGTACAAGAGGGCACAGGCATCCTTCACCCAGCCATGTCCCTGAGGTTCTTCCAGAGGCTGAGCCAGATAAACTGGCCGCTCGCTGAACGGTAATGAGGTGTGCTTTGTCATTAGCTGCTCACACGGGTGGTGCGAGCACGTAACCACATGACACGGCCCTTCACTGGGGACGAGATTACCATAGGAGGTGTAAATCACAGCTGTTAGCAGCACTCCATCCCAGTGGGCAAACAGCCTTTTAAACAAGTAGTACACCGTTATCCACCCTGGGATGGAAATACCTGATTTTATACATTGCACAAACCACCCTGAGGATCTATCCTTAAAAAAAATTTCTATTTTTTAAATTAGGCTGTTCCAAAACTCGTTAAAATCCAGGCAGTCGGCATAGTCACCAGTGCCCCTGATCCATGTGCAGGCCCTGGCAGGGCTGGCCCTTGGCACACACTGCTCTTGACTTCAAACCGTCGACTCTCCTGACAGCAGAGGGACAGGGGGACTCAGGGCTCCAGCCTGAAGTCTGATTCAGCATGTCAAAACCAGATCTGCCCACAGCCTCGGTGGTTTGCGCCTCCTGCACCAGGGTGATTTCACTCTGAGGGGATAAAGAGGGATGTTGCTGCATTTTGTTGGTTTTGGATCCATTCAACCAGCGCATTCCTTTGCTGGTTCCTCCGCAGCACTGGAACACCGGGGGAAAGCCTACCAGATCCAGAGCACCAGCAGAAGAGAAAATGCTGAGACAAGACAATCAATGCTTTGTGCCCGAGTAAAAAATATGAAAAGCATCTGTGTATTTCTGTTTTTATAAGCGGTTTCCATGCATAAAATGAAAACACACCACAGCACGGCAAAACCCAGCAGGTTCTTCTTTCCACATACAATAACCACGCTCCTGGCACCATCGTGATCAGGCTAGCCCATGAGCAAGCATGCCAGTGCAGCTGCCTACAACAAACACGTGGAGAATTGGGAGAGACAAACACACCCCCCCTTGAAATACACATTTCATCCTCAAGTACAGCAAGCAGCCTGGTGATATGCGGAGTGTCAGAGGACTGCAGGTGCAGAGACCGACAGTGATGGATGCGGCAGATTATGTCTCTCCCCTTGTTAGTAGCTCAAGCTGCCCTTCAGACCTCATCTGTTTCCCCAGTTATCACTGCCATGCTTTGATCTGCCCTAGCACACTTTGCTGGTCTGGAAAATCGTCCCCAAATGTCCCGCTGAGTGACAGCCCAATTTCACCTCCCCACTAGTCTCACCTCCCGCTTCCAGTGGCTGCAGAGGTGAACGGGCTGCCATTGGTCCCACCTTTATAATACTAGCCTCAATATAATTGAAGAAAACTTCTAAGTAAGGTAGAATCCAACGTACAAACCAAGTACAGAGCCACAGTGGTCGAGGTAAACCCCTCCTGCAGCTGCAGGGTGTGAGTGCCTCGGTCCGACGGCAGCCTGGGGATGGCACGGCACTGAGCCGGTACAGCCACGCAGAGACCAGCAGCCAGACACCCGCAGCAGAGACCCTGCTTGCAGAGGGAAAGCAGTAGAAAACACGATAGGGGTTGATTAAACAGCAGCGGACGAGAATAAATATTGACAACAACTGCTGAATTTCTATTAAACAAGGATTTCACATACACACACACTGGCCAGTCACAGCTGCACATCCCCATTATAAAACACCGAAGCTGAGGAGCATGGCACTGGGTGTTCACTGCACGGCCACGGCACCAAGTGACACCAGGACAGGGGCCATGCCCCAGGCCGCACGCACACCAAGATGAGCTTGCAGCGCACAGCCTGCCAGCATCCCCAGCCTGGTACAGCCCCGCACTGCCCCACGCCACCAAGCATAGATCTCTGTCAGCACTAACATTAATAAAATTCTCATGGAAAACACATTTTTAATGAGTAGCAACAATAAAATAAATCATCTGAATAACTTTCCAGAACCTTCAATTCAGCTTCAATTTGTTCCCTGTACGGCTTTCTGCCGGACTGCAATAGCTGCCAAGTGTTAGCAAAGAAAAGCAGAAACAACAACAAAAAAACGCCCTGGATTTCATTAGGTAGCTGAAATACGCATTTATTCAGCCCTCAGGGAGCGGATTTGTAGTGGGGACCGTGACAACGTCACGAGAGCAGAGGGACCTCGCAGCCAGCGGTGACACCAGCACAGTGACGGCATGCACACCGTGCCGTCGGCGCCAACGCTTTTCCTTGCTTATGTTTCAATCAATCTCCTCTGCAAAGCCCCAAACCAGCCAACTCAGAGTGTCAACAAGACTCAACATAATTTTGCTTTTACTGGTCTTTACCTTCCTCCATTCACCAGTGGGCTTTGGCATTAAAGTCCCTGCAGAGCAGGAGTTTCCCTGGCAGCTCTGGGCAGGCTCTCGAGCACCCCGGGGACCACCCCATCCCCATCCCCTGCTGGCTCTGGACAGTGCCTCAGCCAACCTGGTGCAAGTAAGTGCTGCTATTTCATTTCTGACTATAAACTTATTTATTAAGCTTATTAAAGGTCCTGTAGAAGAAAGCAAGTGAATAATTTCTGCTTTTAAAGCACTATAAACGTTTAGCAGATATATTGAGTACATTTGGTTAAGCCCTGTTTCCAGGAATACCAATCAAAGCTCTGCCATGCTCTGGTAAAGAGTTTAGCTTTGGTTCAGAGCTGTTTCAAGTCTGGTTTAAGACTGCTATTTCTCTAAGACCTTAACCTGGGGCCGTCCTGCCCTCCCTGCATCCCCTCCGTCCTCCCAGGGTTCACCCTCCAGTGCAGGCACCTGGCTCTGCAGGAGCCTCTGCAGCCAAAGCAGAGACTGTCTCCTTCCAGCTTCACACTTCATCACGGCTGCTGGTCCAGAGGAGAACTTTAATCCGTCTCTGATAAGCCCAGCTGTAATGTATATGCTGTGCTGCAGCTATTGCAATGCATTACTGTGATCCATTCAGCTAAATTAAGTCATCAGTGGCTGAGCAGAATTATTTCCAAGTACCTTTCTCTGATTTATTTCTTTATCATGTGTTTCCTTCTACAATTTTATGGCTGTTATTGCAGAAAGGAGGAAAAAAATAACAGCGAGAATCCTTTTTCAGTTATTCCTGGTCACTTTGGGAGTTCTTTGCCAAAATCTGCACTACCAGAATAGATACAAAACAAGTATTTCCCAACTCAGCCTCACAGACAGAGACAGGACCTAACAGGAGCCAGCGGCCACCACTGCAGCAGTGCCAGTGCTGCCAGGGGGCTGAGGACGCAGCCGGGTGTCCCGCCGGTGGCAGTCCCCATGTCCCTGCTCGGGCTGCACCACGCTGCTTCTCTGCCCCGATGGCACCGACGATCCCTGCCTCCCGCAGGCACCTACTGTGCCTTTACAAAGGGAGAAATCTGACTCATTTGAACTTGCTAAGATGCTTTGTCTCACTTTTTTGGCATGGTGTGATCTTGGTTATAACAATTAAATTGATTCGGCTACAAGTTTTATACTGTTTAATTATCTTTGTGCATCTTTTCATATCCAGTGTAGCAATAAAACACACCAAAGTGACGACTTAATGATGCCTTTTGTGTGTGTATCTTGTAGATGAAAGTCTCAAACCCTCTAATTTATCACTATGGCTTACACTTCTAATGGCACTTGTATGGGAAGAAACACGGAGGAGCCGTCCTATTGCCATGAAACGAGACAGGCTTAAAAAAAAGAAAGAAAAAAGAAAACACAGTAAGCAGACTCCCAGCATGAAACCAGAAGGAAAGAAAACAGCACAGTGGCAAAACCCACCCCGCTGTTTCTGAAGTCTGTCGGGAGCTGCCCCAAGCTTTGCTGGGAGAGCTCAGCGCTCCTGCCAGCCCACACACAGGGACCAAGGCAGTGGACGTGCTCCGAGACTTGCCCTGGCCTCTCCCCCAGCCAGCGGCGTGGGATGGATGCACCTTCTGCTCCGGCCCGGCCAAGCCCTTGCCCTGTCATCACCGGCAATTCAAACTGCACAACCCCGAGCAGGAGCAGACGAGGAGAAACAAGGGGAAGTGCAGAATGAACCCCAGCTCCAGGAACAGCGGCACAGGGACGGGGATGGGGACAGGGATGCGGATGGGGACGTTCACGCCTGCACCGCTTTGCTTTGCACCCTCCTCCTCCTCCTGCGCAGCACCCACAACAGCATCACCAAAGCATCTGTCCAGCTCAAGTCAGCCCGTAACCTGGGGAAAGGTGGCTGCTGGAGACTCTACCAAACCACCCCGAATCTTTGCTTCATAACAGCCGTTGGCAAATGCATCAATAGCTTACAGAAATATAAATGCTTCCAATCCTTTCATACAATTTGGGATTGATAATCATGTTATTACAAATATTTGTATATCCACCTGTCTGCATATACACATTGTAGGTATGAATTCATCAATACTTATATTTACACCACTGCCATACCCAAGTCACACAAACTCTGTAGACTGAGATAGAAGAACACTGGATTTCTTCCCAAGTAACTCTCCACCTGCCCCCCAACCAGTGCTGTACTTCAGAAGAGGGAACTGCACTTTTCCAGGCCCATAGAGGAAAACCAAATGCCCCCCCCCAGGAGTTGGCTATCTCCCAGGGGTTGCACACGGATAATGACTGTATTAGAAACTACAAGACATTTCTAGCAAGGACTTCAGAAACTGCTCTCTCTAAACTCCTAAAGCCATAAAATCCCGTTAGAGCAATCTCTAGTAATCCGTACGATCCTTACTCAAGCATATAATAACTAACATTTGAAGAGTAAAATGAATGACTTTATGTCAAGATCGAGTAAAACACAAGCAAGATTTCATCTACTTATCGTTACAGCTTCACACAGTGCCAACCAGCAAGCGGCTGTGAACAAAGCAGTGCTGTACAAAGCCTCGCCAGCTGCAGGTACCGAGGATTACTTTTATCAACATTTCTGTTCAGAGTGTGTAATCTCCCCGTAAATGACTCGGTCTGAAAATCAGTCCCTTTGTCGTCCAGCCTCTGCGCTTAGCATCTCAGTAGTTCCAAGTCAATGATTAAAATAAGCAGTGAGCTGAAGAGCCATCAGGTTCCACTGCAACTGTTTAATGGATGTACTGCAGCATAATTAATATTTAATAATACTTTCAGGCTTCCAATTTGTTTTGGTGTGGTATGACAGAAAACAAGCAAGTTGTCAAACACTGCATCCAACCTGGGGGGACAGACAAAAAGGGCACAGCCCTTGTTCAGCAGAGCTGCTGAACCAGGTCAATGGTATTTATGGCAAATCTAAAAAGGGAATACCACAAGAAGGATGACACAAGGTATGTTATCACATACTTTTTACATAGTTGATATATTTTAAAATTGTTTAGAAACCTGCCCCGGCTGTCTGCAGGGGTGTTCCCACTGTCTCAGCCCAGCCCCATCGCTGCTGCCCAGAGCATTCAATCTTCCCTGCCTCCAGCACCTGCCCGCACGCTCTTTACGGTCCGCTTGACTCAAGCATAGTCTTCTTATTAGATACCAAACATAACTTTTAAGGTAGATACATGCACATGTAAAATACAAAGAAAAAGAAAACCCACAAAACTAGATGTAACTATTTTCATTTGGTTTTGCAGTGCACTGGCATTTTAAGTCTCTTCTACCTGGTGAAAAGGGGAGGTGGTTGGTGTTGTGATCTAAACTAGATAATTAGTGTCCTCACCCAAGTGTAAATACGCAGGAGAATTCTCCGTTATAGGTGCTATATCTAAACCTGAATTGCTATAGTTTAAAAATACAATCTTGCTTTTGTGATTTCAAGAGAGAGAAACTGCCATCACCTGTTGCTTACATCTGCAAACAGAGAGTAAGTTGGGGCCAAACACAGCAAGCTCGCCAGGCGTGCCTCCGTGGCAGGAGCGATGCCAGTCTGATGCTCAATTTATAAAGCTCTTCCCTAAATTGCACAGGCAGAACACAAAGCACTACTACAGAACCTTCATAATAAATGTGACCTGGAACATACAGAACAGGCAAAGCAAACAAGCGGCACAAGAGGGGGAAAGGCACCATCGCTGCGCCGATCCTTCTGCAGAGAGCCCTGGGACCGAGCCCGGCGGGGGGCACGCACTGCAGGAGGGACCCCCAGCCCCGGCACTCCTGAAGGCTGCATTTAGCTCCCACTGACAGCAGTGGCCACAGCGCATCCCCAGCCTGGCATCCACCCACCCGCCCCGCTCGGACAGGGTACCCGGCCCTTCCGACACAGCGACGGGACCAGCATCCCCCCCAGCCTGCAGCTGGCTGCGGCCAGAGACTGAAGGGCCAAGGCGTGCATAGGGGGCTAGGGGTAAGCTCCAGAAAAAGGACCAGGAGGGAGAGGTGGAAAGTCTCTCCTCTTCATACTAAATAATTTCCTTTAGAAAGGGGAAGCACACTTTCCCCTCCTGTAGGCTCTGACAAGGCTTGATAGCGATCATACACGATTGCATTGCAATTACGGTGTCTGAGACATGAGCAACGTTAACAGATTACAGCTGCAAACTGCCAAGCTTCTTTCTAAACAGGAGTGATTTCATAACCACTTCACAATATACCCACTGCAAAACCAAAAATATCCTTTTAAAAAGATATAAAATATTTTCAAAAAATTTCACTCTAATTATACATGTGATTAATTTCCCTGTTTAAGCTCTGCATCTCATTTCCAGCACACTGCTCCAACAGCTTTCCCCAACGCTGTAGCTGCACTCACAGCTGTGCCTGCCTGCACTTCCACCGCTTCCACAAAGTGCCCGTTTTATTTTTAATAATAGTAATCCGAAGGCAGTCCTTCACATAACGGGGGAAGCAGCAGAAG
Organism: Pandion haliaetus; assembly: GCA_013401275.1. Taxonomy (NCBI): domain Eukaryota; kingdom Metazoa; phylum Chordata; class Aves; order Accipitriformes; family Pandionidae; genus Pandion; species Pandion haliaetus. Next base: position 448,165 of record VYZV01032454.1, on the reverse strand, counting down.
CCCGTGAATCCTCAGCAATACAGTGGCATCCGGACCTGCCCACGTTACACCTCACCACCGCTGCTGAAACGTATCCCCGTTTTTCAAAGCACAAAAATGGCAGAGCACTGCAGACCTGTGGGACGAATTTAAAAACAAAGATAAAACCAAGAGCTGGTAACAGGCTGCCGCAGCACTCAAACCAGACACAACGTAGAAGTGCGTTCGGAAAAGGAAAGTCTGAACGCGGGTGTTCAGGGTATAACCATGAAGACACTGCAAAGGGAGCCGGTCCCAGACAGCCAAACAGTGACAAAAGGGATGTTCCCCAGGCTCGCTCTCCTGTATGGAAATAACCTCACCAGTTTTGTTTGGATGTCTGAAATCTTCACCGCTATAAACCTACATCCTGTAACATCCTACAACCATCAGACTTATTCTGAAAGCTCATTCTGTATTTACTCCATTAAGAGAAGTGATTCCTACTAACTTTCATGCAGTATTACCTGCTACAATGCACATTAGTTTTGCTAGTATATTTTTGCAGTGGTGGTGGTTAATCTCTCCTGAAACCTACTCGTGCCGGGTCCCTTGTAGGGTTAGGTTTTAAGCAAATCAGCATATTGTATTATGCGGGTAGTAAAACTTGGGAAGTCTCTCATCTGCCTCCATCCTAATTAATAAGTTGGCTGTTGCGGGATGAAGCCCCAGGTGAAACGAGGACGCAGACTGCAATGCTCTGCCGTGCCGGGCGAGACGTCAGTGGCCGCGCAGTCTGCCAACGCCACGCAGCCTCTTCTCGCATTTATAGTTAAGGTCATTGCTGAGTAACAAAAAAATTAACGTCATATCAATAAATTGTTCTCCACTTTCCAACAGTACACCAACGGCCCTCCTTTAGCAATCTGAAGGTCAATTGCTGTCATTATTTTGTGTCTGGATTTTTACTGAAGAGAGGCTGATTTAAAAGCATTGGTGAAAACTGCAGCCCCACACCACCGACACTGGAAATTGCTGCTGGAATCGTAACCTGAAAATGTCAACACATTGGTATGTTCGGGGGTTTTTATTGATGTGGTTTACGTAACATTTACACATTTATCTCTTTTCTTGACTTGCAAATGGAGGTTTTAGACCTTGCTATCCCTTTTGTAGTGTTTTTCCTTGTTCTTAACAAATACGGTATCTCGACACATTATTTTAAGTACAATTGGAATGAATGTCAGGTAAATAGTTTATTGATTGAAAAATAATGACTTTGGATTGACTGAAACGATTTCTAAATTTTACTAAAAATAACCTAACAGCATCTGTGGGAAAAAATAATTGGTAAAATACTATCTTATTCAAGTAAAGTTAAAGGACAAATTCTGATTGAAATATGGAAAATTATTAAACTTAATTTCAAAATGGCATTTGACTTTGCAATTTAACTGAGCACAATTCTGAGCTTCTATTTTGTGTGGCCACAGCATCTGAACAGAGAACCCCACTATTTGCTTTCTGACGGTGAGAGCCCCCAGCAGCATTCCCAGCGCCCCGGGTGCAGCGGACGGTGCTGCTGCTCTCCCACCCGCCCACCCCACCACATGGGGCCCATACGCTTGCTCCGCCACGGGTCCCGTGCCTGCGCTGGGCATCTTGGGCACACCGGCGACCGCCGTCAGCCACGCTCCATGCACCCTGCCCCATTCGGGCGTCCGTGCCATGCCGCCCTTCTGTGCTTTTGATTTCTTCTCCTGGCAAAGTCTCTCTCTCAACCAGATTCTTTCCCCAGGCAAATCCAAACGTAACATGTACCTGTTCAGCTCCACCTCTGCAGCAAAACTACCCCACCACAGCCGAGGCTGTCTCATCACTGCACGCCCTCCGCTTCAAACTTGCAAAGTCAGAGATGAATGGATCCGCCAAAGGGTTAATTAGAAGCTGAAGTACCAGAACTGTGCTTCCTACCCCAAAACACAGCCGGCTCACAGAGGACCTGCTCTAACACCTCTTTTGTGACAGGAAAGACCCACTGACTTGGGATTAATCAAAGAAGCACGGGGCAAGGTCAGCTCCCCTCCAGGGATGCTACCAAACATTAACTGAAATCACTGGAAGCTGCAGGCTTTCAGGGCCCTGCAGGAGATACTCAGTATTTGGCAAGACTTACCTGCATGGTCTCCCTCCTTTGGAAGGGACTATGGTGGGTGTGGGCTAATTTCAGCTGATTTTGGTATCTCAAAAGTTGTGTTGAAAAATTACCTTATGTTTCAGTCAGGTACTGAAAATTCCTACGCCAAATTTTAAACATCTCAGTGGTCATTTCCACCACTAAAAGGCAGATGAGGTCTCAGCTGGGAGGACCAGCGGTTCTCCTGTGAACAGGCAGACTTGCAGAGAACAAAGGAGATGCCTGAGCACGCACCAACAGCGAATCGCTAAATGATGCCTTCTCCCTGCTGATACGATCGGTTTAGGGGGAGAGGACCAGTTTCTGGGGAAGAGACAGAATGTGAAATTTGCCAGGATTTGAGGTACTCCTTACAAATATGGAAATTATTTTCAGATAAAACATTTCCCTGAAACCAAGGTCAATCATTCCAATGGGAACTGTTCTGTGAATCAATACCAAAGCCCAGGGAAATTACTTCAAATGCATCCACCAAGCTCTGCTCCGAGATGCCACTTTGGTTTGAATATGAAAAGCAGAAAGCGAACACCAAGCATGGGGCTCTAGCCAATCTTTACACGAGTAATGAAGAGCGGGTTAGTGGCACTATGGGAAGCAACTGCTATTTTTACCTGGAAAAGTGAATAGCTACTTTCTCAGTGCTAAAATCTTTTTTCCAAAAGTTTGCAAAGGATAACAATTTTGAATTACCAGCATGAGAAACGATCTTGAATCTCTTTCAGTAATGCCACACTGAAATCTCTGCTGAGCACTGTGCTCTGCTTCTCTGTGCAGTTCTGTAAGAGCTGGCTGGCATTTTTAGTCAAACCAGAGAAAACAAACCCAGCACATTTCACTTGCTAGGAAAACCCACTAACTGCACAGCACAGCCATCCATTGCAAGTTGCTGAAAGGAGGCACGGAGAAGTGACCTGATTTTCAGGAATGCAAACAGCTCTCCGGTCCCTAACCCCAGCATGTGCAAGACATTTTACAATACAGTGAACTTTCTTAGATGGAAACATATTGCTTCAGCAACATCCAAACCTTTCTACTTAATTACTGCACATACCCAGTACTGCGAAAATAAACAGAGAGCAGTAGCCATGGAGGGGAAGGGGGTAAGATGTCAGGGGACAGCGACAGAGACCCTCTTGGGCACTACAGCAAATAATAGCATTTTTACAGCTGCAGGGACACCTGTGTGGGTACCGCTCAGGCAGAGGTGTGCGACAGCAGAGGACAGGCTGCCTTTGGCAGCTGACACCGAGTTCTGCCTTTGGCAACACCGAAAACTTAAAACTTCTGGCCCTTTTTGCACAGTTTGCTTATACAGTAATTGAATTAAGGCCACTCAGCCTACTCATTAAAAAAAAGAAAAAAAGAGGAGAGACTGAAATAACACACATAGCCACACAAGAAAGGCCTATGTGGGAGGCACGGTTAACATTTACTCCTAATTGCACTGGATTTCAAAACCTGTTTAGTCTGATGTCGCTACACCACAAAACTTTAAGCCCCGAGATGTAACGTCCACGGGGGCTTCAGCTCTGAGGTATGTGAGGATGCCGGGGCTGATGGACCACTAACATCCAGCACAGCAGGCAAAAACTGGACATTGTGACCCTTAGAGTAACGGTGTGAGGTCCCACGTGCAAAGCCGAGCTGACCCGCGGCATCAGTCGGGGGTGACTCACGCTTTAACAGTGAAGGTTTGACTTTGGTTCACGGTTGCCACCACCACAGTAGGCACATGGAGAACTGACTGAGTGCTGCCCAGCTTTGCAAACCCCAGTGGTGCCAGCCTGGCTTGCTGCTCGCCAGGGCCAGGCGATGCTGAGACACTGCTGTGCCACACCGTTCAGGGCCTGCTGGTGGCTGCTGCTCAGGGCACCCTCTGCCGCAGGAGGAAGGATGTGCCTTTTGTCTGTGCCTGGCTGCCAAAGGTCCAGCTAATCCCAGCGCCAGACACGAGACAGAGTCCAGCAAGACAGCACAGGGCAATGAAATGGCACAACGGAGACTGACCTTATGGGGTTGTGTAAAAAGAGACACAAAAGAGAAAAGAAAAACCTCACAATACATAGGAAAGGAAAAACACTTAAAGCTTCCACTAATAAGAAACGTCAGGCCAGAGGACGTCCCTCTTCTAGCCAGCATCGTTGCTGCGACCGAAACGACAAAACCACAAATGTACTTGAGTAAAGCAGAAACTACTTTCCCTGTCCAACAAGACTTCAGAAACTAATAAAAGTTGAAGAATTTCTGTTCTGAAAAAAACAAAAATTTTATCAGGAAATCTTTAACAATTTTTAAGAAAAAATTCTACCTGTTTTCCACAACAGGGAACTGAGTGAAGCCAATGGCTTCAGCTTTTGACAAGACAGTGATTTCCAGCAAAATGCATCTTTAAAAAACCACCACCAACCCCTCTGCAGTCAACCTGGTCCTCCTAAGACTGATGACAGAAATGAGTGCTGTGAGCGGCGGCTCACAGCCAGGCTGACGCACACGTGCCAGCCAAGCCCTGGGACAGGCACATGTTCCTGCACCGCAACAGCCCCCATGGCACGTGGTCCCACCACCATCTCCGAAGGACATCGGGCACCGCCACCAGTAGCACATGACACCCCGAGGTGCAGCCACTCGTGTGACCCCAGTTCTGGCACCCCCGTGTGCCCCACGGCCCGGCGGGCACGGACTGCCGGAGCCCACAGAAACATACCTGCAGTAGCAGGTACACATACCATGACAAAACAGGTATTTAATTTAACTGTATCCCTGGGATGGGCACAAGAAGAACCCAGAGCGAACAGTTGGCCTGCATATCCAACCAAGCCAAGAAGTGTCAGCATCTCATTATTATTTATTGCACTGATGGAGCTGGAGCTGTCAGAAGCTGCTGTAAGCAGAAGTACAGTAAACAAAGCAGTAATTAATGTGCAATCATGCACCAGCACAAGACAAGGCCAGCTGTCCAAGGGTCAGCGTGAAATACAGCTCCTCACCACGTCTCACCACAATGCCCGTGCTGCAATTAGACAACTACAAAGCTTCCCGTAGCTTGACATTACTACACTTAACAAGTTATCAGTGGCAATGAAATTTTGCAAGACTTAATCAGTAGTTCAACAGGAATTAACAAACCCGGCAGCATGCACCTATGAGCAAGGACAATGTGTGGACCTCAAGCCTAAAACCATCCACAGATCAGCAAGAGCTCCTGAAACCTGGTGTGCCACCGTCCACAGGGCGCTGCCACGTCCCACACCTTTCCCTTGATTTCTGTCAGCTGGCAATTAAATATGCCCGTCCTTTTGAAATTTTTCTTTCAAAGCTTAATTCTGTCTTTTTTGAAGTGAAAATCGAAGAACAATCATTAAAAGATAAAGATTAAGCTGACAGAAAATTCGACTTGCATTTTTCCTTAAATGCGTAAGACAGAACAAACACTGCTCTTCTCTTTTTCCTCCCTCTTGCATCACAATTGTAATGTAAGTAAAATTGTCTGCTTTGGCCTTTTTGAACATGGAGGTGCATGTAAACATGCTACCTGAACTTTATATTCTACCAAACAGTGAAATCTTTCTCCTAGAGTTAGACGGATTACTAGAAATCATGAGTTTTATGTAAAGGAACAGTAAAAGCACTTCAAAAGGAAACGGGAAGGGCTGGCTATCTGGCACATAACTCTTGAGGACACTTCACAGGTAAAAAATAAATAAATAAAGTATGCATCTGCCACAGGGTAAGGCAGGGGATACTTTCTGTTGCTCTTCACAACTCCTTCTCATTCTCCTTGCTGGCTACTCAGTGTGGCAGGAAAGGAGGTGTTTGAAGAGTAGAGGACTTGGTGGAAAAGAGAGATCACACAAGAAATTTGTCAGGCAGCAGGTACTGAAATGCAAGGGAGATGCAGTAAGTCGAGTTTTAAAGTGACCTGGAGGTCAGCTCTGCAAAACATGCCAGGAACAGATGGTGACAGAAAAAGATGTCCTCAGGACAGATAAGCAAAGCTCCAGAGAACTGTCAAAATCANGGGTGGGGAATAGAAAAGAAAATAGAAACAATTGATTTTGCTAGGTAAGACAAAAGAGCATGAGGAAAAAGCACTGCAGAGAGCACACCGCCACATGGCAAGTGGAAAGGAGAGGAGAGGGGTGGAGGAGGACTGAAGAAGAGGAGAACAAAAGGCTTCGCAAGATGAAGAAGAGGACAGGAGAGCCCAGAGGCTCAGGCTCTGCCCACACCACGACAGCAGCACTCGAGGCGGCTACGGTGGGAGGGAAGGTCACATCTCTGGTCCCGAGGCACTGAACGTGGACTGCAGGCAGAAGCCTCTCTAACAGCTCACAGCTCACTGCAGATGTGGTGCCATGTGTCCTGACGGTGGCTACGGCCACAGCCCAGCCAAATTCCCCATGCTGCCCCATCTTCCTTTAAACCTTCCCCAGGCCAGCACTCATTAATATCCACTTGTTACCCCTGTTCCTTACCTTCAACAGAGAGCAGGCGGCTTCCTCTCGCTCTGGTAAAGATCCAGAAGACACCCATAATTCATGTCGCAGTGTCTGCAATACCAGGAGCTGCAGAGAACGCCGAGTCAGCGCCTGTGGGCAGCCACGGGGGCGGCAGTGGGAGCCAAGCCAGGGCAGGCGCTTCGGAGGCAGCCCCCTGCCAAATGCTAGCCAAAGCACTCGCACCACCAGGTACACACAGGCAGCTATTTATATGGCTGCAAATAAACAACGAGGACTTGCAGATGCCTTTTATAGTCAAAGAAGAGGTGTTTCCTTCCACACGTACCTAACAGCTGCTCAAGTGGCCCTTTGGCCAAACCAGCTGCCTGCACCTGCCCATGCCGCAGACGGCTTGGCAACCAGCACGGCACCCAACAGTGCTCTTCCCCAGCCACGGAGAGAGCATGTTCGGTGCAGATGATGTAGCTGTGCAAGTAAAATAGGGACAACATTAAATCTAAAACAGGGGCTCCAATACAAGCACTCAGGGCACACTTAAAGCCTTGCCTGCTCTTGTAGGAGAAAACCTCCAGAAGCAGATAGGGAAAAACCCTACAGAAATGAGGAGTGCTTTGTTGTATGGTCATTGCTCATCACCATAAAACCCATGGAGCCTAACTGGGAATAGGTACTGTTCCATATAATGTAGTAATTGACAGAATTCAGCACATCCAAATTAAAACAATTAAACTTAATACTTTTTACAGTAGTGTAGTGCTGTCAAAAAGAAAAAAAAAAAGGGGGGGGGGAGATGCTCTCCACCGCGCAGCCAGGCCTGCTGTAGTCTGTGGGTGACGAGCGTTTTAATTCTACGTAAGAGAAACTATTTTCCATTCTGTGTTATTTTTCATGCCCAATTTCTGCTGGGCACTACTCATTTTCTCCCAGCTTTATCCCTATTAACTTCCAGAAAATGTTTCTCTGAAGGAAAGCAAAATTTTAAACTTGTCCGAAGAGAACGCATCACCACAGCGTCCTACAGCAGAGCTGGAGGAGCAGGCAGGGGAGGTTGCAGTCAGCTGCACCAACTTTGCAAAAGAAGTTCTTTTCCTTCCATTTAACTGTGCCAGCAGCATTTCAAATATTACTAGTTAAAGAATTTAGGTATAAATTTCAGGTATTTTTATAAATCAGCTGGTTTTCAGAAAGGCCGAGTGCCTTGTATCCCTCACAGTTTATTGAAATGCCAGCGTAATTACATGCTACCCCGGGCACAAACAGCACCAGAACTGGCAGCGGCTCTGGCACAAGGAGCCTGTCTTGCTGCAGGACCTCTGGACCTGGCACTCGGATGCCTGCTCCTCTGAGACACAGCAGCATCGCCTGGCAGCCAGCAGCCCCTCCTGGGGCACTGACACCCCCACGCCCCACTGGCCCCCATCCCGCCTTCTGAAAAACAGGGGAAACGCCTCAAGTTGTTTCTAAATGCTCAGGATGTCTGAGTAAGCCCTCGGTGGCAGAACAAGGCGAGGTCCTGAGTCAGTTACGCAGGGCCACCCCTAATACACAAAAATAACTTGTTTATTCCTCCCAATGCGTTATTTTTACACCGGCAGCTCTGGGCATCTGTGGTGGTTTGCTGCCGCTGGTCCCAGCAAACGCACGCAGCAGGGGCTGGGCACATGACCCCCGCAAGGTGCCGGATCGTGGCCGTCCCTGTCCGGCCCGGCTGTCCCACCTTGATGCAGAGTGCTGCCCTGCCGGGCTGGGAGAGGTCCTTGTACCCGGGGGGGGGGTCTATGAGAAACACCTTCAGCCACTAGCCACTGCCCACCATGCCAGCTGTGCTGGGCACCCAGGGAGAGCGATCCTCCACCTCCACCTGGCACCAGCCAGTGCCTCCACGCTGCCCGTGGAGCTCCAGAAGGAAAGCCTTCGCCTGAGCTGCTGCTGCCGGAGAAGAAACGTTTCATTTCCAATCGTCTGGAGGAAAGCCCTTCTAAATCAAAATGTGCCCACAGTTTCTAGCAAGGCAGAAACAATTCCTTCATACACACGAGCAGCGTTTACCAGCTCAGGATAGCTGAGGACAATATAATGATGCCCACCCTGGCTGCACCCATACTGTTGTTTAAAGGAAGAACCAAAGCGCAACTTCCCCTTCTGCAGACTGAACGCTGGCTCCCAGTGCATTCCTGGAGTAACCAGATAAAGCTCTTCTGGGGTTGACGTCTCTTTATAAATACTGGGTTTGGTGGATACAAGTCGAACTGAGTGAATGTGCATGTCCATAAGGGCTGCTAATAGCAAAGCGTGGCTGGTGAAAGGTACGTGGGAACACAACAGAGCCGGAGAGGGACAGCGGCAGAGGAAGCTGCTGGCAAGTAAATATTGCTCAACACGATACCAGTATTGGGGAAAAACTGACAGAGTGGAATAACAGGAAGCTTAGTCACTTCTGGACAAAAAAAGCAAAGCCTATGAGAGAGGGGCGGGAGGGGAGCTGAGCGGCAGGCCGGAGCGGCTGGGCTGGGAGGGCCCGGAGAGCAGAGCTCAGCTCGCAGGACAGGCAGGCGTGGGCCGTGGACACACTCTGCCGCGGACGACGGACCGGCCGGAGGAGGAGGGCTGCCCTGCCTGGGTGCCCCCGTGGGGTGCCGGGCCGCCCCGCTACAGCAAACCCTTCGCGTATACAGCAGGATCTGCTGCACAGGCTCCTCTCCTCCCCAGGCGGCTCCAGCTGTGACTGGGGATGCTAATGACTGAAGTTAAACTGTGACCTAGTTAAACCACATCCCCAGCTTCTCCTCCGCCTTCCTCAGCATGGAGAGCACAACTGCTCAGCTTGGGGGCAGACAAGAAAGTACCGGGGGAGGCCAAAGAGGGCTGAAATACAGCAGTTAACATTTAAGGATATATTTAATTTTGAACAATTACCATTATCATTCAAACCTACTGCAGAAGAGCTTCAAGAGGTGAGTCAAGTACGACCGACGCAGGACAGGACACCTGCCACCTTTCAGTGATCGCTTGCTCCCATTAGGAACCGCCACAGAAACAGCATTGGAGATGCCCGGTGGCTGCATGGGACTGTGTGAACCACAGCCGAGGAAAGGACCCAGGCGGGCAGACCACAGCCCATCATGCCAAAGTGTAACCCTGGAGAGCATTTTGCTGGTGTATAGAACTAGCGCATTTTTCCAAGCAATGGCTCTCAAGCAGTATGGTATTCAGACTGCAAGGGTACTTTGCAGAAGCCTCAGAAGTGGGGAGAAAAGTTGAAAAGAAGATTAGATTTCCTGATGGCAATCTTCCACATTGAAAAGTACTCGTTACCCTTAAAATACAGTCTGCACTGCTCACTGATGGAGAGATAATGGCACTGGATGTTAGTAAAGGGACTATGTTGGAAAAACACAAATCCAGATTTTTACTACATCTGGAGGGGCATGCATAGCAAGAGAGAATGACAAATTTAAAATAATTAGAGGCTAGATAAAGAAAGCAACCAAACCATGCCAAACTGAAGACAAGCTTGATTAATAAAGGTTTTTACTGCTTAGGCAAATGAGGGAAAGAAAAGGACATAACGAACAAACAGTTCAGCAGCAGAGAAATAAAAAAACTTAACCAACTTTATGGTTTAAAAATTACTACAGTGAAGGTCTGTCTGTAAGTAATTCAGATTTCAGTGGTAAAAAAAGAGAACCAGTTGATATATTTGTATCAGGAGGAGAAGGGAGAGTTAAAAGTCTTTAACAAAGAACAAATTTAAGCAAGCAAGGGGAGCAAAGGAAAAGTGTCATGAGCAAACAAGGGCTGACACATCAGGTTTGTTTTACCTAGCAAGTGTGTGCTAAGGCACAATAAAAGCTTCCTAACCAAATAAACAACGTTCCAGTCCCTGCAGGCTAACCGCAGCTATGGCAAAACCAAGCAACTGGGTGTATGGCTGGAGGCCTGGGCCAGTGACACTGAGCAGTGGAGCAACACGTGAGACCTCGCAGAAAGCACTGCTTCACAATACATTTTGGGACGCACTTGTCATGTTTGTTTAAAAAAAACCCAAACCAAACACAACCCTGAAGTGGTATAACAGCTACATGGAAAAACAAAAAGAATGAGAGGAGGAGACCAGTCTTAGCTAGCGGGAAGGGAAGGGAAGGGAAGGGAAGGGAAGGGAAGCCTGCACTGCCTCATTAGAAACATGCACGTTACAGACACCTCACACATGCGGCGTGGCCGGGAGGGGCTCCGAGGAAGAGCACAAGCGAGCACGTGTGTGGACGACACCCCAGCAGCCAGCACACGGCTCGAGCGTCCTGGACCAGCGCCGGATGAGCCCAGCACCGCAGCCGGAGCGCTGCTGGACGCCGCGGCATGGCCCTGCAAACGTGCAGGCAGAGGGCCAGCCGGCGGGTGCCTGGGCGAGGTTGGCCGAGCAGAGCCAGCACTGCCTTTGCAAACCTAACCCGGCAGACACAGTGCACAGTCCACGCTCACGGCAGGACAGGCACGGAGCGGCCCTCCACAGACCAAAGGACCAGAGAGTGCCGCAGACGCCAGCTCTTTTGTGTCTCTGCTGCTGGTACCGTCCCAGCTGGACATCCAGGGCTGGCCAGCAATGCAGGAAAGCTCAGGAAGCAGCTCCCTGGCCACGGGCGGCACAGGACGGCGGCAGAGCCGTGGACAAGATGGCGGGGCTCAGCAGGGGACGGAGCAGGACGGTGGAGCCGGGCAGCACTGGGTCCAGCAGCCCAGCCTGTTTCTGCCTGGCTCCAGAGGAGGTCACCCGATGCCACAAGTAAAGTTTTGATTAATTTCTAATTTGTGGTAGCCAGCTGCAGCCTGCCTTCACCACACAATAACGAAACAACACGCGAGGTATGGGCTCAGTCCAGTGTCCAGCCACTGTGCCCTCAGGTCAGCATCCAGCTCCACCACCGACATGCTGTGACATGATCCAGAAACACTAACAAAAATTGAAAGTTTCAACTCATACCGATGAAGTTGCTCGGAGCTCAGAGTTCTGTACTGCAGAGCCTGAAGCAGAGGGGAATGGCAGGATGCTGCTGACCTGGCACCAAAGCTGGACTCAACAGGCCCTGTATCAGTCACAGATTTTTTTTTTCATACAGCTTGGGAACAATTTCCTGCACTAAGTGCTTTCCAGGCCTCATAACACTGATATTGCAGATCAATATTTTACAAAACCAAAGCTGCGGGACGGATGTATGCACTAATTAAACCATATCTAACAAGCAGCACTGCTGTAATCACACACTTTGTATCCCCTTTAGCCTTTACGCCAGAGGTTTGGCCTTGCTCACTTTCTACATAAAACAAAATGACAATAAAACGACAGAACAAAAGATCCGTTGTAAGTCACAGTGTGCAAATAAAGATAGTATCTACGTTGTCTGTACCAGTGCAGTGCATATATAATTAAGGCTACGAGAAAACATTACTTGCTCTCAGGAGCAATCTATTAAAGCCCCTGTATAGGCTTTACTTTTAAAAATACAACTCCTTGTTAGAGCAAATACATACATATATAGCATAGATCCGTGCTGTTAGAGCAAGTCCGATAGCTCTCACACGTTAGGAGCTGGGACTCCGTACGGCCCCAGACAAAGCTGGTAACACACAGACCACACACCGCAGCAGTGTTGCGGAGCAGGCTGGGAGCTCTCGGCGCAGCGGGGGACAGTGCCTGTCCGTCCCCCTCAGCTGCAGGCACATCCCCGCATCCCCGACCCGTTCCCGAGGGGAGGCTGCTCGCTGGCCTTGGCACCCATGGCACGATTTTAAGATACACACTTTGTTCTTGTTGGAAAGGACCCAGGTAAAAGCCCATGTGTGCTCAGAAATGTGGCTGCAGGGTGAATGTTCGGTATCAAAGCCTTGAAAAGCTGAACTCTGTCGAAGTCACGTACTGGGGCGATAAAAGGCAACGATGGCTCCGAAAAGCTTATGAAATACGTGACAATGACATTAGAGGAGCAGAAAGTACATATGAACAGCAGAAACTGTTTTTCAGCATGTGTAAGGTCTTACAGAGCATCTGGGCTCTGAAGGAATAAAGAAGTGAAGACTAATCTGCCCTTGCTATTTTGCTTGAGTTATTGAACTGAGGAGGTCAGTGGACATGAATTAGTGGGAAACACAGATGGCAGGATTTATTTTTCTAAAGTTAAATAATCACGAAATATGCCAAAATACTGCCTTGTGGTCAGAATTCCCTTTTGTTTATTTTAACATGGGCACTGACAATTGAAATGTCCTGTCACAAAAACAAACTGTGTAGACAGAAGCAGCAGCTTTCCTCTGGATGGAAGTTCAGTTCCCAGGTCCCGTCAGTGCCTGGGCTGCAGCAGTGGGCTGACCCTGGGGCCGGGAGGGGGGTCCCACCCACCAGGAGGAAGGTACAAAAACCCGAATGCCATGGTAAAAAGGGAGGGGTGAGTATTAGTTTTGCAGAAGCAATCTTTCTGTAGGAAGTGGCATTTGTACTAATGGCAGTTTAATTTCGTTGTAAAACATTCAACAGTTCCACTACCTTTCCTATATACACTGAGAAAAGGAAAATACAACCTCTGCAGATCTTATCTGTAGTGTGTGTGAGCTCAAAAAAATGCCTATGACCTGAAGACTTGAACGCTCTCGCTTGAAGTGTTCAGCCACATAGCTGGTGGGAAATTAAAAATTTTCCATGTGTGGGAGCCAACTGAACTGATGAAACAAAAAGTAACATTCAGAAGGAAGACCAGCATACCATGATCTCATTTGAGAAGCACTTTTTCCCTAAGTGCAGCATGTGTGAGGCAGAATCAAAGTCACAGAGATGAGAGCACTGGCCTCGGGGCTGGGCTGGAGGGCTGTGTTACAGGTGTTTGCTCTTCAAGAACCTATATTCTCCTTTAATATATTTCACACAGATCTATGAGGGAGGAAACAACTAATTTCTGAGTATTAAAAGGCAATAAAAACACAATTAAATTCCCCTCTTTTCCCCAGAAATTTTTTTTTCAAGACCAGATTGACTCTATAAGTAGTAAAACAAGAAAAAGGTGGCAAGAAAATAGCAGATGAGAACCTTCTACGCTATAACCTCCCTACAATAAAACAAGTTCAAGCTGAAAGCTTTGCCCACCACTACTGCCAAGCCCTAAAAGCCCCAGCAAAGTTTTTCATGGGATCCGGAGATGCACTGCTCCCAACAGCTGGTGCCGTCCCCTGCGTTGCCCCAGCACTCACATCCCACTCCATCGCGGCACCTCCAAGAGTGGAAGGACAAGACATGGCTTCGCCGGCCCACACCTCTCTCCTCTTCCTCCACACGGATGAAGGGTCTTAATGTCAGGCTTCTCAGCAGTGCTGGCAAAATTAATCTTCCCACTCCAAGAATGAGGGCTGGAGCCTGCCCGCTCCTCTCACAGAAACAGGAGGAGGATGGAGAAGAGGAGGGAGAAGGACAGATGGGACCAGAAGCCAAGGCGAAAAGAAAAGGGGAAAAAGGCTGGAGGGAGAACTGGCATTGCTGCCCATGGTTGCTCCCGCTGCTGTTCCAGGCTGTGCCACACCATTCACCACCCCCCTCCTCCTTCTCCTCCTCAGGCTTCACAGTAATGACAGCAAGATCAGAGAGCAAGGAGAACCCTAACTGCTGATGCCTTCATGCACTCACAGACTTGGCCCTATCAACAGTATCTGAACTTGTATTAGGCAGGCCCTTAAAAAGAGTTCCCCGTCCTCCACCAAGTGCTCAGCACTGAGTGTTTTTGCCTGGGAACACAGGTCCCAGCTTCCAGCAGGTAAAGCACCTCCCAACCGTCAGACCACTCGAAGTGGACACAGCAATCAATACCACTGCCACTGGAAATCCCTGCCTTTCTCAGCTCCCCAGAGCTAAGACACTTTTTAAACAAAGTTAAGGAGCAGAAGCCGAACTGAGTAATTTGTCAGGTGATCCAAACAGAACTTAAGTAGTCACTTAGTTACATTTCACTACTTGTCATTTAAATAGAACAGAGAGAAAAGAATGAAGCAACTATGGATGGTGCTGGACAAGTGACCTTTTGCTGTACTCCAGACAACAATGAAGTCCAGCTATGCTTTCCAAATTTTAAAAATTACATATGGGTGTATTTTTAGCAACTACTATTTTCAATTTGTCTAAGCACAAAGCAGAGTTTTTTAATTCACAAAAGGCCTTTCCAGCTGCTGAGGGCTCCTTTTTACACACAAAATCAAAGACAACACACAAAACACAGCAGCCTGAAAAAAAACTTGGAGGAGCCACCTGGCACCAGTTGCTGCAGTTGCTGGAATAATCTATAGAAAGGGCAAGAATTCAAGCGACATGGGACAAAATTGCTGGTGTGTAAGGATGCTGCCCCAGTGATCCATGGTCACTTTATCTCCTTGCTACAGGCAGGGTCACAGAGTGTATCACGATGATAACAACTCTCTGTCATCCCAAACTGCCAACCTCCCGCCCCGAGGGAAATCCCCATTTACGTCCCCAGCAAGAGTGCCAGCCTGTGCCCACCTGCCCAACGCCACACTGAGCAGCAACACGTCACACAGCATTTTGGAGGCCAAGGGTTGTGCACTCCTGCTAAATCTTAGCAGAAGCACCATACAGTGAGGTGGCTGCTGGGTGTCAGAGGCGTCACTGTCGCACCTTCTGAAATACTGACAGCAGTTCTCTCCGGTCTCAAGCAGTGTATATGGGGAATGAAATTAGGAAAATAATGCTTTTCAAAAAGTATTAAAAACAAACCATCAATGAATTGCAAAAATACATGCAGCAGTAATACCTGTCCATATGCACAAACCAAGGAAATCCACCACAACCAACCATAACTTTATCAGAACGCATACACATGGAGACAGAAAAAGACAGGAAAGGGACGTTTCAGCTCCAGAGTCCTTCCTGGAATCAGCGGTAGAGAAGGTGTAAAACCGAGAAAGTAATTTTGACAGTGTAATCTACATCATAAAGTTTAATTTTTAAAAACTGTCATGTGAAATAAAATAGATTAATGCCAAGCTCAGCTATTTTTCAAACCAGTGCAGTTAATAAGGGAGAAGAACATAAGAGAAAAATCAAAATCAAATTACTTTCAGGGTGTTCCCCCCCCCNCCCCGTGAATAACAGTAGGTACATGAGACACACTGCAAGGTGAGACTGGCCTTACAGCAGGGAGATCAAAGAGCTGTTTTGAATACTGCCCTGATTTACCTGGAGTGCAGGGGGCTCGCTGCCTCTGCGTTTTCCACCCATAATGCAGTTGTCAGTTCTGTGCTATTTCAGCAGGCTCGTCTGTTGGTCCAGCAGACCTCCAGCACCAAACAGCCACCCAACGGGAGAGCTGTACTGGGGTGCTGACCTAAAAACCCGGCGACAACCCAAGCAGGGAGTTTGACTCTGAATTACAGCGGGCCGCCCTCGCCGCTGGGGCACGACTCACACCCCTGGAGCACCCAGACACGCCGTGCGGGTGCAGACCACCGCGGCCCGTCCTGCTCACCGCGCGCAGCGACCACGTCAGCAGCTCCGGAGGAGAAGCACAAGGGAGTGCGGCACTGCGCTGCATCTACCCCAGCCGTGCGGGGCCGGAGGGGGTAAAAACTCTTCTCCCTTTCAGCTTTCCACCAGCAAACACCGCGGACACAGGAATGAGATGGTCTCGGGGACCTGCTGATCCTGCCAAAACGTCTGCAGAGCTGCCGGCCACATGCTCATCAAGCCCAGTCCCAGCCTATCGGAGACACTGCCTTTTCCCCAGCCTCAACTCAAAGAAGCGGGGGATGTCTTACAGTGGCGGGTGAAAGGAAAACACTGACTAAGCCTTAGCTTTTCTGAATCTTTTCCTTCTCCTAAAGTGTTATGTTTCAAATACTTTGCTGTAAAAGTTTTATTTACAGCTTTTGCCAATCTAAAGACAGGTGTTTTTAAAAAATAATTAAATATTTCATCTGTTGCATTTCCTCTACTTTACTAAGTCTTTAAGCTTTACCACTGAAAAAAACCCAGGCACTAGGTGTCTAGTCCTGCTCAAGCCACTTGGTGTTTCCCTTGTGTCCTTAGAGGGAACAAAACTCCATCCTCACCCCAAAGCCTTGCTTCTGTTAAACGTAAGGAGAGCACTTCCCCTGCCTTTCACCCACGTGTTCTGGGGGAGCTCTCTTTTGGTCTCCTGCATGCTAGTCAACTGATGCTGAAAAGAAAGCAAGTACAAAAGAGTTTTTAAAACCAGCCCACCTTAAAAACCTGTACATGATATAGGTAGATAAAAAGCCAGAGAAAGCAGTGCACTGTGATCAGTGAATCATGTAACAGTTGGAATACCTCTTGCTATCTACATTATGCAAATGTACAACAGGTACACAGGTATTACAAATAACCATTGCTGACGTGTGTGCACACACGCACCCGCTCCCAAGTACCACAAGCCTGTCTGCTCACAGCTAATTAACGAATGACAACACCTCTCCGTGCCTGGGTGCCAAACGCTTTCATCAGAATCCAAACCCATCGCTGGAACCTCAGAGCAATTCTGATAACAGATCTACTTACATTTCATGACCCTTTCAAGTAAATTTGAAGCAGCACTTGCCTGGATATAAAGCCAGTCGGCTTGCACGCAAATTATGAGAGCCACATTGTGCAAGCGGGGCCAGGAGGCACCTCGCAGCTCAGCCCCGGCGGCGTGAGGCCGGGCTTCATCGCAGGTGGCACTGGAAGCGCCAGGGCACGCGCGGCTGCCCTGGGGAAATGGGAACCGAGCATCCGCTGAGAGCTGCGCCCGCTAGCACAGGGCCTCCCGCGACAGTGATCAGCCCCGACAAACCCCAAAAGCAACACAGCTCTAAAAATTTACACCTCCTGTCCCTCACCTGACGCCAGCGAACCTTCCTTTGTGTTATTTTCTGTCAATCTGTGATGTGCATATACACACGTATATATTATATATAGCATATACTGAGCATATACATGTAGCATACAACGTGTATATACACGTGTATGTAAGGCACAGAGTAAAACACTTAGTTGAAAGCTTTACAAGTAACTTCAAACTTCCACTGTAGCCACTTTTTCAGTGTCTAACCACTTAGATATTCACACATCTAAAATCACCAGAAACACCTAAACAATAAATGTGTGACAAATGCAGTGTGAAAATATTTTCATGTTACAGACATTATCTTCAGCTAATGGCCTGAAACATTAAGAGGTAGCCTCTGCTTCCCTTTGTTTTTTCAATGCCTTAGTTAAGCCAAATGTTAAAAGTTTCCAACAAGGCAAAATTAGGTGCACTTTCCTGATATTCAAAAAAATCCATCAATAAATATTAGTTTCCTCTTCAGATATATTTAAAATCACACCAGTAGCCACACTTGGAACTAGGTACAGAAAACTGTCTTGCAAAAAGCTGGCAGAAACTGAGAAAGAACGCATTTTCTCAAGGAATTTAAAAGCCTTTCTGTATGCTACATTCAACCGATGCATTGCCCTGAACAGTTTAGTTCTCAATGTCTCTTACGTTTTACACTTTCTTTCTCTTCCCCTTGTGTCTGCTCACACTTTTAAATCCAAGTCCTTTCTCCTTCCGTATCTCTCAGGTGGCGTAACAGCATCTGACCTCCTTCAAGCTCATGCCTTTTTTCTGTCTTCCGTCCCTCCTTTTAATTTCTTTCTTTCTTCTGCTTGGTCTTCTTTCCTAGTTAGAGATTTAATTATCTCTCTACACGTATTATTTCTGTAAACGGGAGAACGCCTGTGGTCATCACCTCCTCTTCCCCTTTGACTACTTTATTTTTTGCTTCCCTCTGAAGATTTCCATTTCTGTGCGTGCTGGACAGGCCCTCTCACCGACGGCCTGAGCCACGTCACCTACGAGCACCTTCCCCGGGACCGGGCTCAGGCCCGAGGCGAGGAGGGGCGGCTGGGCCTGGCCACCAGAGTCCGTCCTCCGCTCAGGGCCTCAACCACGGTGCAGTGGCCAAGAGGAGCCCAGCACCACGGGGGCCACTTTCCTGTGCAGACCATGGTCCCCACGCAGACACCCTGTGCCGTGCTTGTCAGACGGGGGTGAAGCTGGGAAGGGAAGAGCGCCATGGTTTACCTCGGTGCAGGGGTAGGCCAGTGCCGAGCCCCGCACGTGGAGAAGGTGATGCTCCCCCAGCCATGCCGGTGCCTGCCTGCGGTTTCGGTGAGGCAGCTGGCGCGGCAGAGGCTGCCGTGCCGTGCCTCCTGCGGTTCCTGCTCGCAGCTGCAGCCGGGCTCCCGCACCCAGGGCCAACCGTCGTGGTGGTCGCGGCAGGCCCCTGGGTTTCCGCAGGAGCCCAGCCGTGGCAGGGGCCGCGCTCAGAGGTCTGGGCCCGGCTGGGTGGCACCGCCTGGCCCCAGCCCCGCTCCCACCCCAGGCAAACCTCAGGGCAACAGCCACCCCACAGAGCCGTGGAGCGGGGCTAGCGATCCCCACACTCCTGCCCCTGCCAAGACAAAACCCAGAGGCGAAGGCGCCTTCGGGGGCAGGAGGACCTGTCCTACCACTACGAGGGGCTGCCCAGCACCGACCAGCACCCTGCCCAGTGGAGAACATCAAACCCACCCATTGCTACCAGCCAGAGCCAGCAGCCGCCTGGGCAGCTGCAGCTCTCCGCCTGAACGGGTTTTCCCCTCCAAAATGTGAAGTGAAAACACATGTGCAAAGAAGGGTGAGGGGCCAGCGTGCAGCCCACTCTGCTGACCCATTCAGCCCCGCAGCGGCTCCTCCTCCTGTCCCCCAGCTCTCCTCCGAAATCCAACATATGTATATGCTATCTGCTTTCACTCACAGCCAAATCTACTGTAAAAAATGAGGCAAAATGGCATTAATGATGTACCAGTTCCTTAGCTGGCTATGATAAGGCCATTTACATAAAAATTTTAGCACCTAAACACCTTTGTTCTTCCAGCCTTGAGTTAAAACAAACCAGCCGACTTCCTGCAGAAATATGTCTTTAATGTACTAAAGCAAACAAAACCAGACAGACCTAAGAAAATTGGTTGAATTTCTTACATACAAGTAGAATGAGATTTAAAAAACCCTTCTGATTTCAAGAAACCACTTGTAACACGTTCTGTTCATCTAAATATTCATGGCTCCCATCCTGTCAACATTCATGTACTTGAAAACCACTTACCGGCGAGTTACCCCAGCGAGTTAAACAAACACAGGCTCCAGGGCACCCCAGCAGGTACATACCCTGCTCGCTCAGCGCCTGCAGGACGATGGTGCTGTGCCAAGTGCACACAGAGCCCATGACCTGAGTGGGCACTACCCTAACAAACCTGTGTGATGAGGGCAAATGAACGACCCCGCCACCCACGCTCCTGACCAGGACCTAAGCAACGTCACTAACATGATGACAGTTAAATGAATGTTAATTATCATTAACATGTCTGTTCCAGATCATTTGGGTATAAGATATTTGAATTTATACTCAATTAAGTTTCTATTTCTCCCCCCCCCGCCCTTTTTTTTCCCTAAGTATAAAATCAAGCCATCCATAGTTCAAATAGGAGATGTGACATAAAAAAGCAGCCAGAAATTCTGGTATTCTGGACCTTAACCAGTACAGCTGGCACCTCTCCTTAGGAAGAGCTCTTTACTTCAACATAAAGAAGCCATATAAACTTATACCTGCAGTGGATAATTAAAAAAGAAACCAAGCAAAAAAAAACCCAGCACGTCAAGGAGGTTTTAAAACCAAATGAGAAATAATTCCCGAGTCAGTTTTTTCTGCATTTCTGAAATTGTCATTTCCATTAATCATATGCATGATTCAAAGCTTTTTTTAAAAAGTAAAATGAGCAACACTGCATACAACTTGCACTTTAGAACACTCGTCTCTATTCAAAGGAACCAGGCACACAGAAAAACCTTAATCATTTACAGCTACTTTAATTAATGCTTTTCAGTGGTACCAACTATAGGAAAAGGCAGTTGTTGGCTCTGACGAGGAACCCACGGATCTCTCTCCAGTCACAGCTGCTATGAGCATCTCCAAAGGGCTGAACTCGAAGTCACCTCTGAGCAGAGGGCTGCAAGGTCCTGCTCCACTGAAATTTAACTGAAGAGGGCAGCTAAGTGATTGCAAGGTAACAGGAATCACTGTAAGGCCTCTGAAGAAGGCAGAGTATATAAACCAGGCTTTGACTCTGTGTACAATTTAAGCTTATTGCAGTCAATTTCCAGGTTTTAGGAAAGTAGTGTTCCAGGAAAGCTTTAAACACAGTAAGCCATGATCTAATAAACTGAATACAGTTGCCAAACAGCTGGTATTTCTGCCTTCTCCCAGTGGTGTTCGTACCTTTGCCAATTCATTTATTTTAATGATACAAGTAGCTGTACCACAAACAAAAGTCAGCTGCATCACACTACGCAGGCATTTCAATTTTGGGTTATATATAATCACTGCGCCCTTCTCCCTCATGTACATATCTAGGTATTTCTGAAAAATTATGCAGGCTATTTATATGGCTGATCTTATTTTCCAATTTATATGTAGCACCCATTCTTCTCTCATTCCAGTCACTAGAAAAACAGCTGATTTAAAAAATATATATTATATAATTAAATGTGTTTCTAATTGTCTCCCTTCAGTTCTACTCATGATGCTTCAGATAGGTTCTCTCACTGTGTTAGTAAACGGCCAGTTTAGTGTGCTGCACCTTACTGGGTTGCCATTTAAATATTTTTTAAATCCGTCTACATGGGCCGACTGAGGTCTGCCACAACTGCTCCTGAAAGCAAGGCAATCCCTGGCCACCTCTGGAAGCACAGGTCCAGCTGGCGGCCGCATCAGGGGCCAAATCCAAGTCCAGAGGCCATAATACAGAGGGTTTATTTCACTCACACTAGCTGACAGATCCCACTGCCTGGGCTGCTGGGTCGCACCGGCTGCGCTTCTGTCTTGCTCTCCCCTTCCCGCTTCATTTCAGCCCTTGATTAATACCTTCTTCTACGTTTTGAAAATGGTCCTTGCTTACCACATCAATTTCCTTATATTTAACACGTATTTTAGTTGATTTGTTGCCATTAGGCTTATTCAACAATTGCAGGCAGAAAAGTGAATTTCAACATTATCACGTTTTTACATGCCTTTAGGTTTATTCTTCCTAAAGAGTTCAGTAAGCTCCCTTGCAAACTTATCTCCCCTCAGCACAAATACTGCTCCATATATTCCACATTTTCACACGTGAGAGCACAGAAACGACACCTGTGTGTTCACTGCTCTGTTTGCACATTAATGAAATTAACACAAAGAATGTTTTCTGAGCACAAAATAAAAATTGCAAATGTTGTTACAAGTAAGTTATTGGGGGGGGAACGTTTAAGTACTTCTAAACACTTTTCCCAGCAATATTTTAAACTATTGTCCAATGCTATATTGATACTACCTTTGCTAGTACCATTAGGAAAGTGGAGGTAAGTTTTACTTTCAATGCAGTGAAAAGCTGAGTTGACTTTACAGGCTGGAGATTCTTTTAACTCATGCTCTCGAGAGTTTATAACCATTTCTGAAAAGCCAGTTTTAACAGAAGCTGCACGGTACTACTGTTCTAAAAATCCCTTTTTTTCCTCCTGTTCAGTCCAGCCACAGAGAAAGATTAAAATACTTAGTTCTGGTTACAGTGTGCTTGCCCTTTTGCTGCAAGTACATTTTGCCAGTTTGCAGCTCCACGCACATTCACTTCTGTGTAACAAACGCTTGGGCAAGTGAGAAACTACTCTGACCAACAAAGCCCACCACAAGCCCCCCCAGCAGCTACTGGAAATACTTAAATAACTGGGTTTTTTTTTTCCCCTAGGAAACAATCCCTTGCGCTCCACTATCAAAAAAGAACTTTGCATTTTAAGGTACTTTACTTTGAAATAAATACATATCCATGTGTATCCATCCATCCATTACCTCCATGCCTTGCGCAAGGGAAGCATCTTACTCTACTCCATAAACCACCAGGTGCAGCCTCAGTGTTCAATAAACAACAGGAATACATAACAACGTAATAAATACAAAGAACTGACTCTTCTGTTTTCTCCCAGGAGCATCTAGTTCGGGTGTGAAATCTTTAATCATTCAGTTTGCCCAATCAGGGTTTTTCCTAACTTGCCTGCGTTTTTATTCGGTCACAATCACTGCATAAATCCAAGCTGTCCCTTAACTCATTCATTGCAGGGAAGATTTTACCAGGGTGCTGGACAAGCAAGGATATGTTAATGCAAATGATCTTTTGAAAATGCCCTACCACCAGAAAGCTGAATTACAGGCACAATTTACCATCAAAAGCTGGCTCTAAAGCCCGATTCCACTGTAAAAAATGGGAAGTGACAAAAGAGCCAGCAGCCAGTCCAGCTTCAGCTTGCCTTGTCTCTAGCTGTACAACATGCTCCCAGCTCGGAGCTGCTGCACACTGACAGCTGAATTATGCTCGAAGAGCAGAATTTCCAGACGACTTCAGTTAAAACATGCATACTCTTGTTCCTATATTAAGAAACGAAGAAGAAATGTGCACTATTCTTGACACTGCTATGCTAGCTACTACATGCAGCGAAAAATCTGCCAGGCTCCTGTGAAGTGGAAACCTCTCCATTGGCCAGTCAAGGATGGAAAGAGTTCTCTCAAAAAACCTGTGCAACCTCTCCCTCGCCCAGTATTGAAGACTAGCACCAAAATCACACAGGGTTTTAGACTGAATCTGTCAGGATAAAGCAATTCACTTCTGCAATGGATTATCAGTCTGTGCTTGTAGAGTGTAACCACTATCACAAATTCATCATGGAACTCTGCTTGCTCACTGACACACTTTTACATATGCTTATTCCTTAGATTTTTCTCCAGCATGTATAACGCACAGACAGGTCAAATTCACTTTTGTATCTTCTTGCAATCTTAACGTAGTAATGTTTATGATCAGCTTGTATTTATGATTTCAAGACAGGATGTTTTTAAAAGGATGCATGTCTAAAGAAAGGACAGGGAAAGGGAAAAAAACTACTGGAAAAGCTAGAAATTGAAGAAGCATTACTATTGCTAGGGGCTAAAATGCCATAGGGCTTCTGATGTTACTGAAGTTCAGCAGGTGGGTACTTCCCTTGGACAGCAACTCAATCCGTGACCAGGAGATAGGAAAAACTTAAGAAGAGCAGAAAACAATGACCTTTACCTACCTTTAGTAGTGGTGGTTTCCTACTACGCCTGCAGCTACCCTGGGTTTCTGTGGCTGCTCCTGGATTGTGGTTTTTTTCAGCGTGTCCACAAACCTGCTCCCCAGGTACACTGCAGACCCCCTTGTACCTGAGCTGACTCTTGCCCGTGACCTGCCCCAGCCATGAACTGCCATGTTCCATCTCGGGTTCAACAGAGAGTTTGCTCCTACTGATCCCACAGGCATCTCCCCCAACAGAGGTGGTCTCAGAGCCACCTTCTCCCTGTGTCCCCACAGCAACCTCTCTACGCTGGCCGCCTCCTGGCCCCATGGGCACGTAAGGACACATGCCTTCCCGTGCAGCCGGCATGGCGGGATGGACAGCGTGCATGTACATGAAGGACAACTTCCATACTTTGCCATTCCTCTTCAAATTTACATCTCAATCTCACAACTATTTATATTTATATTTAACCCTGGAAACTATCCCATTCAAATTCAGTGAAATCATGCCGACAAAAAGTAAACAGCTTTGTTTCCTCAAAAAACTGCTCCTTTCTTCAAATAGTACTCTCTTCCTTTTTTGCTAATTCTCTGTACTATTTCGCCAAGTCAGGAATGGTCCAGAGGAATCTGGAGCTGAAGAGAGTCTTTCCAGGAACTTGCCGGGACTTGAAGTGCTCTGGAGATGCAAGCTCAATCCAAACCCGCTACCCTAGCCGGCCCCTTCAAACCCTCATGCTAACACACCACCGCTCTTCAGCAGCCTTTCAGCAAACTTCTGAAGTATCAGCATTTTCCCACCGGAGCAGCACTACTGCTCCCAGCATCCCATTTCTGAAAAGCAAGAGAACTTTTCAGGATCTCCAGGGTTGACAGCTGGCAGTCAAAGTGCATTGGGATGCAAAAGGTGCTGAGCTTAGCACTTTCATCAACCAGGAAGTTTATGCAGTGACTGGGATATAAAAAAAACGCAACCTAAGGAAATAGATCCTGTTTATGACACGAAGGTATCTGCTACATCCAGGAACGCCTCTACTCAATCTGAAGCAGGGACACCACCTCTCGAGGCACTGCCCACGAAACACAGCTCCGTTTCTCTGCAAGGGAGCAGATCTCGGCCCCGGGCCAGTCGCACGGACACCCGGGGGGGGCAGTGCCCCCGACGGCACTCATCAGTTCTGCCCAAGTGCTGCCCCTCAGGAAAACCTGCTGCCCGCCCGCGAAGGGATGACAGACCCGGCTGGGCAGGAGGCACACGCCGGACCGCTCTGCCGTGACCCTACCAGACCCTCACCCTGCAGGGGTCGCTCCCACCAGAGATGTGCCGGCGCTCCCGGAGCTCCAACCAGCATTGCCTGGCTTCGCGACCAGTTTCCAGAACAGCTTCTGGTGGATCACGTGAAGCAGCGGTCCTTCAGGGTCTCCTACGTTGCTGCTACTAATGCAGCAGGAGCTCACGAAGCGGCTGTGTCCCACAGCTTGCCATTGCTGGTGTGAAGCACTCCAGCATCACTACACCCTGCAGATGAAGTAGCTGGATTTATTATTCTTCGTTAAAAATCCAATTCATCAGATGTTAATATTTTCCTCTATTTGATCAAAACATTGGAGTTGCTTCCAACTACCTCAACAGGTGTTCTGCATCAGTTAAATAGTTAGACATTCCCTAATGAAGGGGATAAGTCGTAAGTATTTCAATAAATTAAAACATGAACCCCAAAAAGGTTTTCTTATTTGTATAATCAGTATTTCAGTACCTGACAACTCAGTGTTTACTTAAATCTTATTTCAACAGCAGTAATCCTCCTAGTGGCCCCACGCAAATGAAGGAAAAAGAACTTTAGATCAGAATAAAAGCACCTCTTTTGTTACCTTATACAGGGACTAATTTAAGTGCTGCTGTGCAGCCCTGGACAAAGAAATGAAAAGCCTGGAGCCCCCAGCCATGGCGTGAGGCTCACACAGCCAGGTGAGCAGGGACCAGCTGCCACTGTGCTGCCTGCAGGCAGATTCACCTGTACAAGTCCAGTCCCTCAGGATTAAGGCTGCCAGCAAGCATGCATGCCAATTAGCACAGCCAGCAAGACAGACACTCAGTGAGGTGGCTTCAGATCCTCTGAAGACTAGAAAGGTCTCCCTCTTATTTCCCTGAAGCATTGTAACACAAGCCTGGTGGGAGGAAACACACAGCGAGGCAATTGGTGGACAAAATCAAGCAATTAGTGTCACTGAAATTACGCATTGTATGGGATCCTGGTCCTCAAAACAGGGGAGCTGACCTGATGCCACAGGCAGCACTCCCCCCTTGAAGATGCTCCAGCCAGCCCTGGACTCTGCCTTCTCCCTTTTGTTCCCTTTGAAAGTGACACCAAGCAAAGGAAAGACACAGAATACACAGAAATACATTTTAATTGCTCTTCACTGAACCCTTCTCTACCCCAAGCCTGTGCTTGAGCACGGGCCCTGCTGCCCCTGCTGAGTCCGGACCCCGACCAACAGCAGGACGGTGCCAGGAGCTGGTTCCCAGAGCAAGAACTGAAGCTGCGAAACAGGGAGAGCAGGAACTCGGCTCTCCACAAGCCCGTCCCCGTGCACCCATCACCAATCCACAGTAAAAAAAACAGGGCACAGAAGGAAGCACGAGAAAACTGAGAGATGATTAAAGAGGTGTCCATTACTAATCATCCCCAAAACAATGCTGTTTTTTTCTTTGAACAGGGTTTTCTGAATCTGACCGAACTGGTCGGAGGGCTGCAGACTTGCCTTGGCTTTAGCCAGTCTCCTAGAGAAGAGATCTCATTCTCAGATGTTAGACACAGCTCCAACACAGGAGCTATTCCTGACGTGAAGCGCAGACTTCTAAGCGGCACCCAGGGCAGTATTTCCTAAATGGTATCCAGTTGGGCTAACAAGGCTATGCAGTCCCAACAAAGAAACGTTAATGCTTCTCCAAAGTAAAAAACCAGATGTGAACATTCAGTCTTGAATGTAATTTGTTGCTTCCAACAAATTTAAGAGTGAACCTTGGCAACAAGGCATCTGCATTTAGAAAAACAGAGACTTGGGGTCATCCCAGGAAGGAGAGAGGCCTCACAGGCTGCTTCTGACCACTCATCTGAAGACTCGGGACAAATGACTGAATATTCCTGACATGAGGTTTTCTTATTTTATGCCTCTCTCAACTTTCCCGGCAAATTAGGTCAGAATTTTACTGATTTTGACTGTACCCAGCAGAGTTCCTGACTGTATGTAACAGAAACCCACGCTGGTTTCTATTATGTGCAGCCTCTAAAAAAATGACAGTGCAAATGCTGCAATGCAATATTTTAGGGTTTTTTGTAATGTCTTCCTGCAGATGTAGAGCTGAAACTGTAATATGAACTCTAAACACTGTAGCGAGCCATAACCTTCTTGTCCGAATGTCTGATAAGACTTCAAAATGCCATTTATATTCCCACAGAGGAACACGCATGGTTTCGATTGTTTGGTTTTTTAATGGACTATTTGCCACTCAGCCTAACAATTGCACCATTTTCCCAATGTATTTGCCACTTTCCCTTTGCTTCCCCTTCTGGTGCTCAGCCTACTGGCAGACGCACAGGCTGAAGAAGAGAAAAATGACAAATCAGATCTTAGGAATCTGAACTTTGTTTATATTTTCATTTTTTTCCCAAGGCTTACTGCTTTACAAGTTTCCTTGGAATCAGATGTGTGTCCATCTGCCTCCCAGCCCCTGAGCTGAACCTCACCTCTGCGCCCTGAATGCTGTTCTTGCCTCAAACTCAAGTGATGCTTTATACTGCAAAGTTAAAATTACTGAAGAGTCACCTGCTAAAGTGTCCTATAACTATGTTTCTGGATTTTTTTTCCTCTTCTGCCTTAATTAAAGGAGAGACAGAGCCAATGATCTGCCATTCTCACATTATTCGTGAAATACGTTTACCATGATTTTCTTTTCTTCGTGTTAAAATAAATAAGATCCTTC
Source organism: Pandion haliaetus (assembly GCA_013401275.1). Taxonomy (NCBI): domain Eukaryota; kingdom Metazoa; phylum Chordata; class Aves; order Accipitriformes; family Pandionidae; genus Pandion; species Pandion haliaetus. Next base: position 420,377 of record VYZV01032454.1, on the reverse strand, counting down.
TTCTACACCCTTAGGTAAGTATAACACAAAGGGGAATGACAAGTCAAAAAATCATTATTTTTTGAAGCAGTCACAAAGTAGAGAGAGACTTGAACTTTTAGTCTCTAGCTTTTTCTTAGAATTTCAAAAGAGCAGAGAAATATGAAAGTTCAAAACTTTTCAGCTGTTGAAGGAAGAATAGGGAAAAGCTTTTACACTTCACTGGGACGTCCAACTCGAGCATGAAGTAGCCGCCTTAGCAGCAGCATAACTTAAGAGAGCAAGAATTTATTTGAAAGTTGCAGTGCCTGTAGTGAACATTAGCTCCAAAGGGATAAACTGTGATTCAGACCAAATCCTGCGGTGTTTACCAAGCCCACTGAAATCACGTGAAGTTCGTATCAGTTAGAAGCAGCACGTTTTGGATCACAACAGCTCACAGCCCGCAGAAAGCCCACTGACTGCAGCGAGGTGCCGACTAACAGCAGCGCTGACCGCAGGCAGGCAGCCGCACAGAAAAGACAGTCTGAGTCCACATCACCCTTTCCCCGCTTTCCTCCTCATTGGTTCTATACTTTCAAAAATACGTGGCTAGGGAAGACCACGTAGCAGCCAAAGGATGCGGCGCGCACAGACAAGCTGCAGGCAGGCTGACAGGGTGTCCTCAGCGCATCTGCAGCCTCCCACAAGATTTGCATTTGACATCCATCTCCCCATTGTTAAGACATCTTTATCTCAGTTTTCAGGAAACGTCAGATGACTCATCTATCGGAACATCTGATGAAGCGAATGTGATTTCAAAAATGAACTCTTCTTAGGCATATTTTTCCAAGCAAAAAATGAAGACAAAATGTTTTAAAATTATGCTAAAAATCTAATTTCTGTTGCAAACTGGTTTCCTGATTTAGGAACTCCAGAGCTTATTTTTGCTGTAGACAGTTTAAGAGGCTTTTAGGCAACCAAATTTAGGAAAAAAAAAAATCCTACGGCATTTAAACAATGCAGAGCCAGAGCTGGAGCTGACTCAGCCACTCAAGCGCACAATTTGAATATGCTACATAGTCATTCTCGTTTTAAAATTATCTTCCTAATATCTAAGGGCTAGATTATCCCACACGCATTTATCTTGATTAATGCACCACCCTAAGGACGGCCTTGCAGATTTCATTAGGACTAATTACGAAGCAGGGTATTCAACAGCAGGATGACAAAATCCTGCTCTGATTGACACGGTCCTGACCTCTTCCTCGCACTACCTCGCTGAGGTCACAGAAATGTATGCCTCTTCCTTTTTGTTCCCCGCGCTCCTAATTAACAACTGCTGTTTGTTACCAATTCAGAATTAAGAAAGAACCCGCAAGGTGCGCACGCAGGACATGTGTCCAGAGATCAGCGCTGCAGTGCCACAGTTCCACAAACAGCCCCTGCAAATGCCGACGACGGTATCTGTGGGTGGCAACAAAACCTGGAAGAGAGGTTCTTGGGAGCAGACGCCCCTCTCTTTTTGCTCCAGACCTACACACACAGTTTTTGCTTTCATTTCAAAGAGGGGGGGAAGTATTTTACCCAAGCAGACAAGCTGAAAGTTCCACTTCTGAAATCTATTTTTACCTCCTACGAGCAGACCAGATGAGTCGTATTTGCCCGCGGCTGGCTGTGTGCTCTGTGCACTCTGTCCCTGCTCAACGCCCGCAGAGGACACCTGGGACAGAGGCCAAAGTCTGGCTGGGCAGAGCTGAAGGGTACTGCCATTTCACGGGGTCCCCTCAGAAAGTATTTGCTTTGCCTGTTTATGTTCTAAATATAGCAGAGCACACCGGCCATCTCCAGCTCATGAGCAAGTATTCCTATCAGGGGCTGCAGCTCTCTGCAGCACTAACGCACACCTGCCTGATGTCAGCTAATATAAAGCATTTTTTCTAAGACGCACTAATTCTTGGGAGCACTATCAGTGTAAGATGCATTCGTAGTTTGTAAAGAAAAATTCAGTAACTGAACATCTGTCTTATGTCCAAGGGACAATGCAAGAATAGCTGTTTGGTTAATACTGTTACATACGTTTATAAGAAATCAACTACTTTGATATTAAGGTCAATTTTTAGGTGTACTGCTGTTTTAGCAAAGAGCAAGGACACTACATCCACACCGAGCTACTGAAATACTAAAACTTACTTTTGGATGCCTTAAACAAAAAATCTTCTTTTTTTTCTTTCTTTCTCTGGTAAACTATTCACTGACCTTAGAGGGTCTAGACAAATCTGGTATTACTGGTCCCTAAGTTGTTTTTGCAGAACACCTAAAGTGGGTGGTATTGCGGAAAACATAACAAAGTAACTAGTGCTTGTTTAGCTCAGCCCACACAAAAATTGACAAAGATCTGAAACAAAACCGAGCAACTGCCTTTCTGCTATGTGGATTGAACAGGGAATTCACTGAAGGGATATATTCCATTTTCTCTTTACCAAAGGCATTTTCACACATTACACAAGCTATTTAGAAGTAAAAAAGAAGGGAAAAAAAAAAAAAAAGAGCCCAGGAGCCCGCTGACAAGCGGCCGCATAGGGCCCACGCTGCGGCACCACGCTCCCCTGGCTCCGGTGGCAGCAGCCGGCCCTGCTCCCCAGGCTGCAGCGCGGGGATCCACGGGATCGCCCGGGAGCTGCTCCGGCACACAGCACCTCAGCCACAGGCCAGCCTTTTAGCAGGAACACAAGTAAACATATCTGGTAAGCAGCGCATTTTTAAATAGCAGATTCCTTCCCAGCTTACAACTCGGCTACTGCGCTGTCTTTACAATGGGCAGCAGGAGACTCTGTTCCACAGAGTACTTGGAAGCAATGTAATAATGCCGTAATGTCCCCCGCAGTTGTTACCCTCCAACTCTGGAGCTCTTTGGAAAGGTGATAATTACCTCCTTCACTACAAAAGGAAACGGAAGAGCCAGCCATGCCACCAGGGATGGGGAGGGCTGGCCAGTCCCTCCGCTTCGCCTCTCATCCAGGCTCCACCTCGTCCAGCACCGAGGTTTTAAGGCACTTCCAACGACCACGGACATCGGAACTCTGAGCGGAGGACGCTGACGTACAGCGAACTCAGGTGATGCCTCCCACAGCGAAGGAGATTCACGTCCAATTGACTCTGGTGTCTTGTTTCAACCTTTGCAGTTGGATCCTCGCTCTGAAAAGCGCAAGGCCAGCGGGGCGAAGGCGCTGCGACCGCAGTGCGCCATGCGACCAAACGGCAGTTCAGTGGCAAATTAACCCGGGGGATACCGCGGGAACTGTTTTACCAGCAAGCACACCTCTGCTCTCACACCCTCTCACACAGAGGCGGGTTGACGTCTCCGAGGCCAGGCCCGCGTTTCGGGCAGGTACGCCGCCGTCCCCGCCGCAGCAGGCCACGCAGCCGATGGCGACGACGCGCTGGCGGGGCGGCCCCAGCAGCGCCTGCGGCACAGCGTCCTCGCAGCGGCAACCGGCCCGCGCCATGCCTCGCCGGTCTACGCCATGCCTCGCCGCGAAGAGGAAGCGCCAGGCGGGCGCGTTGCCACCCAGGGCGCTGGCTGCGGCGGGCAGAGGCGCTGGGCCGCTCCCCCGCCGAGGGCGATGCCTCGGGACCAGGGCTCCCCGTCGGCACTGGAGGCCCCTGGCGCTGCTCCGAACTCCAACGCTTTTTAAATGCACAGAAACATTTTATTTCTACGTTTTAAAATGAGTTGTTCCCCCCACCCCCAGCATTATTATTACTGCAATTTTAAAATCAATTGGAACAACACAGAAACAAAACCATTTCCACTGCCGTAAGTTAAAACAGGGCTGGGGGTGGTGGGGCTAGGTATTTTGGACCCGAGAGCATTTTAAGGGTTCACCCTCTAGCCTGATCTGAGACAAGACACATTTTTAAACTCAGCAACGTTGCAGGATTTATATAAAACCGCTATAAACCCACTTCCTGCCCAGCTCCCACTGCGATCGGGGCCTGGCTACACAAGCGACCTGCAGTAGCTGGTTACAGCTACAACTCCCTCCCCAGAGCACGTCTCTGCCATGAGCCAACTTCACCCACTCGGGCTCCGCTCCACTTCCCGGGATTTGGTCCCAAGAAGAGAAAATTACACTGCAGAAAACCTGACAGGCATGTTTCTGTATCCCAACTTTTGATTTTTTTTATGACTCCACTGAATTAATTCTGTACTGTTTGTGGGATGAGTATTTTAACTGTTAAGATTATTTAATTCACAAAAAGTGACGGAAAGGCGCTGAGATGCACACGTCTTAATGCCTATTACAGAGGCTACAGAAAACCAGCAGCCATACATTTACAGTGCCTAACTCGGATACGCCTCCTGAAAATCACAGCGAGGCCGTACCCTCTCTGCTACAGCCCTGCTTGCATGTCTAGAGGCACCTTGCCTTCTGCTAAGCGTCGTCCTTCCTTTAAGCAAGCGCATTTGTGAAAAAGACAGGACAACCACGGCAGTCCCAAACACAGAAATACAAGCAGGGTGCTCACAGACACCCAAATAACCTAGGGAGGAAAACACTCCTCTAAGATTCACCACCAGCTGTCCAGAGACACCAACCACCCCCTCGTAGTTATGAGATGGTAACAAATCCTCATATTGCTTACGTGGTTTGTGCTATTAAAAACAAAGAATCCTTACAGTGACTTTGCTGTTTCTAGGTGAAGCGCCCTTTATTCCAGCTACAGGCAGAGAATAATTTGGAGGCAAAGAACCAATCACCGTAGCCATACCGGAGGATTTGAGCCCTGCCAGGTGTATTTTCCCTTTATTCCCCCTATCCTTCCCCCTCCCCTGAGGAAAACAGCAAAACAAATCAACAAGCATCAATAAAATAAAAGCAGCAAAACATCCCACTGCTGGCAGCCAGCGAATGCTCCCTTTCAGGCTGCAGGGTTTCTCTGGCTACAACTGCTTCTTCCGTTAACCGTATATCCTTGAAAATAATATAATATTTACTCACTTTCAATGAATCAAAGCAGGCGATTACGCGTCCATTTTCAACTTGGCAGCTTTTCGATGGGTGTGCAAATTTACATTCCGTGTCTGGTCGTGAGCAAGTCCCCCTTTGGAACTCCCTACACACTTCCAGCGTTAGCCATTTTGTGTCCCGAATCGGTGTGACACTAACAGCCATCTTTAGATTTTACAGGTAGTTAAAATTTCCAATAAAACGGACAAATGAGTGGCTGAACTGATAAACTGGAAATGATGAAAGCGCCACCTCCAGAATAGTTTTTCTCCCCCCGCTCCCTGTTTTAAAAGTACATGTAAAATCGGGTGGCCGCAATCTCAAGGAAAAGATGTGCCACCGGGAGTTCACAGTGCAACACTGTTAATCGACAGAGGTTTCGTACTTAGAGAAACGCTAGGATTAACCAGCAAGGTGAACGTTAAAAAGTGTGGCCCGGGACTAGCCTCGTGCGCTCAGTAACCCATCCTGGGTGCCAGCCGGAGCCCACAACGCGAGCATGAAAACGTGGCAGACCCTCTGACACGGGATTTCCAAGCTGCTTTCAGTAAAGTTGTCTGAAAGGTAATCTCCAGGCAGCTCAATTTGCAGCGGGGTTTGGTGGTGCAATCGGTATCGATTAGTTTGGCATAGACAGATGCAGCAGTTTAGCGCAACGATCGAGACCGGGTTGGTTTTGGTTTGGTTTTTGGTTTTTTGTTTTTTTTGTTTTTTTGTTTTTTTTTCCTCCTCTCCTCGATTTTCGGGCAGAAGATATCTGACCTTCTCAGCAAACTTTTATTTTTACAGTAAAGCAGCCTGCGGCAAGGCCCGACAGCGCCCTTCTCTCGGTTTTGGGTGGCAGCGGGGGTGTCTGGCTAGAGGTGGCGGGCGGATGCGCTGTCGTCGCAGTCTAGCTGGCAGCAAGCAAGGCAAAAAGCAGCGGCTGCTCTAGAAGCGGTCCCAAGCAGCAGAGACGTCAGGAAAGGCACTTCTTAGTACCAACCTGTAGAGAGAAGAGACACGTTACAATCCGCCGGGCGGCACTTCGGGGTGTCCCGCGGAGCCGCCCCGCGCAGGGCACTCACGCCAGCCGCCGCCGGGCTGCGCGGAGAGGGGCCGCTTCCCCGTGCGGAGCCGGGCATGATCG
>VYZV01032454.1:394810-413995 GCA_013401275.1 Pandion haliaetus | reverse complement strand
GGGGGCGGGACGGGCCCCGGCGCCGCCGCTGCTGCCCGCCGGAGGCGGCGACCCTGCGCTCGTACAAACCCCGAGCCCCCGGCCCGCAGCCGCTGCGGGGTCACCGCACGCCACGCCGGGGCCGTGCCCGGGGAAGGCCCCGGGAAGGAGCGGGCCCGCACACGTGCGGCTGCCCCGTCCCGCAGGGAGGGGTTACCCGGCCCCCCGCCCGTTCCCTCCCGTTGACGCCCCGCAGGTGAACCACGAGCTTCGTGGCAAACCCCGTCGCTTAAAAACCCAAACACCCGGGCGCTTGCCATCTCGAGGGGAGGGGGTAAACCCTTGTCCCCTCAGACGCCAAGGCGGAACGGCTGCTCCTCCGAGGCGAGTTCCAGATGCCCAGCTTTGCCACAGAAGCCTGGTGCCACACGTAAATATAGCGCTGTAACAAACACAACACCTATAAATAAATAACTCTTGCCCCAGCCTGGATGGAGATCCCAAAAGAGCCGCCTGGAGCGCAGCACCGAGGGGCACCCGCAGCAGGGCCTGCCGGAGCCCACGGGCAACACCGACAGTGGGGCTCCTCCGGCCGGCACCGCAACCCCCACCTGTGCTTTGCGGGAAGGCTGTGCCCATCCCTGTCTTTCTAAAGACGCTGCTCCATAATCTTCGTATCTCCCACCACCCCCAGCGCAGCCTCACCGACGCTGCCATCAGAAACACATCTCGGGAAGTGACGCTGGTCGGCACGGATGCAACCCAATACGCGACTAAAATCTAGGAAGCATCTTTTTCCAGGGACTAAGTGATTAGAAGGACAAACTACAGGAGAAGTAAAGCACGCTCAATACAGCTAACGAGATTATAACAGGCACCGTGGTTTCCTTGCCAGGAAGGACGCTTCTAATCATGCCCGCATTCTTAATCCCTGCTAGCAGGAGACAAACAACTGTGCATAATTACTTGCAAGCACAAGTTAACAGCCAGGTGTCTTCCTGGTAAACACAGATCCTCATTTGCTTCAACTGCCTGAAACTCCGAAGTCAAAGTCATCCCGTGTCAGCAGTCACTACTGATCAGCACTCAGGGATACAGCAGAGACTTGGGCCTTGGAAACTCGTTCCCTAACAAGTGCTCAGGCAAACAAGTTTGGTTCTCCCACCTGCGCCACGCTACCCCCCATGACGGGTTAGCACCCTGAGATTTGAAAGCGCAGAACAGTATGCCAAGGCCTCACGATGCCACCTGCCCACGGCCACATGCCAGCACGCCCACGCAGGCACCCCGGCAGGACGGGCTCCAGGTGTCCCCAGCCGCCCCGTGCGGGACTGCCCTTCACATCAGAGAGCTTTCGGAAGCCTAAAACACATTCGCCCAGCCTCCAGCCAAGGTGTACTGCAACTCACCCTGTCCTCCACAGGTACAGCTAACACATGTATCTGCTTCCTCCCACCATCATCTCTCTTGCACAGCACAAAACAACGACTTTTGAGTGTTATTTTGTTACGAACATTTATTCCCCATGAGACCCTCAGGAGAGGGTGATGCCAATGCAGGCCGTAAGAGCTCTGTAACGAAGCTGGGAAACAGCTCCAGGCAGGGATTTTCTCTTGTTAGTCAGTTTGGTATGCAATCCATACCAAGCATTGATTTTTCCAAACACCAAGAAGAGTTAGAGCAGCAATTGATATATTTTACATGCTAAAGCCAAAGCAAGTTAAAGGCCACGTTTTCAAAACAAGATATTTAATTTCACTCTCATTACAAGAGCAGTCACCCCTGAAGAGGAAAGACAGACAGCATGAAGGCAACATACAAAATGAAAACCGATGAAAACTATCTTTTGTGCTCACATGTAGTAAAAGGCGTAATCTTCCTGGTAAAACTCAGGAAACTATGTTTTATTCCTAGCTTTGTAATTTTAGAGTCGGACTAGCCACTTACTTGCAGCAAAATCCTGCTTCTGTTAAGGTCACTGATGTATCTGTAAGTGCATTAAACGAGGCTGAATTTCACCCTACCTTCTCCAGGCTGCCAGCTACAAAAAGAAAAGTAATACTCCGAGGAGCTGTGATGCCTCCGAGGTAAATCTTCTGAACGCAAAGAAATGCTAGATGGATATTTTGTCTCTACAGTTACCTGAAGAAAAATTGTTTTGTCAGGATTTGTTATCTACCTGAAAACATAGTCAGAAATGTCAGCTTTAAAAATAGCCTTCTAGCAAAAATACAGAATGACTCCAGACCAGAGGTACATCTTCAATATCTCCACTAAATAAAGGAAGATATTAGCATAGAATTATAATTTTTTTTACCTGCATAAACTATTTTCCCCTCACTTTGAAATTCTCGTGTGATATTCCAGGTCAATAAAGAGTACCCAATAAGCCTCAAATACTAAAGGATACTGTCAGCAAAAAACCCCAGCAGATGTGTGTGATGTCTCTCTTTGGGCTCTCTCTGATAAGCTGGGGAAGGCTGCAAGAAATCCAGAGGGAGGAACCATAGTGACAGGGCAGGAAAGGGGTTGAGTTGATTTTTTTTTTTTTTTTTTTTCTTCAATACCATTAGAATTTATGTGGGGGCTACAGTTTCCATACTCCACCTACTAGGCCATTCAGTACCAAAAGCTGTTCTTAATCCACAGCTGGTTTTTGAAGTTCACCTTTTGAAATCTGAAAGTGCTTGCTACTTATCGTGGGACTGTCGCAACACTGGTTTGGACAAAGCATAGCCTTGCCTTCACTGATTATTGAGAAAACAAGGAAAATGAAGCTAAAAAGACTGAAAAGCAAATGAAAAAGTGATTCTCAGAAAGGACAAAAGAGAGGAATAACACTGAGAAGTCATTCCTTAAGAAGGCAAGAGAGCTAACTTAGTTGTCTGCCGAGCTGGGTCAATGAAAATGATTAAGAAACAGCTTCACAAATCAATGGAAAGGTTATCTGAAAATGCCCAAGAAAGTAAAACTAACACAGAAAGGACCATGTGATTATGGTTTCTCAGTGCTGATTAAGTATGTTCAATTTTTATTACTTCCCGTTACTGCTATAAAGAAATGTTGTACAGCCAAGTAAGTGATACGTTTTTTCCTCCTTGTTACAGTCTTTGACAGAAAAATAAGGTATCTGAACAGGGGTGTCTCACCGCACTGGGAACTGTTCCCAAGGAGCCATTGTTTTCACTCTTCCTGTAACCGGGTTTGCTGGACGTTCCTGTTTTCTCCATCTCAACTCACACATGACTCTCAGCAAAAAAGATGTATAAAGCTGGACAGGCAAAAAGCACAATGCTGAAGAAGAACATGGCAGTGAAGAATGCTATTTTTATGCTCGGAGAAAGTGGTAGCTGGAAACACTAGTCCCAATGACATGAGAACTGTCAGCAAGACCAGATAATTACACAACATGAATCCATCCTCATGACAATGACTCTAATGAGATAGGAAATGGAATAAAATCAATATTCTATTTACATTGACAGTACAGTCTCAAAGCTTGAAATTGCCAAATGGCTGTCTTTTAAATAAAGAAATACAAAAATTACTGACTGCCTTACAGTATTGTCAAAACACCTCTGCCAAATTCAAAGTTTACCAATAACGTATCTCAACATAAAATTTGGAAAAGCTACAGCAATCACTTCATGGCACAACTGAGGGATATAATTATAGTGCCATCACAAAATTAAGCAGAAACAATGAGCTAATTAACATCTTGGCCACATAAGTGAGGGATTGGTTAAAGAAAAATATTCTTTAGTCAACTACTGCTGAACAAGCCAAATTGGTCTTGTACTCTAGCTCTGCAGGACTCACTACACCCATACAACAACACATAAAAGCAAAAAGACCCCTCTCTCAATTTTGTACTTTCACATATATCAAGAAAAAGCAGAGTGCAAAGGCAGCAGCACAGAACAGCCAGCTCTGAAGTAGGAACGCCCAGATACCGTGCCATTTGAGCCGTACTTCACAGCCCCCCCCCGCCCAGCAATTACCAACAGAGCTCGGTAAAACTACAAGCGCGTATTCGCATTGAACTACTAAGCAAGTCCCACACCGGATTTGTAAAGAAACTGCCAACACTATTTCTATGACCCAGATATTTTGCATAATATACATAGTTTCAGTAGTAGTAGTACTAGTAGTAGTGTTTTAAAGGTTATTTCTGTACTGTTTTAGCTCTGACAGAGTTGCTCAGGAAGGCAGTGCAACCTCCCACTGACTTCAGTGGGCTTCTTAGACAGATCCTCATCAGAGACATGTTTTTATCTTGAGTGTATTTCACAGCTTCTGAAACAGTTCTAGCAGAAACACCTAACTGTGACATTACACCTGAATTTAACACATCCAAGCGTACTCAGTTCATGAAAACTGGATAAATAATGAGAAAAGAGGCAACATGTCATAAAGTGCCCCCAACTGCACACACGTTACTGCAGAAGCAAGGTATTTCCTTGAAATCAGTTCACCAAGAGTTTTGTCCCTAATCAAACTGTGAAACAATTCCTAACAACAGCATAATGGCACTGACGTACAAATCCCATAGCCCAATCCTTTCTTACTTTAGATTAATTAGAGCAATGCTATTTTCAAGTCAGAAAGTTATACGGCAAATTCCATAAACCCTCTTTCCTTTAAAGAGTAGACTGTTATGAATTAACCAGTATTACTGTAATTAAAAAAACCTGCAAAGTCAAGAAATATACCTGCTGAAATTTTTCTTTTTTTATAGCCTATGGTATGTATCAATTCCTTTACAAAATTTGGGATTTCAGAGACGTGCAAAATTCACATTATCTGACAGCACTAGATGGATGTGTATTTATAAACTAAGATAGGGAAAGGTCAGCGCCTGTCTCTAGACTAGGAAATGTGTATACTAGCTATTATTCTGCTCTTTCAACTTGTAAGCCAGAGACAGAAAATGGCAGGAAGGACTACTCTGCATTTAATCCACTTTGCTGTTGATTTATGTATTACAAAGCATAAACATACTCATCCACACCACTGAAGTTGCAAATACTGTTTCTGGTAGTAAAAACACATCCATACTGCAATTCCTTTACCGCAGCATTTATATAATAGATTTTAGGAATAGGAAGTTCTGTACTATCCCGGCATAGGGGAGTTTCAACCATAAGAGAAGTGACGTTTCCCATGCAAGTCTAAAAAGTTGTCGTTTATCTTTAAAAATAACAGTAATCTAGTGATGTAACTTAAAACTCTGAGAGGTAATTTTTCTAAAAAAGAAAACAAACTGAATTGAAATAACTAGAAGCTCTTTTATTAAAATCAGTCTTACATGCTTGCTGTAATGAGTATTGATTTTAAACACTGAGTTTCTATACGAAGACATTTCAGAGGCTGTAACTAAACAACTGTGCACCCTTCTAAAAAGTACAGAGCTATTTATTAATCAGACTCTTGCACATTAAAGACATTTTGCTGGATTAACTGCCAACGTACATAAGCCAAGTGATGCTGGAGAGGAGCGAGATGACCAACGTCAACGGCATCACCCCAGGATCAGCCTCCCGCAAGTCCCGCGTCGCGTCTGGGGCAGCGCGGGGTGCACGAGCTCGGCTGGCCCGGCCGCTCACTCACTCCAAATCGTTCACCCCACGCTGTCCCCTGCCACCAGAAAGGCACATTTCACCTGTAAAACGTTTCCTACCCTGTCCTGCATCACGCACCTGTGCGACTGTAATTCTTGTTACTTTTCCTGCTTGTTTCAGTGGGAGCAGGCTGGAGGTGCCTGTCGATTATGCAGCCGAACGTTAACAAAGACCGCCCCACATGCGGCAGGTTTTGGGTGTTCTCCGCGAGAACACAGCCACATGGCAAACCTCAGGATGAGTCCCACAGCTGAGACTCAAAACTGGGAGGTGCTTGTAACGGTGGCAAAAAAGATAGCTACACATCGCTGAAAAACACTCCCACGTTGACAGGTGATTCCTAACTGTACGTATGTGTATATATAGAAAATGTTACATATATACAAAATGTGATTATTAGCATCACCCGTGATAACAACTACTACAGAAAAACATCGGCGATGCCCATGACTCAGCAAGGGAAGCAACCGCTTCCCTCTAACATCAAATTCAGCTGATGCCGACGGTTTCAGGGAGAAGTGACCCAGAGGAGCTCTCACTCGCGAGAGATGCAGCGGACACCCAGCCTAGCTTCTCGCAGGTCGGATGCCTTAACTTCTGCTGTATAGCAAAGGGAAAAAATACCGGCACCTCATTACTGCTAAGGTTCTAAATTAAATCTACAAGTTACCTCTAGAAGGGTTCCTAGTTTTTACAATCAGCTCTATCATTTTTCACTTCCCTTCCTAAAGCAGCTGCCATGTGGCCCTGGTTGCAAAGGGTGGCTTTTTCCTTCCCCAGAAATGGATCCCAGCAGTGTGTAAAATGAGTCTTGAGAGACCACTCTGGTGAGCACCTGATGGATTATGGCATATACATGGTCAGTACCAACATTATTATTGATTTCTTACTAATAGCATTCGCTCCAGCCAGCAAGCTCCTCCACTTAGCTTTGCTAACCTGCCCCCATCCGGGCACCCCCTCCCGTGTTTGCCCCCACCACCAAACTCTAGATTTCAAAGTCCTTGCCCGTTGAAAGGACGATCGTTTTGTTATGTCAATAATTATGAACTAGGAGCCTGGATACAGCCACCACATCCTTGCGCAAGTCAAATTAATTGGCGAGATTAAATCTGAACTTAATTCGGTCGTGTCACCTGCTCCGAGCCGGCACGTCATCCCACTCGGGTCGCACCCCGCCGTCCCACTCCCCTGGACCGCCACGCGCCCCTGCTCACCCTGCGGAGAGACGCACTGCCGCAGCAGGACCTGCCAGGGAGGGCCGAGGCGTCTTCAGCAAAATTCAGCGTGGGGCACCTTACCCCTAACTGCCTGCTGCGTAAACAGGCATGCTCCTAGCGAGGGGAATCAGAAGTTATAATTACGTGGATTGCTTCATCTTGCATCTGACTTGAGGGCAAACAGAAAGGGACACGAATACAGATAATGAGGAAGACGTTATACGGAGTTCCGCTTTCGAGAGAAAATTAGAACTCGGGTTTTGATGGCCTGGTCACTTCAGCTCAGTACTGGTGAGCTGTGGCAATGCTGTGACAATCACATGGTTCTCTCCAGGAATGAGAAAATTACAAGGCAACGGGCGAAAATGGGATCGCCGATGCAGTAGGGAGTGAAGGAGAGCCGCGGGCAGTGCCAAGCCGTCGCGCCGGCACCGCAGCACGGCAGAGCGGCGCCCCGCGCAGCACCTCCAAGAAAGGGCCGGGGGACCCACGCCTCCGAAATCCCCCCAGTCTCCAGCCACCTCAGCACCGCCACGCCGGGGACACCCGGAGCAGTGAGGCATCGCCAGCTTAGTGCGCGGGTGTAACTGTCTGACTCCTGTTAATGTTAACGTGAATCACAAGGCAACAACGGTGCGGGAGAACTACTTCAGCATCTGCTACAAGATGGGTGATAAAGCCAACTGCGTTTCAGTTCAAAGCCTTCTGCTTCTCAAAGAATCTCAAATCCAAAATGGAGTATTTTCTGTTTTAATACCTTCTGGCCTTACATCTAATTTATATTTATCAGTCATATCCTTCCAGCATAATAAAAACTTGTACGACATCAGAAAATACAATGAATCTAAAATAATTTCTTTTCATTATTTATGAAAGAATCGAAATCATAGAGAATGGGGTTTTTAACTCTCTATACTCTGTCACCATCCAAGGTATCCCGAGATAAACATTATGCACTAAACACAAGAGCAAAATGATTCTTCAATATACAGTGAAACTAATAAAGTTTAGGAGATGCTTTCCTTGACTTAACCGAGATCACCATGTATACAGTGCTCAGCAGCACAGAAACACCTACTGATGCAATTAATTTTGCATCGTGAACAATCTCACCCAAGCTAAATAAATACATGTGACTCCAGGTATCAAGGAAAACCTCCAAATTAGTCACCAGTATTAAAAAGAAGTAACAAAACCTGAATGACTATGCTTTATTTTAGGAAAGAAGTGAAAAACGTCTTTGAGACCATGTTTTAATCAGTATTTGCTGTAATTTATTGTCATGCTTGTTCATCTTGAATCATGATATTTACATAGCTAACAATAATCACAAAAACCAACCCACTAATCGCCCCTGTTTGGAACCACTGCTTTGGCACAAAATCTCAGCCAGAAGAACCGCCACGACTGACGGAGGTGAATTACGAAGGGACTTCTGAGCAAGGCTGTTCCCAGTCCGCGAGACGGGAGCGATGCAGTTAATGGGGACACCCTCCCAGCGTGGTGCAGCGCGCACAGGTTTTAAGGCGAGCTTTCCTGCCCTCCTCCATCAAGAGCTGGGTTTGGTGATGAATTTTGCTAACACTCATTTTGTTCATGGATTCCCCAATGTCTAGATGACCCAGCTGGTGTCACGCTGCTTAAGTACATGGTTGCATACAACTTTTCTCTTGTTTTTAGCCTTTTGCTGTGGGTAATAAAGATGAACTTACGGGAGGATGAAAAAGAGGTTTCTGGTTACCTCAGTGCCCAGAAGACCCTTCCAGAAAGTCTGTGCTCGTGCGGGAAGGAGCCACAACGCTGTTGCGCCTGCAGCCCTGCGGACAGCATGGCAGCAGAAACCCCAGCCGCCGGCGGCACTGGGTCCTGCGGCATTCCTGGGGCCACCAAGCGAAAACGGCTTCAGGGACACCGTTGGTGTAACACACAAAGGCGCGCGAGATCACCCACAGGCTGTTACCATCTGAGCTTAATGAACTTGTATTTAAAAAAAAAAGAGCAAGCAGCAGCCTGGCGCAGAGGGCGCAGTAAGCACGGTGGCACCTTCTTCTGCATCATCGCAAATGGCAGCTATAGGGGGTTTCCAGCTCGGCCAGTCAGATCTTGAATGATTTTTGTTTCTGTGTTACGGATCGGGTCATAAGCCACTACCTTGCTAAGTTTTTATTTATGGCTCTTGCACGGCTGACCTATCTGCACTGTTTCTGAGCTCCCATCTTCCATGAGGCAGAATGAATGCGGACCCTTCGTTATCCCCTTGCATCCTCGTATTCCCTGTGGTCTCAGGTTGTAACAGCTGCGGGATGACTCTCGGTCCAACACCACGTGCCGGTGACTCGCTCTCTCAGCCCGCTCTGCTTAGGTCAGGCCGAGGGAGCGGCAGGTCCCACCACTCTAGCAGAGCCTGCACGCAAGGCTCACCCGCTGGTCTCCAGGACAGTCTCCTTCCTGAGCAAGAAGTGGGCTGTGCCCTTTTTGCTCACTCTGTAGGCAAGGTTTTCTATGCTCAGCCAGTGCCAAATCACAGAACACATAACCTTCAAATTCCCATTAATTCTCCTTGCAGAAGAAATGCCCTCTATATATTCATGCAGCGTAAAAATGAATCACTTTCCCCCAAACGCCTACTACAACAGAATAAAAATACCAAAGTTAACGTGTCAAAGGACCACAGATGCGGACCAAAAATTTTAGACAATTTTTTTAAAGGTACCTAAAGCACTCGGGTTATACCCCTACTATTGAGTTACTTTAAACTTTCTTATTTTTTAAAGACTCCAAAATAACAGCTTGAAGAATGACACTACGTGAAAACCCAATACAAAGAAGTGCTCGAGCCCATCTAACGGTGCCACTCACGCCGAGCGCTAGGTCTGCAGCTCCTTGTCTGTTTTCTTTCTAGAGGCGAGCCGCAGCAGAGGTCCCGTGCCAAGCAGACGGCGAGGGTGCGAGCCCGCGTGCTCGGGGAGCTCGCGCAGGCACAACAGCCGAGCCGCTCCTCAACCTCCAGGGACGAGAACCCCCAGAGATCCCTCACCAGCCCCTGCGAGCCCCACAGCACTGTTCCCATTAATGCTCACAGCACTGCACGGCGAGTGTAGAAGCTTGCATCGCACCCAAAACATTTAGCATCGCCGTCTACCTGCTTTCCCATAGTATTTCTCGCGTGAAAGATGCCTCTCTATCCTCTACCTGAGCTCGCCTCGATGTGTCCACTTTTTCATTAACACACCCGTGGAAGCTACCCAAATTGAACAACACAGGGAAGAAGTTTTGGAAAAAGCTCGTTTTACTTGTATTCTCACCCTTACCTCTTAAAAGCCATTTAAAAATACTTGCTGTGGTTTAACCCCAGTCAGCAACTAAGCGCCACACAGCCACTCACTCACTTCCCCCCAGCCAGTGGGATGGGGGAATTGGGGGGAAAAAAAAAAAAAAAAAAAAGTAAAATTCATGGGTTGAGATAAGAACAGTTTAACAGAATGGAAAGGAAGAAAATAATAATAATAACAATAATAAAATGACAAGAATAATAATAAAAGAATTGGAATACACAAAACAAGCGATGCACAATGCAACTGCTCACCACTCACTGACCGATGCCCAGTCAGTTCCCGAGCAGTGATTCTGCCCCTCCCCCAGCCCAACTCCCCCCAGTTTATATACTGGGCATGAGGTCACACGGTGTGGAATACCCCTTTGGCCAGTGTGGGTCAGCTGTGCCGGCTGTCCCCCCTCCCAGCGTCTTGTGCCCCTCCAGCCTTCTCGCTGGCTGGGCAGGAGAAGCTGAAAAATCCTTGACTTTAGACTAAACATTAGTTAGCCACAACTGAAACCATCAGTGTGTTGTCAACATTCTTCTCATCCTAAAGCCAAAACATAACACTATAGCAGCTACTAAAAGGAAATTAACTCTATCCCAGCTGAAACCAGGACAATACCAAATATGAAAGTTTAAAATTCTAGTCTTATACAAAAAACATGGAATATTTGGAAAATAGCTTCTGAAAAGATTTAAGAAAAAGCAATTTTTATAAAAATGGTGATTAAAGACAGAATGCTTACAACTTGTAGAAAACAAACCCAAAGCAGTAATTTTATCAGTCATGCAGAAAAGTGAGTGAAAGAAGTTTCAAATTCTTATATTTCAGTTGCCACCATTAGCTGTATTGAATTAGAAGAATTGAACAGAGCTGCGTCTACTTTTCACAAAAAATCACATCATTAAAGACTTATTTATGGAATATATTTGCACACAAATACAGGAGCTCAGTAAAATGCAAAATATTTTCCCAGGGACTTTCTTCTAAGCGGTTAGCAAAGCTAAGTCATAGCAGCAAGTGCCTGTACTCCCAGAAGAACACTTCTAACTGTTACACATCAAAAAGCTGAAAAGCACGTAATTACAATATCAGTATCATGGACTCACTGCCTTTGATTTTTCACTGCTTGTGAAAGAAGTCTCAAAGCCAGTTTCAGTTTTGCCTATGTATCGAGCACTGAAGGACTCCCGTAAAAAATTACACGTGAAAAGGATTTCGCTGGAAACCAAAAGCGATCATACGAAGCCAAGAACGCTGCCCAATTTCTTGTTCGGATTTTTTTTTTTCCAAGCTTCAGAGAGTCACAGAAAAAAATACTAGAGTTTATTTCTCACAAGTAAATCATGCTGTGTTTATCAGTAAGTGCAGCTGACAGGAGCTTTCTTCCATGGAAACCAGATGGCAAAAGCAACACTGAAATAGCCAGCCTCAGTTGGGACGGCGAGCACCGACCCTCGGGATCGGCGAGGAGGAGGAAGGGCGGGTGGTTCCGCACAGCCAGCCCCAGAGCAGCCGCACCTCCGCGAGCAAACTCGGCAGATGTTGGAGCACGGGCTCTCGAGCGCCTGCGCACACGGAGACATGTCTTTTTTTATGGTGAATCCAGGCCTAATTACTGCTGCCTTCAGCTTGGCAACCTGCTCGGAAAACCTGACACATCTGCCTGGTTCAGCGAGCTTCAGGAGCCTGCACGCTCCTCCACGGTGCCCACGGGGAGCGTAGAGTTTAAAGGCTCGAGACCTCGGGTATATCTAGACCCAATTAACGCAGCAAACTTCATTTTCTCCTACAGCACTTTACTTAAATTTCAAAGAAGAGCCTATCTCCTTGAACACTGCGTAGGTATCACTGCAGCGGAGACAGCGTCACTGCAATGCCAGAGCTAAATCGGTCTCAGGAGCACGGCCCCGTCCCACGTGCCCTGCTGGAGGCTGACCCGTGGTGGGCTTTGGCCACGCAGCCGTGGACCATCCCTCCCCGTGCAAAGTGGGGAGCTTGGGCTTAAAGGACAACCAAGAGAGGAGCACTGAGGGCTTCGCGGGACCCAGCTGAGCAGCTCTGACTGCTCTCCCTTTTTTAGAAGGAAAAATGCCCACTAACTTCTCTGGAAGCAGGATTGGGCCCAGAGCCCAAACATGCTCTGGGTTCCCAAGTCCTTACTCACCGCTCGCAGCCAGACTCACTTGTGCGGGAGCCAGCAGTGCCACAGGAATGCGCGGAGCTGCTCCAGGCGGCACAGGCAGCAAGGGCTGCAGGAGCCCAGGGTCCGGCACCGCGCTGCTCTCCGCTCCTCCAGCCTGCACCGGGGGCACCTGCGGCCGAGCTCAGCCAGAGGAACGATCCTGTGCTGCGTACCTGCTGCATTAAATACCATACATGCACTTTAAAAACGCTGTCTCTCTCTATCTGTAGGTACGCAGAAAGGGCGAATGCAGATGCCGTCAACTGAGCTTCCCGTGCAGGGTCTTCAGGCAAACCTGGACTTAGAGCCACCCAAGCCAGGACACGTTATTTATAATGCTTTTGACATTTTACTTTTCTCTCCAAATAATACCTGCTCCAAGTTCAAGCCCAAGGCTTATTTTGCCTTGCCAGATGATCTGTGACCGTCTCATGACTTATTACATTGTTATCATCGCTAAGCTTAGCAAACAGAGCTGCTAAGTCTATTAATCTTCTGAAACACGAAGTCTGAAACCGTAGAAACAAAACATCTCACTACAAGATACATAAAATGTGGTATAGTGAGATAACGGGAAAATTCAGTGCATGCTCTGTTAATTTTTTTCTGTGCCACTGCAAGGAAGACTGACGCACTTTTGTAAGAACCAACTCTGGACGTAACGTTACTGACAAGCACGTAAGTGAAAAAAAGAAAAAAACTCCTTTTACAACAGCAGCCTCCCTCAGGGGCAGACACTAAGCTATGCTTCCAATAGGAAAACGTGGACTCTATGCAGAAGTTTAAACTGCCACCTGTAAATTCCAAGAAAGAATTGATAAAATGAGTCCAGTACAGCTGGGCTAGCAATGGAGGGCTACGCGAGAGCTCACTTTTCAAGCTGTCAAATGATTAGATGTATTTTAACCTGTCTAGTACTTATTTCCTTTTATTGTGCTGAAATTCATTCCAATTCAACCACCGATACACAGCCTGCATATTTACATCCCAAAATATTTTTCTGTGAAAACAAGTATTTGGCCTATTTGCCAAAAGCAGAAGGTCCTAAGAGCAACACGGGCAGTTGCACACTTTCTGACAGTGCTCAAATAAGGGCTGGAAGTTGGCTCTCTCCGAGACTTCTTGCCAGCAGCGACCGGCAGCTCCAGGAGGTAGCAGGGCTGCAGAAGGACACACAGACACGGGGGGCTGTGAGGGGCAGGGGGGCAGCACTGCCCGAGCCCCGGCGCTGGGCTAATGCTGATTATATACTTGGCTTACGGAAATGATAGTCTGGCTACACAAAACTCACAGCCAATTGTGGTTTACTCAGTCCTGGCTTCCTCGGTTCTCCTGTGCAATCTGTAGATTCAAACAAAAATGAACTTGAAGCCCGCTATTTAGCATCCTAGTGACGGAACTACACTTTTACCTCATAAACTGCTGCTGCTATTTCTAATTAATACCAAATAGCAATTATCCCATTAAAAATTCAAGCTGCATTTAGGGAGAACTTAAGTTAGACTTTAGTGAGGGCAGACTATATCTATTGCAAAGTTTGACTTTTTTTTTTCTTTATAGTACATTAAAAGGGAGTTTTCCCAGCTACCGAAAATAAAGGTATTTTGGATAAAAACAGTCTTTTTTAACAATGCAACATATGCACATAATTTGAAACATGGACTATTTCACAGGCTAGTAGCTGACAGCAAGTAGACGCGTAAAAAAAAGAATTGATCCCAGAGGAAAAGCAATTCTCCTGATACATAGCTGGATTTCATCCGGAGGTCAGCACCCATCAAACCCTCACACAGTCACCAAAGAGCCTGACGGGCGCAGGCAGCCGCCTGTGCGTCGACCTGCACCAGCTCAGCCCTGCTGCTGCTGCTGCTCTCCTGTTACTTCCACTGAAGCTACGGAAGAAATTTCACATCAGCTTCAGAGCAGGAAAATTCACTGTGCTGGTTCTGAATGCACATAACGGCGTAAAACAACATTTGTCACTGGCTTTATTCCCCGAGCAAAGCAATGACTAGGACGATCACCCTACGCAAACTGCTGAGGGTAGAACGGGCAGGGGCGACACCGACTGCTTGCTTGAACATCCTTACCAGGAACCATGCTCCATTTTAAAACGCCACACGCAAAACCTTCACCTCTCAACTCTTTATACTAAATGTGTATTTTTTTTATCTTGGGATGTATTCAAGTTTCATCACAACTGTGACACAGTTTTAATGGTCCCTTCTCTTTCCTTCTTAATTGCTGTGAACTCTCTTTGGCACTAATGGAAATTACAATTGTACATATTCACGGCAGAACAGATTTCAAATGTCACTGAGGATAGCAATAAAAAACCATTCACATGTTTATCCTTTCGGTAAATAATTATGGGGTAGTAGGAAGGAAGTGTTGTTTACTTTACTGCATTACTTGGGAAACTAAGTTTATAATATATAATTGTTAATAAAATAAAATAAAATAAAAAAATCATAGGCAACTGCTCTAATCCCTAAGGAACACAAATAGCGGAGACCACCCCATACGCAGGCAAAGGAAAGCCCTGGAGCCTCTGCCTGCCCCAGGTCCCCCTGCCACCCCTCCACGCTGCGCAGGGCTGGAAATAGCAGGACAGGTTTGAACATACGAGTCCCTAGGGAAGCGATCACACCCAGCCCCATTCCACACCTGACAGCTGTTAGGTGTGTAAAGCACATTAACCAAAATCCTGGATCTACACATCCAAGCTTTGCTTGCACTCCGGCAGATCTCTGAGCCCTCTGGCAGCACCTGCACGTTTGTGTGCAGGATTATTCTGCCACCGCTTACGAACGAACCACGGCACAAAACCAGCTTATTTCAGGCAACACCTGATCCCTGATAGGAGTGTCCTTCCTTGTTCATACCGGAAAACAGTCACAAAAATATACAAAAATACAACCACAGTAAAATTCCTTCTGGACAGGAGTAGTTGCGGCAATTTTTTGATAAATATTCATAGTTACAGAAGTCATCCTCGTCATGGACAAAAATCATAAAAATATGACAACAAAAGGGAAAAGAACTTCTTTTTCAGTTTTCTCTTAATGAGCTGGTCTTTGTTAACAGCAAAATCACCTCTTCACAGCATTTGCATTTAAAATGTGCGTAAGGCAAAGGAAAACACACATTAAGCCTTTGAAAGTAATGCATAGTTACTGCAAGGCATCTTTTATAATCCAACACGTGTGACTTCCTCGGTGTTAGCGCTGTTAGAAAAACGACGTTCACAGTAGTTTATAGACCCGGCTCCTAAGGAGCGATCACCCCCTGCCTATTCTAGACATCAAGAGGTGCTAAGGCTCATCCTCCTAATTACAGGCATTCCTGCGTCATTACCACCTCTGCATTAAATCTGAAGCAGCAGAATAAAACAACTACTTAAAGGAAATAAAAGCAGAGAGGAAAGTGTATTGTTTGAATCTGAACCGGCCACGAGATCATCATCTACACCACGCATACAGGAACCTTTACTGTGGCCACATAAGCCATCCTGGACAGTACAGCAAAAACCCTGCAGCTTTAACAGTCTGTCTCCTCTGGGCAACCACAATAATGGCCCTGTGGAGCAACACCCTTTTTGCCTATTTAATGTTTGTTTCAGCTGCTCGGTGTGATGCATCACCATCTCCTGTACTTCAGATTTATTTTCCAGGTTTCCAATATACACGGGCTCTAAGTTCAGGGAGGTCAGATTTGCACCTGACACAGGGAGGCAAAGCGATGCAGCTGGGACACGCTGCAAAGGCCACAGAACAGTGCATTTACCAGTCCTCTAAACCCCTTGGAGAACAGACTGCAGTGAATTGACATCACAGATTCTTTTCAATAGTTATCTTCCCTGCTTAGGAAATTTTGGAAAGAAGCATTTTCAGTGTTCCCGCAACATGCAAACTGGACAAGCACCAGAAACCTCCATGCAAAACAGGTTTTAAAAGAAAGCAACAGCAGCACCTGCTACTTTCAAATGCTTGTCAGCGTGTGGTATTTGTCACGGAGGTGTCTAAAAATGTTAGTTTATTCAATCCTCAGGCTCGCTATAGGAAGCGGAATATAGATAAACTCAGTAACTGTTACCTAGTAATACTAGAAAATGATTTAACAGCATCTGAGACAAAGTGGTAGAATTCAAGAGGTGGAATAATGCAAACCAAAATTAATTAACCTTTCTCCAAAATGGAAAATGAATGTCTACATTTAAGGCTCGAAGCAGCTTGATTCACACCGATTTAGTTCTGATTATATTGTTGAACTTCCCAAAGCAGAATGAACCAAGAGCACTTCCAGTCTAAAGGAAAATCAGCAAAAAACCCTGAAATTTTTATGTGCCCCCCCACCCCCACCCCCCGGCGGCAGCAGAGGGCTGCATGCCCCTGGCTGACCGCAGCCCAGCGCAGAGCCTTACCCGCACCCCCAGCCTTTCCGAGGCGCCCGTGCTGCGGCTGCTGCGATGGCGAGGTACTCCAGGAACCTGCACGGCACCCTACCAAAGCCCCGTTCCAGTACCTTGCTTAGGATTACACTTTCGCGACCTAAGGCTCACCGGGATGAACTGGGCTGAAAGCCCTCACAACGCTGCACAGCGGCTGCAGCGAGTCCGTGGAAGAGTAACTTCTTGGCCCTGACTGCCTACAGAAAAACCTTTCAGAAAAGGCTATTCTGAATTACAATTACGATTACTTCCGCAATTAGATAATAATATACCAGCAAAATTTTAAAATTAAAATTCTCTGCTTCCACTAATTAAACTGTTTGTTGATACTCCTGAAGATCGGTACTATCCATTACCTTGTTAATCTACCAGATCTAAAACTCTAACGTCTTCTGCCACAAGGGTGAATGAAGAACGCGAGTCAGGCGTCTGCCTAGGAGGGTCCGAGCTGCAGGCAGGTGTCAGATACATCTGAACTGGCGATTTCCCGTGTTCGCAATACAGCTCTCAGCCCAGAAAAACACAAAGCTCGTGCCTAGGCAGCACGTGGCACAGCGGTGCTTCACAACACTTCTGAGACAAAGAGCATAAAGGAGGATTTCGTGGGTAAATGAAAAAAAAATCACAAAGCCAGGCTGTTCCCACCGCAGGGAACGCCGGCACTGTGCGGTGGATGTATGGAAACCATACCCTCGGTTGCAGCTGAGGCGAGTTTTCACAGGACGGCTTTGGCACTGCTTGCTGACACAAGTGAATTACAAATTGCTCACATAATGCCCCAATTTTGCCCATTGATTCAACTGCCTCATAGTACAACAAAGCATCCCTGGACTCAGACCCTTGCCTGCCATTCAAAATGAATTTAATCTAACGATGGCTTTAAGGAAATGGAGACAATAAATACGCCCTGTCACTTTCTTTCTCATATATCAGACTGAGAAATCTGTTGCCTGTGTATCTTTCCTCAGTAGCCCGAGTAAGTGACAACTGCATAATCCTGTACTTTCACATGTCACCTAAAACTAGGCAGGCTCCACAATTACCATTAATTCATACATACAACCTACAGGGTAATAAGTTTTCGAAATTTTCTCAAGTCTGGAGACTAACTGGTTATGAAACTTCGAGTGTTTAGTCATCGCCTTCGCTTTTCTATTTAATCATTTTTTGTTTCAACTAAGCCTGAAGAGGTTTTGTAGCTCAGAAGCCCAGCCTTTAAATCCAGGGAAGCCCAATTCCATTTTACAACGTTCTAGTCCACGCCTCATCCGACACGAGCTGAGGGAAGCAGAGTGACACAGGCCTCGCAAAATTTAAATTGCAAAAGCACACGCTGCAACCGCAGAGCTCAGCTCAGCGCGCGCCCAGCGTCCCCATCCCCTCCAGACGGACCGTCGGGGTGCTCTGCTCCCTAGAAAACCCCCGGGCAGCGCTCCCGGCTCAGCCCGCACCGCCCTGCAAGCAGAGAGGCTCCCGACACCTGGGGTTTCTGCACTGGTACGTCCCAACCTGCCACATACAGCAGCCTTGTCACCCATTTCAGTGGAACTGGGGATGCCAAGCCTTTAATTTCTTTCTACCTACTTTAAACTGTCGTAATACTGTTTTATGTCAGCGGGTCTGGCACGGGTCAGTACCAAACACAAGCAGACAGCCCCGGCGGGCACCTGCGATCCATCGCAGCTTCCAACTGCCCAACCTCAGACTCTCACCCTCAAACTTCCCGTGCAGTAATAAGTACCATCGGTTAATTATCCATTATGCAAATTATTTCCTTGTCACTTTGGAATGTGTTTTTGTTCCACTAGAACCTCTTTTCCATAGTGCTAAAGAAGATACAGTCCGGTTATTTATTCGATGTTATTATTCACTATGTACGTACCTCTCTCCTGTCCATTACATCCCTTTTTAAACCCGCTCGGACAGTTTCACTCTTTCTGCTTCTTTGTCACCCGTGTCCTGCTGCTGCTGCCACGTTTTGCAGCATAGTTCCCCCCCCTCAAAAAAATCACCAAAAGAAATCATTCCTTTCTAAAAGAAATGATCCCGTACTTTTCTAAAATAGCCGTTTCATCCAGACAACATCCCTGCGTCTTTCTCTCCCACGACACTAGCATCTTAGCAAACCGATTCGTTTGCAGTAACTAGATGCAAAACAAAAGTCCTGACTCCAAGAACTTTTACGGAACCAAAGCCCAGCGCTCTATTCCCACCGGGTCAATGGGGAAGCTCCCAAGGGGACGGGCAGCACAGCGAGCGCGTATCGAGACGGGATTTCGCTCGACGCCGCGGTGTGCACGCACCCCGCCCGCGGGGTCGCTTGGAAGTTACCGTCGTCTTTGAAAGTCTCACCTGAACACGGCGCCGGTTCGGAGCACCCGCGTTTCCAGGACACCGGCACAGCCGGGGG
>VYZV01032454.1:377096-393909 GCA_013401275.1 Pandion haliaetus | reverse complement strand
CCCCGCCGACACCGCCGCCCGGCCTGCGCCGCGGGGCCGTCGCCGCCAGCGGCCTCACGCTGCCTTACCCACTCTCAGGCTGGTTTTTCCAGACCCCCCCCAGAGGCTTTTCCCCTCGTGAGGCAGCGGTACTGATCCTCTTTCCAGAGCAGGCAGAAAGACCGTGCTTTCGTCCCGTTTCCCGCCCTTTCCTGGCAAATAACGCGCGTTGCGAACGGTGGCGCGGTCGCAGCGTGGTGGGCCCGCGGGCTGGCGGCTGCCCCTGGGGTCCGCGGGGAGCCCTGTCCCCGGCACCCCGTGAGCCTCCCCGGGCTCCCAAGGGACCCTGTCCCCTCAAGAGCAGCGCGCCCATCGCCGTGGTGCCGGTTCCGCTCTACCGGGTGTCACGCGGGCAGGCGTCGGTACCGCCACGCCGGTGCCGCCAACGGGAGCAAGTGCAGGTAAAGGAGCTACGGTAACGTCGAGTGGTCGGCCGCGACATCGACATGTCGCTTGCAGGACGCCCGCATCGAGGGCCGCGCGTGAAGGAATCGCAGCAAGCCGACGTGGCGCTAACCCAAGGGTCGGAAAAAGTGGAGGGTGTACACCGAAATACGCAGCGAGGCGGGCAGGCTGCCGGGTGGGGGGTGCCGGGGGACACGCGCGGGCCGGGCCCACCGGCGTTGGCCCACCGGGCTGCGGGAAGCGGGACCGGAGCTCCAGGGACGGCGGTGGGGACGAAACGATGGAAAGAACTGGAAACACCCTGCCGACGCCAAGACTGGAGGAAGCGCGGCGATGATCTGCCAAGGTTTAAGGACGCTATAAAGAGCAGGGAACAATCTTGTCTCTGTATTTATGGTGGTGAGGAGAAGAAGATGGCATTAAACTGCAGGGAGAGAGATTCAGGCTGGACTTAGAGGGGAAAAAAAGGACTGATAAGGGCAGTAAATCAAGGTGAGACACTTGTCTCGAGGAGTGATTTAGGTACACTCCATCCTGCCTGGGGCGAGGGAATGGATTAAGTGACCTTTTGTGGTCCCTCTTCTAGCTCTCTCTTCCTCTGACCCTGCCGAGGTTTACTCTTTTTGATCTATACTTCTCTTTTGCAGTATGCAGTCTGTTCCGTCCCTGAGGCTCACAATATACCTCTTACATTGTTAATTCTTCTTTTTGCCATTCACCATAAAAGAGTCCCGTGCCTTTGAAAACTATGTTTTTCAGTTCTCTATATTTTACCATTTTAGTAAAATCAGTGGCAGGATTCTCTGACTTTGTCTTGTGATATCAAGGCAGCAGTCGTGTCTTAGCCAAACTCACACCCAAACCCTACAAATACTTGCACTGATTCCAGGAGATGTTTTGCTTAGTATTTTTTCCCAAGTATTATATCATATGAAGCAACTGTTTGTAGATAAGGCCGAGTATATTTCAATGGGTATACACATACGTTTTCAAAAAACCTTAATTATTCTCTTTTCGCTTAAACTTTTAATTTCAATTTCTCTTTCTTCCATAGGGAACAACTGAGAGAACTGGGTACCTTATGGTGTGCGCGCCAACAGTTTTTGTTCCTCCCTGGTTCCTGTTACTAAATGTAACAGTAGGCCAATTAGTCAAGACAAGGAAATCCCTTCTCCCCCCTCGGTGCAGGCTGTACCCAAGCAGCTCCTGCGGGTGCCGAAGCCCAGGCTGATGCCCAGCCCCTGGCCTGCTGGTATCTCGGCGGCAGGTTGCCGGATGACCAGGGCGGCTGCCCACGGCCGCTGGCTGCCAGCGCTGCACTCCCGCCTCTCCGCAGGGATGACGGTTACCACAGGCAGCATCCACAGAGGCTTTATCCGCTCTTAGGTTTGGAAAGCATTACAAAATGGACATGTCAAATGCTCGCAGCTCCACCTCCACAGAGCTTTCTTCTCGCCTGGGTTGTGAAAATTAAGAGCCATCAAATAAATGAGTGTTCAGGGAGAGAAAGAGTGTGAATCCTATAAACAAGTTCTGCTGCCAGCATAATCTACACCTTGCCAAAAAGACATCGTCATGTCTACAAGGAGGCAATTTTTTCTGAAGTCCCGTAGTTGTTACGCATTGGTCCTTCACCGGCAGGGACTGCAGCGCGGGGGCACGCACGGCGAGAGAAGGGGTCCAGAGCCGGCTGCACAGAGCTGGGTACGACACAGTTCCGAAATTGCAACACAAGAAACCGTAGAAGGCTTTTCCATGGTTAAGTTTTTCAAATTTGGTTTGATCTTCCTTCCAGCTCCCTAACACCTCAGACCAGTGCCGCAGTCCAGCACGGGCACGTCACCGAAGGGGCTGATGTAATGCTCTGGTGCACGTGCTGCTTGGGATGGCCCGAGCCCCACATCTCTCCTCCTGCTCACCTCCTTTTGTGTGGAAAAACCAGACACTCCGAACGCCTCTGTCCTTTACACCTTACGCTCCTTGGTGACCTTATTCTGAATTCCAGTCCCTTCTATTCGTTACTACTGCACGGGGCTCTCTCGACTGGACGCGCACGGTGGCCCCAGCAGCGCTCGGGGCTGGATGCTGTGACAAGCAGCTGTCGTGCAGGGGTGCCCACTGCTGGAAAATAAACACACGGGCTCCCTACCCCCGAGCAGGCTCCCATCTTCACACATGGTTTAATTTCAGCCTCTCTGTGTCCGCAGACTGGGAATCTCATGCCACGTATTTTTTAAACCTGTGAGGCTGGTGTTCATCCCCAGTCAACATGAACAGCAGGCTACAAGGAAACTACAAGGAAACTACAAGGAAACTACAAGGCACATCGATGTCAGAGAAGACAAGGAAAAAGACAAAGAGTTTATCTCCAGTATCAGGAGTGTAACGTGCTTGTGTTAAACATCTCTATCAAGACAGACACCTTGTTCCAATTTTTATTTCTTCTACCAAACACAGCGGGGGTAGTAGTTCTGCTAGAACTCTGTCTTTCCATCTTCTCCCTCTCATGCCTGTCCTTTCCCCCCAAATCTTGTAATGTGTGTTTAGAGTTCTGAGCATCACTTGTTACCCATACCCAGTTGTTCCAGAATACATTTCTTTTTTTACCTTACAAATGAAAAAAAAAAAATCAATATTAAAGTGGCATCTCCACTGCAACTGAATGCTACTTTTATTCATTAATAGATACGGAGCTTCTGCAGGCTTCTGAAATTTCAAATGATCGCTCAGAATCACATCCGCCACTTCCTTCAATCCATAACAGAATAAGCCAAACTACTTTGCTGTTTGCTTTGAAATTTCTTAGGCTTGGAGACTAGAAGAAATTTGCCTTTAAATTTGCCTTTTTCCCTGACCCGTACTCAGGGCTGAACCAAGCAAAGAGTTACGTTTTGTGAAATGAGGTGATAACGTGCTTTTCAGCTTTCACGAATAATTCCTCACTTTACTTTGGGAGACAAATAATATTACCTGCTCAAGAGATCTGAACTCCAGCTGTTTCCTTCTTAAGGCTTTTTGTTCTATTATACAGCCTAGCATTAATATAATTAACTTTTCTTTCTGTGTGCTTTAATCACACCCTGCGACAGACCACACAGCACTTCTGAGCCTGTGGAGAGACACGGGATGCCTTGAGCATCCCTCCTCGGGAGCTGCCCAGACGGAGCAGCCTCGGGGAGCATCCTGGAGTGCCGAGTGCCCGAGGAAGTGAAGGCGCGTCACCGACTGGGAGAGCTTTCTGATATTTTCTGTGCATCTTTTTTTGGCCTTTTTATAGAAGCTGGAGACTGAAAGGACATAAAGAAACACTCATTTTTCTTTCAGGAAAAAATGCCGGGAATTTACACTTGTGTTTCACAGAAGTTTAACCCAGATCAGTAAAAAATTCATGGCAATTGGTATCCCGTCATATTTTTGTATTTGCCTGACTTACATGAGTTTGCCTGTCATTCTGTAAAGCAGCAGCGGTACAGATGTACCGCTCAGATAACTTCAGCATTGGTTGCGCATGCCTTGGTAGTCTCGGGGAACGAATATTGTAATGGATCATTTGTTGCTCTTCCTGTTTCTGTTCTATCACAAAGAAATACGTGAGGCTGTTTCCTCTCTGTACGCTTACATCAGTACGCTGGGCATTTTCAAAGCAGTTGTTCCGGTCACCAAGTTTTCTGTACAAACTCCTCCCTGCCCAGATAGCTCTGAAATCACTTCAGTAGACCGGTGTCTGCACAAATGATCTTTCCTATACACAGAGCTAGCTTTAAAAAATAACCGGGGTCTAAACTGTGCCTTCTCGTCCTGCTGCGGCAGCGGCAGCAGAGCGGGGACGTGGACACCGAGATGCTCACAGCTGCACTGGCAGCTCCCTACCCAGCCCCCTCCAGCCCCGGCTTAAAGGGCCTAGCTCCGCAGCCGTTACTTGGTTGCGTTGGTAATTAGATTTATTTAGTTTCATTTTCCTGTCGAGTCCATTTTCATGTGACCGCGCACAGCATCCTGCCTGCTGGGTTTGGTCCTTGCTGCCTGCGATGGCAGCAGCCCTGCTGGGGAACGGCCACCGCCCGGCGGTTCTTCTGGTGCTGGTCCTGCTGGCAACCCCGCTCAGACACATCCCTTCTCTGACAAGGTACAGCTCCGGCTTGCCTTATCGTTGGGTTTATGCCCTGGGCATCCGTGATGTTATTTCTCATGATATCCTAGAAGGTGAATGTATTCTGTTTCACATAAGGTTTATATAGGTTACAGGGGATTAAACCCTGGAGCACAAGCACGAGCTCTGCAGTAACGAGATGTCCAGGCAGGGCATGGTAAAGAGGAAACCGTAAGGAAGTCTCATATCCAGGGGTCTCCCAGATTATCATCTGCTAACAATAATGATTCCCATCTGGGATACCAAACAAGACAATGGACTAATTATCTTCCAGCAGAGAAGGATAAAGAAATATGTCATGGTACACTTAGCTTCTTGTGTCATTCAAACAAAAAGACATAAATTAGGAGACAAGGGAAAAGAGAAACACGCTGTGTAGAGAGAAGGTATTTTGGGAGACATTTATGTTTTAGAGTCACTATGTGTTGTTACAACTGGAGCAAAAAAGAGGAACTCTCTTGGCTGAGCTCATGCAGCCCTGGCACAAGTGAAGCAAGAGTCTGACCTCTGAAAATTGTACAATGGTTGCCTGCCCTTCCCTCCGAAACCCCGGCGAGGAAGGCTGCAGGAGCCCTGCAAGCACAGCAGTGGGACACCAACGTGCCCTGCGTGAAGATGGCTCTTGGCATCCTCTTCACAACTGCACCTCAGGCAGAATAAAAGCGCGTCCCACTTCAGTTCCTACTTCAAAATGATCTGAAGGCAAAAGTTTCAAGGAAAGACTCTGAGTGATAGGTCATGCTGTAACAGGCATAGCATTAGGGACATAAGGTGAAAACATATTTAAATTTTCTCTTTGTCATTACAGCTGTGATGAATACTCCGAGAGACGACATAAGTCTGCAGAATGAAGCAACTTGTATTATGGATGCCTTATAGATCATTTCTAGCCCTCCTTCAGGCACTGGTTTCTTCAGACATTCAGTGCGGACAGGGGAAGGCAACCCCTGATGCACGAACCGTGGCTACTGTAAGCACCAACTCAGCCACCATCTTTCAATTGTTACTCCACAAAAGCAGCCACCCTGGCAGCCTGCTGCCTCCCCACGCAGCCTCAGGGTCCCTGCAGGGGCCTGGTGCCTACAGGCGGGCAGGCGCAGACGGCCGGAGGTGCACAAACCGATGTGCACGCAGCCAGCGAGGACCAAAGCCTCCAGCTCAACTTGCACCAGCGCTTTCCTTCAAACCCCAACTCCTGCTTGAGTAAGATCGTAAATCAAACAGGAATCTTTTGCTAAAGAAGAAGAACAAAAAAAAGTCAATTAAGAACCTAATCTAATTCAGAACTAGCTGAAAAAGTCCCCGGACTCCAGCCGGCTGTGTAGCCGGCACTGGGTGAGACCAGCCTGGGTGAACCGTCGGCCCTGCCAGGTGCCCGGTGGCCGGCACGCTGCCCACCTCCGCTGCACCGCACCGGTGCCCGCAGCACCCCGGGGCAGGAGCGGGCGCAGAAAGGTTTGTTCAGCTGCACGGGCACTTCCAGCTGTGCACCCGAAAGCAAAGCTTCTCTCCTTAGAGTTTACAGCAAGGTAGCACTTCAAGGGTAACTACATTAAGAGATCCACAGTCTCCTTAGCAGTCTGCCCCTGTTGCGCGCAGTGACGGCAGCAGCACCGGGCTGCTCTTCGCGGCAGACTGCCTGCAGAGCTCCCACCTGCGAGGGGTACAGGGTGCTGCTGTACCCCTGCCTGTTAAGCAGGTAAGTAAAAATCACAGTGCAAATCCATCTAGCTTGAACTACGGCTTGTGGCTTCATTTTATCGTACCAAATAGCTGCAATACGATAGTCACCAAACAAACCTTCTATTCTAATTTTACTTTTTTTTTTTTTTTTTTTCTCCTGGCCTTTATTAAAGGCAGATACACAAGTTACTTCAAAAGCAGACTAAACCCGATTACGATCCTGGAGAAGCTGTTCGCTTCCTTATACTCTTACTTGTTCAGCACTCATGAAATTCAAGTTCCCCAAAAAGGCCTGACATTAAATTTCAATCTTCCCGATAAAGAAAGCAATCGTTACATCTCTTCTAGCACAGTGCAATTTCTGCAGTCATGAACTTCCGCTTCTGCTTCACAGCAACATGGAGGCTGTCGCTTTCGCACTACAGTGCTAAAAGATTTTTTTTTCTCCTCTGTTTTAATGCTATTATCTGCCTGTGCGTTTTAGTAAAGATAGCATACAAATTTCAGACTTGGCCCTTCCACTGTATTGTCCTTTTATTTTAAAGCCTCCTGCAACTATTAAGTGATAATATTTTTGTTAAAAGTAATAAAATACTTAAAATCTCTACTAGTCTACAAGCACATAAATGAGCAAAATCCACACCGCTAATTTCACAGCAAATAATTGTTATATATAGACTACGTCTTCCGCGCATTCTGTCAGGCGATTTCTTTATTGCTCTTCAGTTCGTGCTGGAGTCCAGCCGGCAGCGCCGGGGTCCACTCTAACCTCTATGGGGAGCAGCGCGGGTGCTCAGTCCAGGTGGGCCCTGCCCGCGACCCAGCACCCTGTTTAATCACAGAAAACTGGCGGGACACTCGCCGGCAGGAAGCCGAGGGCTCACTCTCAGGGGAGTAATGTCCTTTTAATTTCTCGTGGGCTCTACCAACGACTCCAGGGGAGCCGGAGCGGGGCTGGGGAGCGATGCTCCGGGGTCGGGCACCCACCCGCCTCGCCCAGGGCTGGAGGGGACCCCCGGGCGGGGGGAGCAGCGCTCGGCCCCCATTGAGAAACACACCCAAATTGCGGCACAGCTATGGCGGTGGTGCCTCGGCGCGAGCATCCAGCCCTGTCTCCACCAGCAGCACAGAATAAACTGTTACACCAACCCATGGGGCTCTCGTAAGCACGTCAAAAATCTTTCTCTCAGCTTTCCCAGCGGAGTAAGCAGCACCGGAGATTAACTGACAAAATGATAGCAAAGCCAGAAGAAAAGAGAAAGATGCACCCGCCGGCGCTGCGGGGGCTGGCTCCCGCGCCGGGTTTGTCCCGTGTGTTCCTGGGAGCGGGTCGATGCTCGCTCGGCGTCCCGGAGGAGCTCCACACCGCGGGGGTCCCGCTGTGCCCCCGGCAAGTGCCATGAAGGCTCTGCTTTGGAATCTCACTGCTACTTCTAATACCCTTCAGAACTGCAGGGTTTTCTTACTTAAACTTTGCATAACAACATCTTACATTTAGCGCTCATTCCTTTAACATATTATTTGAACCTTCCCTAACTTATCTCAAGATCGCAAGACCTACGTGCCAAAGTAGGCGCAATGAAACGCAGACGCAATAGAGCAATTTAGCTTTCTGAACAACTTACCGTAACCCACTAAACAACTGTACGCTATTCTGCTGCAAATTTGCGCGGCTGGCAAGGGCCACAAAGTGGGGTAAAAAGCGCAATTCTTACCTGGGGGGCCTCCGGCACAGGGTGTGTGGGAGCGTGCCGCAGCACTCTGGCAGCACAGCCACCGCCTCCTCCGGCAGCGCGCGGGGCTTATTACAACATGCTTTTTTTTGCAACAGCGGGATGGTGGCCTAGCGAGGGGGGGAAATGGTGAAAGGCCAGAAGAATTACGCTTTCCAAACCCTATAGGGCTAAGGATGTGAAAGAAGCTATCTGCAGTAGCATACAAGCAGTAACCACGGCAACAGGCTGTGGTTTGCATATATATTTATTTTCTTAAAGAAGCAAAAATTACTTTCGGCTAATAAAAAGAGAAGCAAGGGGAAGTACTTTTGCATCGCAGCCACATCTCAAGTTGCAGCGTGGCTCACTGCCGGGGAAGCTCGCGTCTCAGGCACAAATGTGCGTTTTGAAATGCACCAGTTGAAGAGGTCTCCGCTGCGACCAGTTAATCTGCCCGTCGGCATCTGGCTGGGGGGACAGGCTCAGGCCACCCGACAAGGCCATCGCCGCAGTCCCTAGAAATGGGGCAATGGTTGGGGCGGTGGCCCCGGGGCTCCCTTCCTGCTGCGAGCCGCAGATAACGGCTGCCCTGCCAGCGCTGCCGCTGCTGCCGCCGGCACACTGCTGGCAGCGCCCGCAGCACGGCGGGCCTCACCGACCAGAGACATTTAGACCCATTTTTGTTATTTCTGCTGCGGCCGCCGCCATCTCCGGGCTTCCTGCACGAGCAACAGCCCTTCCGCCCAAAGCCTGCAGAGCGAGAGCCTGCCGTGCGCTGCAGAGCTTGCTAGAAACGTCCCTTGCTCAGGCCAGGGAGGGAAACACTATCCCCCGCAGCTTCACCGGTCACTGCCAGCCTTCGTAAAACCGCAGAGCGGCTCCCAGGCCGGGGCAGCGCCGCGGCAGGAGCCGGCTGCCCGTGGTGGGTACGGCAGAGGGCCGGAGGGGTGTGTGGGTGGCAGCTGGGGAGCAGCAGCGCGGGCACCGCTGCAGCGGAAACGCTGTCTGGCTGCCTCTCTGCGTGTTTAAGCCCCTTTCCGCACACGACGCAGGAGGGCCGCGCGCTTGCAGGGCATGGTGCACGAGACCTAGGCTTGCAAAGCGGCCTGTTTCTCAGGAAGCGCTTCCAGGGTGTGCTGGAAGTGCAACCTGCAGGGAACAGCAGCCTGGAAAACACTGCAAAGCGATGCTGCAGTCGACACTAGCAGTAGTTATGGACAGGACTTCTTGTTATTTCTTTCCGCTCCTCTACCAGCGTCCCCCTCTGCTACTGTCGTGCTGTCAGAAAGCTGGTGTCAAGGCACGAAGGTTCACCGTCTCACCCTGCGGGACGTTGCGTGCGTTAACAGAATAGCTGTGCAAGAGTTACTCAGTCCATCTCGCGGCACGTACCTGCTAACCCAGAGCCAGTGTGCCGGCAGAGCAGCGCGCAGCCCCACAGCTCGGCCCCAGCACGGCGCAGTGCCGGCAGCAAAGGCGGCTGCACCAGGGACCGGGGCAGGAGGCGTCTTCATCTGCACGCCTTCCTCGCTGAGGTCGCCGCAGGGGCTGCCCTTCAGCGCAACAGAGTCTCTCCAGACCCGCTCATTTATACGGGCACCGCTGAAGCCCCAGCTGGGGTGGGGAGGCAGAAGGTGGCCGGGACAGGCAGGAGCGATGCTGGGCGATGGCTTCTGCCGGCAGCGGTGGGGCAGCGGTACAGCCCTGCATGCCAGGGCCTGGAGAAGTCGCACCCGTGCCCGGGCTCCCTTTTGTAACTGCTGTCAGACTTCTGCGTCGCGGGCTGGCTGGAGGGAAGGCTTCTTGCCGCAGGAGCAGTGGGGCAGCGCTGACCCTCACGCCTCCCCCTCGGCAGCAGCCCCCAAGGTCCCCCTCGTCTGCAGGATTTTAAGCTCTTGCTGCTGGTTTGGCTCTTTCAAAGAGCAGAGCATTGCAGACAGCATCTCTCGAGGATCTGTTGCTGGGAAATAACAGAAGTAGGTTGAATGCTTAGCACAATACCTTTACCGTACTATGCTTACGTTTGTTTCGCAGGTGGAGGGACTTAACTACTAATTCCTATAGGATGAAGCACCAACAGCTGTTTCTCAGGCAGCAGGACGCTCCAGGTTTGATACTTTGGCACCTTACGTAACACCATGCGTCACCTTTATACCTGCAAATTAGGACATGATTTACAAACTTGGCTTTTTCCACGTTAAAGCCCAAACAACAGCTATTAACAAAATACACCTTCACACGGCCAACCCTGGGAAATGGTTTTTAGTGACTCACAGAGAGGTGTTTGGCGGGGCAGCTGTGGTTCACTGGCGTGTGTCAGGAGCGACGTCCTCCCGCGTCGCACCCAGCCGCCGTCAGGCTCTCCTCCTCCCGGCCGGCCGGCGCGGGGCAGGGCAGGGCACGGACACCTGCCCGTAGAGACAGCTCTTGTTCTGTTAGAAAGGGATTTAACTGGGTTGGCAAAACCCCTGGTACGGACGCTGTTAAATTGTGTTAGGGTTGTTTAAGCTGAGGCACGCAACTGGATGAGCTCAGATACTGCCGTCATCACATGCAAGGCCTTAATCTGCAGCAACTGCGGCGGGGAACACGTTTAATCTTCAAGTGTTAATTGCTCTTTCATATGTAGTACATTAAAATGCCTTAACTATTTAAGGGAATTCATACTACAGACATCTACCAAGCAGCGGATTTTTTTAAACGATGTTTTTATACAGCTACTGCTTGTTTGGGGGGATGAAGTCCAAGCCCACAAACTTCACATGTGTTCCTAGGTTTTATGATGAAAAAGATTAAGGAAATTTACACTGTGTAGGTTATATTTTATACCTGAAAGTTACTGGTGGAAAATATGTAAGCTGTTGAAGACAACTGCAGGAACAGGGCTGGCAGGAGGAGGCAGGGAGAGAGAAGGCACTGCTAAGGAGGCATGGGCAGAAACGCCGTCTGTCCCGCACGCGGTAGCCCCGGGGCAATAAATGATTCCTATATTCCGACCCCCTGCGCTCCTCTAATCGCGCATCTCGGCGTTGGAGAGCAGCGACTCGCAGCGTGCCAGCCTCCCCTGCCCTTCGGGGCGCTGCCGGGCGTCGCGTGCTGCTTTTCACACGGCAGCGTTCGCCGCCGCACGTTGTCACAGGCCAAGGTTTCTTAACTCGCGCATCTAAGCGGCAAGCGGCAAGCTCTGCCGGCGCGCAGCGGGTGCCCGTGCCCAGGGCGCATACACCGGCACCCTGCGAAGGCAGGAGCGTTTGAGGCCAACGCTGGAAGGCAGCGTGTGCAATCTCAGGACGTATATTTAACCGGCAAAGTGCTTCTCGCAAGATAAAGGTCTCCTAAGTATTATTGCTCAGGAATTGTTCTTGAGCCACCAGACACAGGTACGCGATCGAGAGAGCTGAAAATGGCCTGGTGCGCCTGAATGGTTTTATGCAATTTTTCAGCAACGTAAGGCTTTTTAATCAAAGAGCTATCCCATTTAAAATCTTGTTTTATTTCTCTCTTCAAAAGTGTCACAGTTACCCCAAATCCACCATGTAGTATAAGAGCATGTTCTGTGTTACTGCATGCCCGGGGGGGGCACAGGGGAAACTTTCTTTTTGTCAGTCGCAAGAGTAAAATCTTCCCCTTCTGCGGTTCGCATCATTAGTTTGATCAACTGATGTAATTAACATAGTAAACAGAGCAGGAAAAACAGAGTTACCTTCTCCAGCAACAAGTACTTCTTACCTTTTGATAACCAGCAATCTTTCACAAATGGAGAGTTCAAATGTAAAGCCATGTCCAGGACATTGCAAAGATCCAAAACTTGATTGAGTCTTGATTTCCATTGCTAATAAATAACACAATACACATAAACTGCAGAATGTAAATAAGCTGATTTCATTTTACTAAGATCTTAGAACAGTCTTCTAAGAAATACCTATTCCTAGTATAGAACATGGTGCATTTTTGCAAGGATATGGATACCATGCATGAGGCAGCTCCGCTTTTCCCATCCAGAAGCCTTTTTCCAGGCAAAGCGCAGGCCCCCTGGTCAGTTGTCAGGGCTTTTCAGAGGTTCAGCAGCTCGGTCAGAGTAAAACCTCCGATGAGGGTGAAAGGTACCCAGAAATTGCAGCCCCAGAGATACATCAGATCAAATTCTCCATGGGTGTCAGCTGCCTGCACAGGAGTCCAACATGCCCTCGAGGTCTCCGGGTCCTGTTCTGGTCTGAAAAATCACAGCTAAAACGACAAAGAGATTTTCTCATTTGTCATACAGTTCTTGCACTGCTGGGCGTAGCACGTTAGCAAACAACACCTCTTCTCGGCTTTCCAGGTAACCCACTTTAATGTGATACTAATACACGGGCTTATAAAACGTTTAGAGCAGGGCCAGTACATTTTCCCTGCAGGGTCAGATATGCAGCTGGGGAAGTCTTCACGCTCTGATGAAGGAGTAAAACTGTTCATTAAGTACTGATTAAAGATGAACTTGTTGGCACATTTTTGCTCAGACTGTTGTTTGCTTTGCTGTGTTTATTTTGCATCCTGAAGCATCGTCAAGAGCAGGCTGCTTACAGAGATTTATGGTGGTAGGTCAGATGACAACGCTTTCTGCCTAGCTTTTTTCCTTTCTTCTTATTATTACTTCTAAAGAGTTGTCCAAAGCCTGAGGTCTTTCTTGGGCCTTATTCTGCAGATATGAAAATAATGAGTTCCTTCGGAAGGGCTTTCTTCTCTCTTGAGCCTCAATTACCTCCAGCGGGGGCTCACCGGGAGGAGGACAGCCGGAGACCAAGCGCAGCGTCGCTCTCTGCCTCTCGCATCCGCGCTGGAACAACATCTTTGCTGCTTGACAGCTCGTCAACGCTTTCTGCATGTTCCCTGGCTGAAGTCATAGCCCTGCGTGTGACTTGTTGCTGTGGAGATCCCTGTATCGCAAACACGGGAACATGATGCCAGAGAGCAAAACAGTACGCAAAAGCGGAAGAGCTGAGCAAAATTCTTTCTTTCCCTGCAAATGTCATTAGCGACTGCTAACCCCGTGGAGGAAGGGCCTTCAGAGAGGACCATGAACGCGACTGCTCCCGGGGCTGTGCCGGGGCCACGCGTGCCATCCTGAGGGCAGGCGTCTGCACCCAGGGCTCGTGCTGCGTGGCAGCAGCAGAGCCACCGCCGCGTCCCCGTGCCCGGCGCTCCAGGGGTTTGCCGCGACTCGGGCTTTTGGTTTGAAAATGTACATGTGTCAAGATGTTCTATTAGTAATTCATGCGACAAAGCTCTGAAGAACCCTTTGCGTGGTGTGGCAGGCACTCGAACAGCCGCAGAAGGAGAGGAGCGTGCGGTGCTGCAGGCTGCGTGGGACCGGGGAAGCGATGGGGGATAACACTCCCTGGGCGAGCTCCAGCAAATTCCTGCCCACCGCCATCCTCCTGGGGGGAATGCCTCACCCCCCGGGCCGTGGAGAGCCGTAAACTGACACTGCCATTACAGGGCTGAGCACGCGTTGTGATCTGGGGGTGGGGGGGTCCGCTATTGTTTGTTGTTACAGGTCATTATTGTATTTTTAATTCTGGTTGGGGTGCCACATCGAAAAAGAATTTGGGTGTTGGGCAGGTGGGCAAACATGACCAGAAGATTTACCGAGAAGCTGGGAGACCGGCAGGTCTCGGGTCAAAGCCTGAAAGAAAAGCCCGGCTGAGGAAGAGGAGCTCTGCTGAGCCTCTCGGTGCTGGGCAGCGGGTGCAGGGGAGCTGTAAGCTGCTCTCAGGCCTCCTGGCGAGCCAGTCCCAACGTTAGCACCCACTGCCGTCTGCGGAAGCAAAGACTCAAATAAACGTCCAGTTCAACAGCTGTTGGGGTAACTGCTGGCAACACCACGGTGTACGATTGCTCATGGGTTGTAAACAGCCCTACGTTACTTCACTTTTTGAGTCAATAATACGCTTTCATAATTATGCAAATCATAGTGGTTGTAGAACAGATGAAAAATTCATAAAGCAAACTGTTCTTCTGAACCCAAATATCCTCTATAATGCTGAAAGGCTCCAAGTTTACAATGAGGGTTGGTTGTTGGTTTTTTTTTACAGAGAACTTCTGCTTTTTGAGGGGAAATAACTCTCCTTCATACCTGTTCTCTGTTAAAAAAACCATTTGAGCAAGAAGCAGAAATGTAAGAAATACCATCTATGTACTTCATAGCATTCGTGTGTTAGGAAGGACATAACTGGCACATACACTTGCATATCACTCGCAGATACGGTATTTCCCATTTAGGACATTCAGTATTCAACAGAACAGGACCTGAAAGAGAACAGCGTAGCCAAGAAGTACGGGAGCTAAACTGAAGTGATTCTCCAGGGAAGCTGTGTGCTAAAGTCAGCAGGGATGCAGCCGGTTCCTAAGAGTCCCAGGTAGCTCTGCACAGAAGTCCCACCGACACAGAAGAAAAAGTCTTTGTAAAACCCATTGCAGATGGTCAGAAATGCCGACAGGGAAAAGCCACCTTTGCGCAGCCAACCTATAGCCTGGCGCTTCCCTATAGCCACTCTGTTCCCGGGGACTCACAAAGCCACACCAGCCACGGCTGTCACAAACCTCATCTATAAACCTCCCAAATCCAGTGAGAGCTCTGCAAATTTCTTGGCTAAAAGGAGCAAGGAAGGCG
Organism: Pandion haliaetus; assembly: GCA_013401275.1. NCBI lineage: Eukaryota > Metazoa > Chordata > Aves > Accipitriformes > Pandionidae > Pandion > Pandion haliaetus. The sequence continues at coordinate 379,265 of VYZV01032454.1, read as the reverse complement.
TGCAGCCCTTTGTGCTATATATAACCCCCTAAAAATATTAGGGCTCTATTGCAAGGCAGTTTATAAAACTGGTCAACCTCTTCCCAAGCTGGCTCGCTCTTTGACAAACGAGCTGGGCACCCACTGTGTCTGCTTCAGTAATGGCATATGTGGGTGTCCTGGTTTCAGCTGGGACAGCGTTAATTGTCTTTCTAGTAGCTGATATAGTGTTATGCTTTGAATTTAGGATGAGAATAATGTTGATAGCTACAACTGAAACCATCAGTGTGTTAAGTAATGTGTGCAGTAAGCCAAGGGGGTTTCAGCTTCCGATGCCCAGCCAGCAAGAAGGCTGGAGGGGCACAAGAAGTTGGGAGGGGGGACAGCCAGGACAGCTGCCCCAAACTGGCCAAAGGGGTATTCCATACCGTGGGATGTCACGTCTAGTATATAAACTGGGGTGGTTGGGATGGGGGGAATTGCAGAATCTCTGCTCAGGAGCTAACTGGGTATCAGTCAGCGAGTGGTGAGCAATTGCATTGTGCATCACTTGGTTTGTATATTCCAATTCTTTTATTATTATTGTAACTTTATTATTATTATCATTATTATTTTCTTCCTTTCCGTTCTATTAAACTCTTCTTATCTCAACACATGAGTTTTACTTTTTTTCTGATTCTCTCCCCCATCCCACTGGCTGGGGGAAGTGAGCGAGCAGCTGCGTGGTGCTTAGTTGCTGCCTGGGGTTGAACCACAACCGTGGGGCTGAACAGAAGCAAAATAGACAAAGTTCTCTCTCTTACCGATATTCTGGTATACAGCCCCACCAGCATACATCTCACCAAGTGGCATTTCCATCACTGATATTTCCACCACAGAGTTAAAAAAAAAAAATCAGGATTGCACAGTGCAAAAATGTTTATACACTATATGATCCCAACCCCACAATACGAGCTGTATTTGTGCTAATGTCCTTTGAAAACAAACTTCATTCCAGTTTTGTACACGTTACTCTTTGTTAACGGCAACAGGCTAATTTCCATTTTCACTTCTTCCTTTCTCCTTTCACAACATTAGCAGAGAAGGGCTATGACATTAGACCTAATGTTTCCATTGCCCTGGAGACCCCTTGCGTTTTATGACACCCATGCCTGTGCTTTTGACAAGATGGTAAAGCCTTAATAAAACTTTTGCCAAAAGGAACAAACTTTGGAGTACACCTGGGAACCGCAAAATGCCCAAATTAGTCCCTTTCTAGAAAAAGAAAATAGGATCATGATTAAAATACTCTCTGCTGTAAAAAATGAGATTTCTAATATGATTTTCATACAGCAGTCACTAAAAATTAAGGAGACGGTTAAATGTTTCACTTCCAAAAGATACAGGGCAGACCTGGACATTGCTGGAAATCCGAGTGATCACCTGCGTTGTGAGATTTCTCCAAATTTTAGTGACGACAGGAGTTGAGGTTGCTCATCCCCACCTGGGAGTCTTTAAAGCCAGCCCGCAACGTGGGATTCAGTTTCTGTTCTAGAATTTTCTACCAAGCTGGGAGCCCTTAACAAAGCCCAGAAAACCCCTCCGGGCCAGCCGGGGCAGATGTGCTATCCCGGGGCTGGGAGGCTGCCCCGTTCCGTGGTCCTGCGGGATGGGCTCGGTGCGAGCCTGGAGCCGGTGCCCGCAGAAACGGCTCCCGGGGAGTCCCAGTGCTCCCCAGCCCCTGCTTCCCTACAGCCAGACCCAGTCCTGGCACCTCGGACCCAAAACGAGGGGCAGCGCCGCTTAGGGCACAGACAACTGTGGGGTCATCCAGAACGCTCAATGGACACGCCAGCCTGCCGGTGCCATCGGGCAGGTGAGAGAAAAGACTGTCTTTAAACAGGGGAGAAAATTGCTAGCCCCCATTAAGGATAAAATAAGAGTCACCCATGCTTTGTCGGCTCAGATAAGGAGCAGCTGAAGCCGTCTGGAAAGCACGTGCGCTGACAGCACGCAATAGCAAGGGAAGGAGAGGAGGAGAGGATCCCTGACACCACGCTGCGTACAAAAGCCGTGCAATTACATCTGTCTTTTTTCATCTGTGGGATAGGAATGATGGTGATTGACAATAGGAAAAAAAAAAGAGGAAGCTAATATATTAAGCTGAAGTTACATGTTCAAATGATGATCTAGTAAAACAAAACGGGGGGG